>CAWUFW010000821.1:1800000-2147856 GCA_963921515.1 Calotriton arnoldi
ACTGCACAATCTTCCTGTACAAAAAAGGAAAGAATTACGGCTTCACCCTCTGCCAACCCTATCCTCCAAGGCACATAAATGGTCTTGGAGTGGAACCACAAACTTTTGAAACAGAAAGGATTTTTGGAATAATGCAAATATTACCCAAGACGGGAAGCCGGTTGACTGCCACTCTGGTCGGGGAATGGTATTTTGATCCTGGACCGCGTGATACGTACGCTGCAGCTTATCACCTTTGTGGATCTTCAACTCAAATTCCATCAAGAGTCGGTGCAATTTCTTCGATATCGACAAATGAAATCTATCCTTCACCAGAGGCTAGGCAGCAATCCAGGCAAAAGAAATTTATCTCTGGCCTTTATGAAATGCTCATTGATCATTTATACTCAAAAATACATCAAGGTCTCTGTATAAGCTGTAGAAGTCACACCTTCTAGACTCTTTGGATGAAACTGACTGGATAGACATCCTTTCCCCGCATGACAAGAGCCTGATGGAGCAGGGTTTTGCAAAATAAAACCTGCTCCGATTGTACTCCTCATTGTGTGGATTATTAACAAAATGGTGTGAAAACTAACAGTGCAAAACTAAAAAGGGGAGGATGAAAACTGCGCAAGTGCGTGCTGGAAAGAAACTAGTGTTTCCAGTGCTTTTGTGGTAGGCCGCAAAGGTAAATGAATAATGCAGAAATAGCAGCGAAAGAAAATAATAATAACAGAAGCTTAAAAAAGACATGATATTTTCCTTTTCACTAACTGTTTGAGAATTTATAAAATGTGATTCAAAGAAGCATTAATAGTGGAGTTTTGTAAAGTGACAACGATAATCACATGTGTATTTGTTTTTCCTAGAGCACATTTCACTGTTTTGCTGAGAAGGCCTCAAGAGTCTTTTTAGGTTTAATTTGCTTATTAAAACGTAGACTGCAAGAAATGTCTTTTGTCCTTCGTGAGTTCCTGATGATGGCCAAGGCTGTTTGGAGGAAGTAATGAACATTATGAATGGAATTTGCTTGCCGAGCGAAGTATGTGGACACTTGTGCAATGAGTTTGATACATTGTCGAGCTGGAGAAATGTACAAGCTGCGGAAGAGATTATCAGACTTTCCTCTGCTGAAGGTCGATGACAGAAGTTTTCTAAAGACAAAGGAACTGTTGAAAAGTTAGGCTCACAGAAAGTGGAGTGAACAGACACCTCCTGGTCTAATCCAACGGGGTTCGAGGATTTTGCGTGTGATGATACATGGGAGGTTGGATCTTTAGTGAATTAGGGTTAACTATTAGTACTGAAATGTTTGTAGAGAAGATGCTTGTGAGGGGAGAGATTTGCGAGATTTACTCTGCGAGAGGAGAGAGCTGTGTTGCTATTTCCTAACTTAATTGGCTGGCTGTTGTTCTGCTGATCCTGACTCTTAACTTTGCTCCTCATTATCTTTTGAGGGTGCCCCAACTTACTCTCTCGGCAGGAGAGTAGCTTTTCAGACTACTAGCATTTTGTGCTAATAGGTTCGTATGATATTCTCAATTTGCATTAATCTTATTTGCAAATGTCTTTATTCTTTTGTCACTTCACCTGTCCACTCTCTCATGACACGGATATTTGAGATGTATTTTATGAATTACTATTTTGTTATTTCTCTTGAACGGTGATCTATGATTTGGGCTGTTTTGTACTTGATGAGCATTCACATTAATATAGATAAAAGCATATTGATAAGTAATCAGAGTCTGTCTTTATTAATGTCGAAAGGTTACATTGAATGATTACTTCTTTATTTAGGTCCTCATTGTGAGAATTCTGTCAATCCTTTGCCAATCCCTGTCAACTATAAAAGATTCATCGGAGAAGAAAGAGGACCATATAGACAATAGAAATTGGTAACATCTTTTAAACTCATGCAGCGTGAAAGGGACTGGTAGGTATTTAATTGGGTCCAGATGGTAAAAATTGGCAAAACCCACTTCCGCTGCATCAGTTTGTGGTAGCAGACTTGATGGTTTTATTGATTAAATTGGCGATTGATTAGGACAGAATTAATAATTTTGGTTATCAATATTTTGTATCATTGTTATATGTGTGTGGTCCGTCATTGACCTTAAGAGAGACGGGTCCGAAGTGGCCTAAGATCCTGGGATGATATTAGCCTAATGGGCAGGTCTTAGTGTGGCATACACTAAGTAGTATTGCGTTGTCTGCTGTTGTGGTATTAAGCAACAGCTGGGTTGTTAATATTGCATAGGGAACTTTGAAGTTAGTATAGTGAAGATTTATTTGGGTACCTTTAGAAAGCGCAGCTGAAAAAGTCCCGAGAATTTTCACTTGATTGAGGGTGGAGTAACGCTGGTCAATATTCTGCTAGTAGCGAAAGAATTCTTTGAGTTATCAAATCTATCTCTTTCTTTTAGTGGAGCAGACAAGCAGGTTTGTTTATATGTGGTTTCTAATCTTGTTTTCCTTTGAGAAAAGTTTGTAATTTACTGCTGATTGGTTTTTTTTTGTAAAGGGAGGGCCAGTTGTAGGAGTTATACTGATGTCACAGAAAGCCGCGCTGGCATTGGTCAGCTAGTGTGAATCGTCACGAAAGAGTGTTGTGCTGTTATTGGTTGGTTGGTGTGAGTCGCGCTGGTATTGGTCAGTGTGAACGAATAGCGTTTGTAGAAATACGGAAGAGTTTTTCCTTTGTTTGCTTGGTTTCTGGCGTAACAAACAAGATAGAATGAAGTTATTGAAAATGATGAAGACTTTGTTTAGAAAAGTTGAGACTATACCTGTTAGAGAGGGAATTCCTATATCATCTGATGATACGCCTGCTTCTTTTATGTCTTTAGAACAAGGATATCACACGTGTACATGGCTGGAGAATTGTGTGAAATATACAGAAGGAGATGGGAATTTGGCATTTCCAGAGTATGGTACTTTTAATGTAAGGATTTTAGAAAATTTGAGATATCAAATTAATCAATTGAGACCAAATCCTAGACCTATGCAGTACGAGGTGCTTGAGGAATGGGAACATGAGGCATATAAGAGAGATAGAGACAGGTCTGAGAATAAATACAGAAATACTGTGAGTAGATACTCAGAGGCAAAATGGGATGCCCAAATGAAGAGGTGGAGAAGAGATGTGATTGCAGCTGTTGAAGGTTTATATCTGGTTGTTATAGTAGAGGATCAGGAAGGAGGAAAGTGTAAAGAGAAAAAGAAAAATGTTGAATGTTCAGATCCAGATGCAAATGAAGTTGATGATGAGTTGTTGGATGAATTATTACTAAATAGACCTCCGCCATATCAAGAGAACAAGTAGAAAGAGTTACCCCAAATGCTCCATTGATTCAAGTAGAAGTTCCTCAGCCTTCTCAAGTGAGAAATACAAATGTAGTGAGTCAGGTGAAAGACGATTTGACATAAAAGATTACGCAATTAAATTTGAATGCAGAAGCTTTATCAGTTCCCGTGACTATTGGTGCCATAGTTCCATTGTATAGTGAGGGTCAGAATATTTCACAA
The DNA here is from genome assembly GCA_963921515.1 of Calotriton arnoldi. Classification (NCBI taxonomy): domain Eukaryota; kingdom Metazoa; phylum Chordata; class Amphibia; order Caudata; family Salamandridae; genus Calotriton; species Calotriton arnoldi. Next base: position 1,803,508 of record CAWUFW010000821.1, read on the forward strand.
GTACATGCATTGACAGTACCTGATAATGATAATAGGACTAGTAGTGGTACTGAAGTAATTGAGACAGGAACATTGATTGATATTTTGGAAAGACTAGTAGAAACCCCAAAGCGTAATGTGCAAATAGAACCAAGAAGATTAGTGCAGAATGTGAGAGAAGTGACACCTACATCAGGAGGTTCAATAGGGCCATCACCAGAAGAGTTGGATGAATGGATTAGAGGGATGGTGTCTAATAAAGTTGATACGAGCATGGATGTGTGTAGATTAAAAGCGGATTTGGAAGAAATGATTCTAGGTACGATTAGTCCTGAAAGATTGAGTAAATATCAGGTAGAAGAATTATTGTTTTTGTGTAAGAATATTACAATGAGAGCAAGGAGTCTTCATGAAAGATTTGCTGAAGTTGCACAAACTTATGAAGTTGACATAGAGAAATCAAAGGCTTTACAAAAGACATATAGATTGGATTTTAGTGATAAAGATTTGGAGAGTTTGAATGCTTCTGGTAAGTGATTGCAAATTAAAGAGCTGATTAATACATTAAGACAATGGGGTAAATTGGAACGTTGGAAAGGCGGATGGGCTAAAAAAAAAAGAAGAAATGGTTGCAAATCAAGGAGCTTCATCTATGTTTCCAGTGATGTAAACAGGGACAGAGACAACAGTGACTGAAATGAGATATCCGATGAGAGAGGTACCAGGAGGTGGATATGTTCACGTTCCATGGTCAAGGCAGGATATACTGTCTTTTACAAATGAGTTTCCCAGATTGACAGAAAAACCAGTTGAGTGGTACAAACAAGTAGAAAGATTTGTAAAGGATTCAAAAGTTTTTTGAAAGATTTAGATGGTTTGTTTGAAATTGTGGTTCCAGCTGATTTATGGGTGTAAGATTGCGGTGGATTGGCCAAAAGAGAGAATATCCCCGAGATGCAAAGACTGGAGCACCATCAGATGAAGTGATGAAAAAATATAATCAAGTCTTTACCTATTTGAAGGGAAAGATTTCACCAAAAGAAACTTATTGGGTAAAAATAGATAGAACAACTCAGGAAACAAATGAAACAGATCATGCTTATTATGAGAGGCTTCTACAGGTATTTAAACAGTATAGTGGTTTTGAAAGCATAACTGATAAAGATATGGGACATTTTGTGTATAAGTTTGTGTTTGGATTGAAACCGGAGATTAGTAACATGATTCAGCAGCATTTGATTCGATGGCCGAATAAAAGTGTAGATGAGATATTGCGGTATGCAATATACTGTAGTGATGATATTGAATCGAGACATAAGAAGTTGAAAGAGAAATTAATGTGGGCACAGATGAAAGCGGCACAGAAAGGTGGTCATTTTGTAGATTTTCCTCCAACAAGTTTCCAAGAAGAGAATCAGAATCAGAATACTCAGAATGGTAAAATTAATAACATGGGAGGTGTCATGGTGAATGGTGGTGTTTCTACTAAAGGAAGAGGTAGGGGGAAAGGTAATAAAGAAGAGATGAAAAAGAAAATTCCGTGTTATGCGTGCGTCAAGTTGGGACATTGGAAATGCGAGTGTAAGGTTTTCATAGGGAATAATGAAATGAATCAGGATTTCAATCAGCAAATGCAAGTTGAGGTGAACAGAAATCAACAACAACCACAACAGGTGGTTACACAGGTACAAATACCACATGCCCCGATGCCAAACGAGAATATAAATGCTCAAGTACAAAGATACATTGCGAATGTGGGTTTTCATGCAGGTGAACAAACTAATAATAATCAAAATGTGCAAATGGTTTCACAATACAGGTTGCAGTGCCAGGAGAGTGATTTAGATACATCTCAATGACAGTGCCTGAGGGGGGAGGAAGAGTGCGTGCTTGGCGCATCTCTAGTGGTAGATCAGTGTGGTCCCTTTGTGGATGGAGAAGTCAAAGGTAATGTAATTACATTCCTTGTAGACACCGGTGCTACCCGTTCGACTGTGAGAACTGTGGAAATCCCTAACCTACCCCTCTCGGGAGATACTATCCAAGTCGTAGGTGTTTCAAATAAACTAATCAGAACTCCAGTGACCAAACCAATGAAAGTACACATTGGAGACTTTGAAGACTTACATCGTTTTGTGGTGTGTGATACAAGTCCAGTTAACCTGTTAGGTAGAGACTTGCTTTGTAAGATGAATTGCAACATCTATTGTACAATTTTGGAATGATCTTAGCAATGCACACCGCAAAAAAATAATAGAAAAATGACGCTATGTAGTAATAGTTTTAGCTAACTAAACTGATAATGTGTGCTACACAGTATTTGTGGGCTGCCCGTCCCACATGTGCAATTCATAAAATGGTAGATCAAGCAGAACAATTGCCTGAAGGCACTGTGTGCACTACTAAAGAAATGCTTTAACAATTTTTGTGACAATTCTGACCATCAATAACACAATATTAAACCATGTACACACAAAGGAACCATGTAGTCAAAAATGTATACATAAGTATTTTCATTGCTTCATGACACAAATGAATTTCAGTTTGAGGAACAACAATTCCATTTGAATTACATCATATATAAAAATGTGTTTTATACATAATACAGAATCATGAACTGAGATACAATCATCTTAATTCCAATTCCACTCAATTGTGTGATGCCCTATGCATTTCGGGACAAATCATCCCTTCTTCAGGGGCCACTGTGAAATAAACAAAAAATAACCTCTGATTACTGCCACGCTACTATGAACTGCAACCAGTAGCTACCCACTTATACGACACCCCCTACTGGGTGAATCAACAAGTGAAACGGAAAAAACTTAGTGTCATGCAGAACCCCTGCATGCATACTAAGCTTCCAAAAGTGATCAAAATGAAATGACTGCTGCAACCAGTCACTACTACGGTGCATTTAAAAACTTCACCGAAACCTGGACCAACACCACCTCGGGACCGGACATCGCCATCGCCATCCCCCAAGAATACAAGATCTCCAGGAAGGACCGCCCCACCCGCCCAGGAGGAGGAATCGCCATCGTCCACAAATCCAGCCTCCGCCTGAGCACACTCCCTGACGAGCCCACAGAACTGATGGAACACCTTCACTTCAAGATACTGGCCAGCCCCACCGCCACCCTCCGAGGAACCCTCATCTACCGACCCCCTGGACCCCGCGGACCCTTCGCCAACTCCATCACTGACATTATCTCCCCGCAGGCCATCGCATCCACCAACTACACCCTGCTGGGAGACCTCAACTTCCACCTCGACAACCAACTGGACCCCAACACCACATCCCTCCTGGACAACCTCCACAACATTGGACTCCGCAAGATCGTGACCGAGCCCACGCACTCAGCAGGACACACCCTCGACCCCCTCTTCACTACAGGAAACTCCATCACCTTCAGCCACACCACCGAACTCCCATGGACCGACCATCGTTGCGTCCACTTCATCTTCAGAATACCCACCATCCACAGACACCAGCACCTGCTTCCACGAAGAAACTGGACCAAAATCACCGACGACCAGCTCCCCTCCTCACTCAACAACTCCACCCCAACCATCACGGAAAACGACGACCCCAACACCGCAGCCCGAACCCTGCATAGATGGATCTCGGACAGCACCAACACCATAGCCCCCTCAAGAAAAACAACAATACCCGCGCCAAGAAAGCCAGATGGTTTACCACCGAACTTCGAGAGTCCAGACGCACATGCCGCTGCCTCGAAAAGGCCTGGAGGAACACCAAATCCACAGAAGCCCACAACAACTTCAGAGCCGCCACCAACGCCCACCATCAACTCATCAGAGAAACGAGGAAAAAAGCGATTGAAGACAGAATCTCCACCCACGCGCACAACAGCAAGGAACTCTTCAGCATCATCAAGGAATTCGCCCAACCCACCAGCGAGTCTACCGACATCCCTCCCTCACAAGACCTCTGCGACAAACTCAGCACCTTTTTCCGCCACAAAATCAAGAGCATCTACGACAACTTCAACGAAGACAACCAACACACTGAACCCTCACCAACCACCCCCGACACCCGGAAACCAGCGATTGATGACTGGACAGCCCTCACCACCGAAGACACTCTGAAGACAATGAAGTCAATCCACTCAGGGGCCCCCACGGACCCCTGCCCCCACCACATCTTCAACAGAGCTGCCGACACCATCGCACCCATGCTCCGCCACACCATCAACCGCTCCCTGGCGACCGCCTTGTTCCCCGACGACTGGAAACACGCCGAGGTCAACCCCCTCCTAAAGAAACCCTCAGCGGACCCCACCAACCTCAAAAACTACAGACCCATCTCCCTGCTCCCATTCCCAGCGAAAGTCATCGAGAAAGCCATCAACAGCCAACTCGCCACATTCATTGAAGAACACAACATCCTCGACTCCTCCCAATCCGGCTTCAGAAAAAGCCACAGTACGGAAACCGCCCTCCTCGCCGCAACAGACGACATCCGCACCCTACTGGACAAAGGAGAAACAGTAGCCCTCATCCTCTTCGACCTATCAGCGGCATTCGACACAGTCTCCCACCGCACCCTAATACGCAGACTCTACGACGCAGGAATCCAGGACAAGGCCCTCGACTGGATATGCTCCTTCCTCTCCGGCAGGACGCAGCGGGTCAGACTCCTCCCTTTCCTCTCGGACCCCACACCTACCACCTGCGGAGTCCCTCAGGGCTCCTCCCTCAGCCCGACGCTCTTCAACGTCTACATGGCTCCACTTGCCCCCATCGTCAGAACCTACGGACTCAACATCGTGTCATTCGCAGACGACACCCAGCTCATCCTCTCCCTATCCAACGAGCCCAACACCTCCAGATGCAACTTTCGAGAAGGCATGAAGCCGTCGCCAAATGGATGAAAAACAGCTGCCTACAACTAAACACCAACAAAACAGAAGTACTCATCATGGGCCCAAACCCGATGCCTGGAGCGACACCTGGTGGCCCCCCGCCCTCGGAAACCTGCCAACCCTCACAGACCACGCAAGCAACCTGGGAATCATCCTGGACTCCGAGCTCAAAATGGACCGCCAGATCAACTCTGTCTCATCTTCCTGCTTCCACACCCTCCGCCTCCTTCATAAGACCTTCAAATGGATCCCCATCGAACACCGAAAGACAGTCACTCATGCCCTGGTCACCAGCAGACTCAACTGCGGCAACGCACTCTACGCCGGAATAAACAAAAACCTCATCCGCAAGCTACAGAACATCCAGAACGCCGCCGCAAGACTGGTCCTCAACCTGCCAAAACACTGCCACATCTCCCAGCACCTGCGCACACTCCACTGGCTCCCCGTCGAGGCGAGAATCACCTTTAAGATGCTCACCCACGCACACAAGGCCCTCCATGGCACCGGACCAGCATACCTGAACAGCCGACTCAAATTCCACGCACCCCAAAGGACCCTACGATCAGCCCAGCTCTCCTACGCCGTGGTCCCCCGCACCAGAAAGACCAGATCGGGAGGCCGCTCCTTCTCCTTCCTCGCAGCCAAAGCATGGAACGCCCTTCCGCTCCACCTCAGACAGACAACATCGCTCCCCATCTTCGCAAGAAACCTCAAAACCTGGCTCTTCGACAGACCCCCTCCTTGATGGAATGGAACCTACACCCCCCCACCCCTAGCGCCTTGAGACCCTTACGGGTGAGTAGTCGCGCTTTAACAAACTCCTGATTGATTGATTGATTGATTGACAGTGCTCAATTGGATGTGAATCAAGGTCACAAAGATGCACTATCATACCATTCAAAAAGTGCTCGCATGACGTGAACAAAAAAACGTGAATGACTAAAACGTGTGAAACATTCCTCATGCGTAATAAACATACTAAATGTGTGTTTTATACCGGGTTCCGGTGCCGACCAACACTTACTGTCACACGTCGACAGCGTAAAAAATGATGTGAACAATAACGAGACTGTGTCTTTCTGAAAACACAACCACATAAGCATAGGTTGTCAAAATAATAATGTCTGCTAGGAAGACAAAATGCTGTGCATATCCTGTTCTAAAAAAAGTGCTCAAAAATGAAATTACCTTGCTGTATATCTGCTGCAATAAACGGAGCCTGTAGACAGTGAGACGAAAGTGGAAGGTGCACGTAAATATTATAAATATACCAAATCTCGAAAAGAATAAATCTCTAATCGGACCGTGCTTACCGAAGCTAAAGCGTGTTCTTCATATGAATGCTGCGAGTGAACGAATCGTAGGAAGAAGCCGAAAGCGGTCTCCCGGATATAAATGAAACTATTCCTGTGCCTGGTGTTTGCTCCACCCACAGATGGGAAGCATCTGCATATCTTAAAATTTGCGGCGGCCATATTTGACAGGTTCAAAAAACTGAGAAAAAGTATAAGAATAACAACACGTCTGTTTCAAAGAAGCCGAAAGTAAGCTAAAAAAATGTAAATAGTGGAGTGAAAAAACCTCCAATGTCGTTCCAAAAATTACACGAAAAACATACTTCGCACTGGTGGTTGTGTAGGATGTTGGCCCTTGGATAAAAAAGACTCAGTTTGGCTTATCACACGCGTCTCAGCGTTGTCAGTGCTTGTGTGACTGCTGGAAGCTGTTTCTCTTCTTGTTGCCTCTTGGTTCAAAGGAGTCCTGGAGGGTAATATTTCACGGTCTGAGACGATACTTTCTTCAGATGAAGTATGTGGATTCTTGTATGGCTTGCATTGTGAGTACATGTCGGCCCATGTGTATACTTCGTTAAGGCGATAATCTATAGTGTCCCTCTTAAACTTCCTGAGTTTCCGTTCTTGTAGTTCGTTTCCATTTTGATGTTGATCTGTTCCAGAGTTTTAGACCAATCTTCTGATTCCATGCGGTTAGATAATTCCCGCTGTGTGTTGTGAATCTCTTCTTCAAGTTCCCTTATCGTTTTAGATAGCTCTTCCACGATGAGTAAAATTAAATCCAGGGAACACTTATTCAGCACCGCATTCCATTTGTCCATAAATGGTTTGTTAAACTGGAAACGGAACAGCATGGGTTTGATAGCTAATCGCAAGCCTCGAGAAATTCTTTTATGTTTATGATATTGAATAAACGTGGATGCTTGGAGCCTTTGATTGAGCTCTCTTCGAGATATGAATTGTAGATGTTTTAGTTGCTGAGTGATGGACCCTTCGCGGGTGTCAAAAAATTTGGTAGCTTTGATTAGTGCGTACATTTCGGTGGCTTCTTCAGAAGTATAGGCTTTCGTTTCTGCACGATTTTCCGTGGAACTTGCTATGCTTTCAAATGAAGCCATGATTTTTAGGCAAGCGGGTGCAACCACTATTGGGAGGCAGTTACACTGGAAACAATTTTGGAATGATCTTAGCGATGCACACCGCAAAAAAAGAATAGAAAAATGACGCCATGTAGTAATAGTTTTACCTAGCTAAACTGAAAATGTGTGCTACACAGTATTTGTGGGCTGCCCATCCCACATGTGCAATTCATAAAATGGTAGATCAAGCAGAACAATTGCCTGAAGGAACTTTGTGCACTACTAAAGAAATGCTTTAACAATTTTTGTGACAATTTTGACCATCAATAACACAATATTAAACCATGTACACACAAAGGAACCATGTAGTCAAAAATGTATACATAAGTATTTTCATTGCTTCATGACACAAATGAATTTCAGTTTGAGGAACAACAATTCCATTTGAATTACATCATATATAAAAATGTGTTTTATACATAATACAGAATCATGAACTGAGATAGAATCATCTTGATTCGAATTCCACTCAATTGTGTGATGCCCTATGCATTTCGGGACAGATCGTCCCTTCTTCAGGGGCCACTGTGAAATAAACAAAAAATAACCTCCGATTACTGCCACGTTACTATGAACTCCAACCAGTAGCTACCCACATATACGACACCCCCTACTGGGTGAATCAACAAATGAAAGGGAAATAATTAGTGTCATGCAGAACCCCTGCATGCATACTAAGCTTCCAAAAGTGATCAAAATGAAATGACTGCTGCAACCAGTCACTACTATGGCGCATTTAAAAACTTACGGTGCTCAATGGGATGTTGATCAAGGTCACAAAGATGCACTATCATACCATTCAAAAAGTGCTCGCATGACGTGAACAAAAAAACGTGAATGACTAAAATGTGTGAAGCATTCCTCATGCGTAATAAACATACTAAATGTGCGTTTTATACCGGGTGCCGACCAATACTTACTGTCACACGTCGACAGCGTAAAAAATGATGTGAACAATAACGAGGCTGTGTCTTCCTGAAAACACAACCACATAAGCATAGGTTGTCAAAATAATTAATGTCTGCTAGGAAGACAAAATGCAGTGCATAACCTGTTCTAAAAAATGTGCTCGAAAATGAAATTACCTTGCTGTATATCTGCTGCAATAAACGGAGCCTGTAGACAGTGAGACGAAAGTGGTAGGTGCACATAAATATCATAAATATACCAAATCTCGACAAGAATAAATCTCTAATCGGACCATGCTTACAGAAGCTAAAGCATGTTCTTCATATGAATGCTGCGAGTGAACGAATCGTAGGAAGACGCCGAAAGCGGTCTCCCGGATATAAACAAAACTATTCCCGCGCATGATGCTTGCTCCACCCACAGATGGGAACCATCTGCATATCTTAAAATTTGCGGCGGCCATATTTGACAGGTTCAAAAAACAGAGAAAAGGTATAAGAATAACAACACATCTGTTTCAAAGAAGCCGATCGTAACCTAAAAAAATTTGAATAGTGGAGTGAAAAAACCTCCAATGTCGTTCCAAAAATTACATGAAAAACCCACTTTGCAAAGTGGAAACCAGTAGCATAAACCTCATTTGACCAACGTAAACAAGACCGTGGATAGTGACTCAAGTCTAATTGAATGAAAATGCAATGATGCCCTGATTACTGAATATATACATCGTCATGCAAAGAAAATTTACATGGTGTAAGTCAAGTTCACATTTAAGGATTTCAAAACATTCAGCAATGATATCAATGCAATGTGTCAACAATACATCACCATACTGTTACATTGAATCTAACATAGATGTCTCAAACCATAAAAGTAGACTTAAAATCAAAGGCAATGTAACATACATCATACCACAGATATGTTAGGCTTTCCAATGGCCACTTTGTTATAACAACATATCTAATGTGCTGAACGTGAGGTGGTAAGAATAAATGTGAGGTGATAAATAAAAATGTGTGAGATTCTGAATCCTGATGTGTTTAATCTAAAAAATGTGGAATGGTAGGAAAGTTACGGAAAGACGTTTTTCTCATGGTGTTCTTATAAAAAACTACTCAAGTCCAATTTATCATTGAGACCCAAGGGCATCATGGTATTAAATTTCTTTATCCAAAAAACGACTTTTTGGGACAGAATTTTACTTGGGTCTGAACCCTCTTTAGGTTGCACTTTTTCCAAAACCAAAAATCGTACTTGAGTGATATTGTGACCATGTTCCATCCAATGAACTACCAAATTGGAATTGCTATTTTTGGTCCGGATCATACTTTTGTGTTCTCCAATACGTATTTTAACTTTTATTTCGGTTTTCCCTATGTAGAGAAATCTGCAGGGACATTTGATGCATTAAATTACGTTGGTAGTATTACAGTCTGATTAATGTTTCAAATTGATTTTTTTCTCCTGTTCTAGGATGTGTAATGAAATTCTGCTTGATCACATTGTTGCAATGGATACAATTGCTACATTTTCTCATCCCTACATGTTTAATACTGCATTTGTTCTTTTTCGCAGCTAATAGCTCCTTCAGGTTTTGGCTTCTAGTATAGGCAAATAGTGGTGGTTCAAGAAAAGAATTGCGAAAATCAGGTTCCTGTTGTAATAATTCCCACCTCTTTCTGACCACCTTTTTTATGCTTCTAGATCTTGTTGAGTATTTTGATACAAAAACCATACGATTGGTGACCGATTTTTGTTTGGTGATCAATAACTCGCTACGATCGATGTTTTGTATGCGTTTTTCCGCTCTCTGTACAATTTCCAGAGGGTACCCTTGTTGTGCAAATCTCTGTTTGATGCGAGCAATATCCTGATCGTATTTCTCTCTGGTGGAAGCAATCCTTTCAGAGCAGAGCATTTGAGACTATGGTAAATTCTGAACCAAATGAGGAGAGGGAAAGATTTGAAATAACAGTGTGTTGTTGCGATCAGCGGGCTTGACAAATACACTGGTATTTATTTCTTGGTCATTTTTCTCAACTACAATGTCCAAAAATGGTAACTGAGTATTACTGATGGTGTGTGTGAATTGAATCCTGTTATTTTTGGTGTTTAAGAGCTTGATATTGTTCTTCAAAGATTCTTCTGTGTGAGACCAAATTAAAAATATATCATCGATGAATCGACAATACATAATAAGATGTTCACTCCATGTGGAATTTTCAAAGATGTGTTATTGTTCAAAAGCAGCCATAAAATGTTTGCGTACGTGGGAGCCCCCCCAAAACCCATGGTGTTTTATTCCCTATGTTTCTCTGCTCTAGCTGCTCAGCCTGTGTGTGTGTCTTCTTTATGGATTGTTGGTGAGTGGACCTTGTGTAGAATGCCTGGGTGACTGGATGAGGACTGGCGAGAGGGGCTGAGCAGCTAGCAGGCTGCTCCTGGTGGGGCTGTTATTTACCACCTACAGGACTTATATACCTGTTAATGATGACCTACCTGTTGATAAGGACTTCCTGATGTTACCTGTGAATAAACCTACTTGGATTACAAGTTACAACGTGTCATCATTACTACACATTCATATGAAAAACACGCTTTAGCTTCGGTAAGCACGGTCTGATTAGAGATTTAGGGGCCGAATCCGATTCGGGCCGAAAAAATACCAACCGACTCGGTACGGGATAATAGTCCGACCGACACGTACCGGCGTTGCCCGACCTGGGAAGTACGATGAAATGCATGGGAATCACGACCGACTCGCACGGAACTCAAGGCGAACGACCGACCCGGCCGGAAACAAGCTATCCGGCCGGGAAACCACGCAAATTGAACCAACCGACACGCATCAGGAAATAATCCGAACGGAACGTACCCGCGAACTCCGACCCGCGCAGTACAATGCAATGGGTGCAAATTCAGACCGATTCGTACGAAGCCCAAGCCGTATGACCGACACGCATACCAAACCCAGCCGAACAAACACAATACTCTGCGACCGACGCGTACGCCGCATATGAAACTGAGCTGAAACACAGCGGGAACGACTCGGAGAGGCGCGCACGAGACAACTGCAACGTCCTACTCGGTCAGAAGAACGACTCCTACATGCACAATAATCACAAATGGAAAAAAAGGGCCAAACAAGCAATGACAAAGCCAATAAATACAGGGGGGGAAAAATGGAACAAGGACACACCCCCAACTCCACCTACATAAAGCCCACAAATCCCTACCATGATCCTTTGCAAATCCCACTGACCTGCCAGCACAGAACACCATCACACAGCAAACACAGACACACACACAGCTCATTCGACACAAAAGCCACACACCATTAGCACCTCAACAAATATCACCCTCACACACACAGAGCAAAACCTACACACACACACCCTCACTTGCAAACACACACATCAATCACCACCACCACCACCCATCACCATGCCCCTAAAGAAGAATACAAAGTTCCTAGATAGTGAATTGGAAGTCATGGTAGACGAGATCCTGAGGGTAGAGCCACAGTTGTTTGGCACATTGGTCCAACAGACCCCCATGTCGCAGAAAACCAAGATGTGGGCGAGGATCGTCGACAGGGTGAACGCACAATCACCATGTTTGCGCACAAAGGAAGACATCCAGAACAGGTGGTATGATGTGCGCAGGAGGGTCAGAGACCTACTCAAGAAGGATTACCTCCTGAGCCAACACACCGGCAGTGGCCCTCCTGCAAAACCAGTATACCTCAGGCCCTGGGAGGCGAAGGTGCGGGCCATCCTACCACCAGTGAGCGTATATGGACTAACAGACATCCCAGAGCCTGGTGAGTACACAACTAATATACACAATATTGTGTGCCAATACACACACATCACTCTCAAGGGGACAGTCAAACCATCCACCCCTAGCAAATCAACAGCAACCAAAAGATAATCATCCCAAGATGTGTATGTCAGTTAGATAAACACAATACATGCCATCTCATAGTGGTATGTCACTGTGTCATGGCATGTACAAACCTAACAACAAATAGAGCAAGGCAGTGGCACAAATATAACCAACAAACACTGCCTGATATTTTGCCACCACTAGAACACCACCTCACAGGGAAGCTCACTTAAAGGAAGGAATTCTGTGCATGCTGGTGAAGTTAGTGTAGCCAATAGCATGATGGGAGTTGTAGTCACAGATATTGGTCACACCCACAATTGGCCCATCAACACCACTCTCAACCATGCTCACATCACAGGGAGTGGATAAGGACTCACAAGATGGCTGACACTGGGTAATGCTGTGGGGAGCACAAGGCCCTGCTGGGAACTGTGCACCAACAAACAGCACAACACCACTGCCTGACATCCTGAAAGCCAACTTGCACTCCCTGCAATGCAAGCACATTGCATGGTGGGATATCTGGCTGGCTGGGAAGGAGGACTCACAGCACTGACCATAGTTACAAGCACCTCACCTCACACCCCCCCTCAACACAAACTCCACATAACCCACCTGGGAGAATGCAATGCCTCACATACCAAATGAAGATCCCACAAAGAACCACCACCCTGGGTAATGCTGTGTGAAGCACAGGGACACACCTGGGACTTGTAGCCAAACAAACGCAAGGACAACACTGTCAGCCTTCCTGTCAGCACAGGCACACTACCCCACAGGGAAGCAGAGTCCAAAGGAAGGAAGTACGGGCATGCTGGGAAGGGGGGTGTAGGCAATAGCATGATGGGAGTTGTAGTCACAGATACTGCTCACCCTCACAATTGGCCCATCAACACCACCCTGAACCATGCTCACATCACAGAGAGTGGATAAGGACTGACAAGATGGCTGACACTGGCTACTGCTGTGGGGAGCACAAGGCCCTGCTGGGAACTGTGCACCAACAAACAGCACAACACCACTAAGAGAGTCAACCTGAACCCACTAAATACAACCAATGCTGGCCATGCACACACCTCAACATTCATATTGAAATGCCCCAGGTATGCATGACAATGTGCTACACCAATATCAACCTCTTACTGTGACAACTTAGGACAATGCAATGTACATGCCCGCATCCAGAGGTACAGTCACAACTGTCAGGTGTGTGAACCATTGATGTCTGTAGAAACATTACATACAATGTGTGTCTCTTCCAAATACAGGTGACGATGATGGGGACACAGCAGCAGGTGAGGAGGAGTCCCTGTCCCAGGCTCCGGGGGACACAGAGCTCACTGGTGTGGAACAGCCTCTGCCCTCCTCGGATGGCGAAGACCTACCTGGCACCTCCGGTGTGAGTCATCATGCAGCACCAGCTGGACCAACATCTGCACCCCCTGCACCCACCCCTCCTACAACTGCCAACATACAGACCACCCCCGCCGACAGGGACAGACCAAGGACCACCGCTGACAACAGCACAGGGCCCCAGGCCCACCGTGGAGCAATGGATGACAACACCACTAACAACCCCCAAGTGGGCCTTGGGTCACCTGTGCGTGCCACCCCAGGTCCTGCACGTGTCGCCAGGGGTGGTGGGAGGGGTGGTAGACATAGGTCGCTGCTTGCAGAGGGGTCTGGACTGCATGATGACCCACAACTGGCACGCATCTCTGATGCGTACCAGGATAGCACCGGAGAGGTCAGACAGGTAGTGGGGATCCTCAAGGACATACAACAGCAGCAGGCTGCCCATCATGCCCGCTTGGACTCCCACATGGCCCGTGTGGAGACACACATGGCCCGTGTGGAGACACACATGTCGGGCATGGAGTCCAAGTGGGACACATTGCAAGAACTCACAGCGGTGCATAGGGACATATTGACATGCCTCCGCCAGATTAGCACCAACATGGCCACACCTCCCTGTGTGCCCACAACATCTGGTGCTGCAACAACTGACAAAGACACAGGGAGGGAGGAGGACTCTGGCGGAGAGTCCCCTGCACCGCCGCAGCCTGCACGTGAGGGTCCCCCCCCCAAAGAAGAGGGGTCGTCCGAGGAAGGAAAACTGAGAGGTTGATGGCCACGTACATCTCCCAGGAAGCCAACACCTGTTCCGGACATTCTCCTTTGTGTGCAAACGTTTCACCCTGTCGAATGCAACACTACTTTCCCACATGACATGGGGAGTTCAAGTTGGACTAATGTATCATATGACTGTGGACTTCACTCAGGACATTTCTGCTACCAAGACTTCCAACTCATCTGGGAACTTTGGATCACAATCCCAATGTACAGCACCCACCATCCTGTGCACTATACACACACACATTTCTGTAAATAAAATCACTAGTACACCATACTTGCCACTGTTGTTATTCAAATGTGGATACTGTCATGGTGATGATGTTCTGCTAAATTACACTGTGTATGCTAACTGCTACAGCAAGTACAACACCGTCGTGTGAGTCATGGTGACGTGACACATATGAGGGAGACACACCACTAGGGCTACACAACACAGACACCAGGGCCATCGGACTCATCGCCCACAGTGATGTTGCCAGGAAATACAGTGGAATGCACAGACACCACACCTATTCAGAGTCTGTGTCAACTAGCCCACAGGTGCAGTAAGCAAATGTCAGTCAGATGTGTGACCACAGACAACGCACATCCCAAAGTGAAGCACAGGTTTATTACACATTTGCAGCATGTTGTTTCCACTACAAATGCAAGGTTTACCCATGTGGCAGTGGCCACACAGTCAACAAGTGCAGAAGATATGAAGTCCAGGGGTGTGTGGCACGTCACTTGTAGGCCAACTACTGCTGCCACCCTGAAAGCTGAATCATGGTGTCGGGGGATCCAAGTTGACCAAAGTACTCAGTAAGCACCCTGTGAAGGTCAGACATGACACACAGTTAAAATCACTGTAGAACAGGACAGTACTGCAATACTCATGCCCAATACATGTCACAAGACAACTACACAAAACCAAGTTAGCATATCAAAACTGTTGGGGAGTTCAGACTACCTGGAAGGACACTTTGCTGCACGCATCCAGTCAAGTAGCACATGGCCACACTCAAACAGCACCAGAGCACCACCCACACATATCATGCAAACTCACGTCATTCACATTACATCTCCCTGGATACTCACATTCAGCTGAAGAAGTTGGTGATGAGCTGTGTGCGGACATCACCATCATCATCATCATTGCTAGACTTGGCATCTTTTGGCGTGTTTCCCCTGACTTTTTGCTTTCTGACCTCCCGGTTTTGACTCTGTTTTTGCTGGTGTAATGATTCTGCGCACTTTCCTCACTGCTGTCCAGTGGGAAAGTGCAAGTGCTCCTGTATAAAATGTGTTATGGATTGGTGTTTCCATGATTGGCCTATTTGGTTTATCTGTCAGTCCCTTGTAAAGTGCACTGCGAGTGCCAGGGCCTATAGACCAAATGCTGTTGGTGGGCTGCAGCACTGGATTGTGCCACCCACGCAAACAGCCCGTAAAGTGTAACTCGGGCCTGCCATCGCAGAGCCTGTGCGCAGCCTGGGGCTGCCATGTCGACTTGGCAAGTGCACACACTTGCAAGTCCCTAAACCTTCCCTTTGCTACATGTTAGTCACCCCTAAGGTAGGCCCAAGGTACCCCTGTGGGCAGGGTGCGTTGTACGCGAAAGGTAGGACATGCCCTGGTGTGTGCGGCATGTCCTGATAGTGAATTACAGCCTAGTTCGTTTTTCACTATTGCAAGGCTACCTGTTCCCCTAGGCCAGAACGGGCAGTTTTGATTATTACAGTTTATAATCCTAACTGACCCCGGGAACATGGTAGAAATTCGAGTTTAGTATGCCTGGACTCAGAATGATAAAATGCATCTTTTAGTGAAGTTGGTTTTAACATTCTGTGTTTGAAAATACCACTTTTAGAAAGTGGGTATTTTCTTGTCTAACCATCCAAGCCTGCCTCTGCGAGTGTTGTGTATTCCTTGTCTGGAATGTGAGTGACAGGGGCTGGGGGATGCCAGGAGACAGGGTGAGTCAGCACAGGGCTGAATAGCAAGATCTACATGTAGATGGGTGGGAGGGGTCGCACCTGGGCCCTGAATAGGACAGTGCCTTCCCTCCACAATGCTGGCTCCACCTCCTGTGGTGCGTCTGATGTCCCTGGCCTACTCACTGAAAGAAGGGACGGAGACTTGTCAACAAAGTGCTCCAGAACTGGTTTGGACTAGGCAAAGGCCTCTCTGCCTTCAGAGAACAAAGGAATTTGGGATATAAATATTGGGGCCCTGACCCCATGAATTTAGATCTCGCTGGAAACAAGGAACCTGCCAAGACGAAGAGCTGGAAGAGCTGCCAGGAGGAGTACTGCCCCTTTGCTGTGTTGTTGCTTTGTTGGGTTGGCCTGCAGCTGCTGCTTCTGCCTTGGGCAGTGAAAGGACTGAACTTTCTACAAACTTGTGCTGAGTATCTCCAAGGGCCTGGAACCGAGCTGGCCTCCTGTTAAGAAGTCTCAGGGACTACAAAGACTTCACAAGCCTCTGGGTACCGCTTCTGGAACGCTGTTTCAGTTGCCACAGAGGAAGGGAACTGCAACCGACTCCGTCAACCGAATCCATCCCTGGCCGGTGACCTGTTTGCACTGCAGACCGCATCGCCCCGCTTCGCATCGCAACCCTGGTCTCACCGTGGCGACGTCCGACGCCGCCAACATCGAGCCGCTGCTTGCACCGTGACCTGTGGGCACCGCAGTTCGCATCGCATCGCTTCACTGAACCAACTGGACCCGACCGACGCGGTCGCTGCAACTGGCTCAAGAGTCGTGACCGCACCGCATTTGGGGCACCGCTCGCACGTCTGCGACGCACCGCTCCGACTCGCACCGCTGTCCGACGCCAGCTCCCGCACTCCGACTAGGTCGCCTGCATCGCAACCTGTCAGCACCGCATCGAGCATCGTCTCACCCTGCATCGCACGCCTTGGACTCACCGACTCCGTCTGCACGACGCTCATCGAGCCGCTGCCTGCACCGCATCGAGGGACACCGCACCTTGCATCGCTCCGTCTTGCACCGCAACTGCAACGAACGCCGACCGGCTCGTACACTCCGTACCAGCCACAACGAGAAAGGTACTGTAACCGAGTCTGTTCATGACTCTGCTGGCCCGTATCGACGCGGTCGGCTGGAACTGTTAGACTCTGTGGTTTTCAGCATCACGGTAGGCTCGGACGGAGCTACCGACTCGTACGAACTTTGCTTTTGTGCTATTCCTGCAAAGAAGAAGTTACCGTATCAAGCATTCATTTTTAAAGTATAGTATTGTGGATTTTTGTCGTAATTGGTCTTGTCTTGAGTATATAAAATATTGGTTATTTTTCTAAACTGGTGTGGTGTCCATTTGTAGTGCTTACACTGTATTACTGTTGGTTATGTGCAAATGCTTTACACACTGCCTCTGAATTAAGCCTGACTGCTCGTGCCAAGCTACCACGAGGGTGAGCAGGGGTTACTTCACGAGTGTAACACCCTTACCCTGACTAGGAAGAAGGGTCCCTACTTGGACAAAGGTGCAAGCCCTTGCCAACTAGAGATCCCATTTCTAACATTGGTTGTCAGCGGTGAGGATAGGACTTGTGTTTGCACTTGACTTACAGTGATTGGTGTGCACTACTACCATATCGCAGACCATTACGTACCACATACTGGTTCTTTTCTTTTGGCCTATTTTTGATGTTGCCAGTTTTCAACTCACTACTTTTGTCATGCCTGAATCAATTGCATCATCCGTTGCATCTCTGGAAGTTATCTTTGATGAGGATAGGTTGGAATCCTATGCCGTAAAGGAGTTACGAGCGATTTGTAAAAACCTGAAAGTCCAAATTAAAGGCCTCACAAGGAAGGAGGAGCTACAGAAGGCGCTGAGGGCCTGGGTAGCAGCCAGACATGCCAATGGGCAGCCTGGTAATCTCAGTGAGGAGGCGGAGGAGCCTATTTCCAGGGTGGATGTGCTTTTGGGTAGGGGGAACCCGCCAGGTCAGGCAGCAGCAGTCTGTCCCCAGAGGAGCTGGAGGACAGGCGGGAGGCAAGGCAGTTTGAGCTGCAGAAGCTCAGGCTGGAGAGTGAGCGGGAGGAGAAGAGATTGGCCATAGAGGAGAGGAAGATGCTCTTAGAGCATGAGAGAGAACTGAAGGAGCTAGAACTTAGGAGTAAGTCAGGCTCAGATGGTGGCAGCAATTCGTCCAGAAAAGCAGACAGGATTGTGCACATTCCCAAGAACGTAGGCAAGGAGTTCAAGAAGGGGGATGACATACAAAGGTGGTTTCAGGGTTATGAGGCAGCCATACACATGAATGGGGTCCCTGAGGAGAATTGGGGAGCAGGATTGTGGCCCCTTTTCCCGGAAGAAGCAAGGGATGCTCTGATAGCTTTGGGTAAGGGGTATCACCTCACCTATGCTGACATGAAGGATGCCCTTCTCACGAAGTATGGTCTTACTCCTGAAAAGTACAGGGATCAGTTCAGGTCCAGTAAGAAGTCTGATGCCAACACTTGGTTGGAATGTGTGGATGTGTTCTGCAGGTCTCTGGATGGTTGGGTGAAGGGCAGTAGCGTAACAGATTTTCAGGGGCTCTACAACTTGATTGCATGGGAGCACTTGTCTAGTCTATGTTTTGCAGATCTGCGCCAGCACCTAGTTGATAGTAAGCTAACTGACCCCAGGAAGCTTGCTATGGAAGCGGACCGCTGGGTGAGTACCAGGGTCCACAAGAAAGCGTTTGGGGGAGACTCAGCCAAAGGTGGGCAGGGTCCCCAGCAGAAAGGTGGGGGACAAGGGTAAAGCACAGGAGTTCTCTAAAGGGCCCCAAACTAGTACCCAGGGTAAAGGTTCCCAGCCCCCGGTGATAAGAAGAAAGGGGTCTCCACAGGAAGCCTGTTGAGACCGGCCCCGCAAGTGTTATGCATGTGACCAGGTAGGTCACTTTAAGGGGACCCCAAGTGCCCAAAGGGGACACAGCCACCCACCGGTGGACAGTCCAAAGTGTTGGCTAGTGTAGCGCTTGGGGAGGAGGGGTGCCCACAGGAGGGTGGGGATCCCGCAGAAATGACCCTTGTCTCACTCGGGGACAGTGAGATGGTCCCAGGAAACCAGGTGCCCCCTAACACAAAGAAATATAGCACCTGGTTGACCATCAATGGGAACAGGGTAGAGGCTCTCAGAGATACTGGAGCCAGTGTGACCTCAGTCCGGTGTCACCTGGTGTCTGAGAAGCAAGTAGTCCCAGGAGCATTCCACCAAGTAGTTGCTGTAGACAACTCAGAGCGCCAATGTATGGTGGCGCAGGTTCCCTTTGAATGGGGGGTCTCAGGTCCCTTGAGGGTGGTTGTGAGCCCTACCATGCCTGTAGATTGTCTGCTAGGAAATGACCTGGAGCAGTCCTCATGGAAGGAGGTTGAGCTCAGGTCTCACTTGGAGATGCTTGGGTTGCCAGAGTGGGCATGCGTGTCTACTCGGTCACTGGCAGCCAGAAAGGGTGATCAAGAGGACTTGGAGCCTGAAACAGTGGCCCAAGTCCCGGCCAAGAGAAAGGGCAGGGGCGCGGGAAACCGGCCCCCGAAGTTCCCACGGACCGGGAGGAGGTGGACCTCGAGGGGGACGCCCCGGTGCCTACAGGGGAGCAGGTAGCCGAACTGGGAGACCTCTCTGAGCTGACCCATTGGCAGCAAGAAGGGGGTCCCACCAGGGAGGAGTTCTGCAGGGAGCAGAACGAGTGCCCTACTCTGGAGGGTCTGCGGTGGCAGGCTGCAGACCAGGCAGCTGGTAATCAGTCCGGGTCACATCTGAACTACTGGGAGAGTGGTCTCCTATACAGTGAGCCTAAGGTTGCTGAGCCTGGGTCAGCCCGTGTGCTGGTGGTACCCCAGCGCTTCAGGACCTTCCTACTGGGTCTGGCTCATGACGTGCCTTTGGCAGGACATTTGGGGCAGGACAAGACCTTTGACAGGCTTGCCACCCACTTCTTTTGGCCCCAAATGCGAAGGCAGTCAGATGCACACTGTAGGTCTTGCCAAACTTGCCAGGCAAGTGGTAAGAGTGGGAGGAAGGTCAAAGCTCCTCTCCAACCTTTTCCTGTTGTTGGAACACCCTTTGAAAGGGTAGGGATGGATATTGTGGGGCCACTGGATCCCAAGACAGCCATGGGCAACAGGTACATCCTGGTCTTGGTGGACCATGCCACCCGGTACCCGGAGGCAATCCCTCTCAGGACAACGACGGCGCCAGTGGTGGGCCGGGCGTTAATGGGGATCTTTTCCCGTGTGGGATTCCCCAGAGAGGTGGTTTCTGATAGGGGGACCAATTTCATATCGAAGTATATGACATCCCTGTGGAAGGAGTGTGGTGTAACCTACAAGTTCACCACTCCTTACCACCCACAAGGAAACGGTCTGGTGGAGAGATTCAACCAGACCTTGAAAGGCATGATCAAGGGTCTAACAGAACCCATGAGGCGTAAGTGGGACGTCCTCTTGCCATGCCTACTCTTTGCATACAGGGAGGTGCCTCAAAAGTCTCTTGGGTACAGCCCCTTTGAGCTCCTGTATGGCCACCCTGTCAGAGGACCTCTGAGTTTGGTAAAGGAAGGCTGGGAGGCGGCTCCCAGGAAAACTCCCCAGGATGTATTTAGCTACATGCTGGCCTTTAGAAACCAAACTGCCCGCTTCAGGAAACTCGCTCAGGCGAACCTAGAAGCAAGCCAGGAAGAAATGAAGAGATGGTATGACCAGAATGCCACTCTGGTCGAATTTCAACCTGGGCAGAAAGTGTGGGTCATGGCCCCAGTGGCACCTTGTGCCTTGCAGGACAAGTGGACTGGGCCATACGAGGTAAAGGAGCGCAAAAGTGACGTCACCTACCTGGTGGATTTGCAGGCTCCAAGGAACCCTTTGAGGGTCCTTCACGTGAACCGCCTCAAGCCCCACTTCGAGAGGTCCGAATTGAGTATGCTCTTGGCGACAGATGATGGGGTGGAAGAGGAGAGTGAGCCTCTCCCTGACCTCCTGTCTACCAAGGAGCATGATGGGTCAGTAGAGGGTGTGATCCTCTCCCCTACTCTGACTCAGGAGCAGCAGGGGGACTGTCGCCAGTTGTTGGGACAGTTCGCCCCACTGTTCTCTCTGACCCCCGGTGTTACTCACTGGTGTACCCATGACGTGGACACCGGTGACAGCCCTCCTGTGAAGCACAAGATTTACAGGTTGACTGACCGGGTCAGAGCCAGCATCAAGGAGGAGGTCTCTAAGATGTTGGCGTTAGGGGTGATTGAGCCCTCCCACAGTCCTTGGGCCAGCCCAGTGGTCTTGGTCCCAAAGGCTGCGGCGCCCGGTGCCACTCCAGAACTCCGGTTTGTGTGGACTACCGTGGGCTCAATGCCGTCACCAGGACTGACGCGCACCCCATCCCCAGAGCTGATGAGCTCATTGATCGGTTGGGAGCTGCCCGGTTCCTCAGCACGTTTGATTTGACGTCTGGGTACTGGCAGATTGCCTTAACCGATGGGGCCAAGGAGAGATCAGCATTCTCAACCCCAGAAGGTCATTACCAATTCCGGGTGATGCCCTTTGGGTTGAAGAATGCCCCTGCCACCTTTCAGAGGTTGGTCAATCAGGTGTTGGCTGGGCTGGAGGATTTCAGTGCCGCCTACCTGGATGACATTGCTGTGTTCAGTTCCAGCTGGGAAGAACATTTACAGCACCTTGAGAAAGTGTTGAGGGCTCTGCAAGGTGCAGGCCTCACGATCAAGGCCAGTAAGTGCCAGATCGGGCAGGGTTCTGTGGTGTACTTGGGACACCAGGTAGGAAGCGGCCAGGTGGCGCCCCTACAACCCAAGATTGACACCATTCTGGCTTGGGAGCCCCCAAGACCCAGACAGAGGTGAGAGCCTTCTTAGGTCTCACCGGTTACTATAGGAGATTTGTTAAGGGCTATGGCACCATCGTTGCCCCCTTAACAGAGCTGACCTCTAAGAGGCAGCCCAGGAAAGTGATCTGGACTGAGTCCTGCCAGAAAGCTTTTGATGCCCTGAAGGCAGCCATGTGCACGGCGCCCGTGCTCAAGGCACCTGACTTCTCCAAGGAATTCGTCGTGCAGACTGACGCTTCAGAGCATGGTGTGGGAGCGGTGCTCTCACAACTGAGCGAAGAGGGCCTGGATCAGCCTGTAGTCTTCCTTAGCAGGAGACTACTCCCCAGGGAACAGAGGTGGAGTGCCATAGAAAGGGAAGCTTTTGCTGTGGTCTGGGCACTGAAGAAGTTGAGACCATACCTGTTTGGGACTCACTTCCGGGTTCAGACAGACTACAGGCCCCTCAGATGGTTGATGCAAATGAGGGGTGAGAATCCAAAACTGCTGAGGTGGTCCATCTCCCTACAGGGAATGGACTTTACGGTGGAACACCGTCCTGGTACAGAACACGCCAACGCAGATGGTCTGTCCAGGTTCTTCCGCCTTAGTGAAGAGAACTCCAATGGGGTTGGGTAGTTCTCCCTACTTTCAGCTGGAGGGGACATGTGTTAGACTTGGCATCTTTTGGCGTGTTTCCCCTGACTTTTTGCTTTCTGACCTCCCGGTTTTGACTCTGTTTTTGCTGGTGTAATGATTCTGCGCACTTTCCTCACTGCTGTCCAGTGGGAAAGTGCAAGTGCTCCTGTATAAAATGTGTTATGGATTGGTGTTTCCATGATTGGCCTATTTGGTTTATCTGTCAGTCCCTTGTAAAGTGCACTGCGAGTGCCAGGGCCTATAGACCAAATGCTGTTGGTGGGCTGCAGCACTGGATTGTGCCACCCACGCAAACAGCCCGTAAAGTGTAACTCGGGCCTGCCATCGCAGAGCCTGTGCGCAGCCTGGGGCTGCCATGTCGACTTGGCAAGTGCACACACTTGCAAGTCCCTAAACCTTCCCTTTGCTACATGTTAGTCACCCCTAAGGTAGGCCCAAGGTACCCCTGTGGGCAGGGTGCGTTGTACGCGAAAGGTAGGACATGCCCTGGTGTGTGCGGCATGTCCTGATAGTGAATTACAGCCTAGTTCGTTTTTCACTATTGCAAGGCTACCTGTTCCCCCTAGGCCAGAACGGGCAGTTTTGATTATTACAGTTTATAATCCTAACTGACCCCGGGAACATGGTAGAAATTCGAGTTTAGTATGCCTGGACTCAGAATGATAAAATGCATCTTTTAGTGAAGTTGGTTTTAACATTCTGTGTTTGAAAATACCACTTTTAGAAAGTGGGTATTTTCTTGTCTAACCATCCAAGCCTGCCTCTGCGAGGTTGTGTATTCCTTGTCTGGAATGTGAGTGACAGGGGCTGGGGGATGCCAGGAGACAGGGTGAGTCAGCACAGGGCTGAATAGCAAGATCTACATGTAGATGGGTGGGAGGGGTCGCACCTGGGCCCTGAATAGGACAGTGCCTTCCCTCCACAATGCTGGCTCCACCTCCTGTGGTGCGTCTGATGTCCCTGGCCTACTCACTGAAAGAAGGGACGGAGACTTGTCAACAAAGTGCTCCAGAACTGGTTTGGACTAGGCAAAGGCCTCTCTGCCTTCAGAGAACAAAGGAATTTGGGATATAAATATTGGGGCCCTGACCCCATGAATTTAGATCTTGCTGGAAACAAGGAACCTGCCAAGACGAAGAGCTGGAAGAGCTGCCAGGAGGAGTACTACCCCTTTGCTGTGTTGTTGCTTTGTTGGGTTGGCCTGCAGCTGCTGCTTCTGCCTTGGGCAGTGAAAGGACTGAACTTTCTACAAACTTGTGCTGAGTATCTCCAAGGGCCTGGAACCGAGCTGGCCTCCTGTTAAGAAGTCTCAGGGACTACAAAGACTTCACAAGCCTCTGGGTACCGCTTCTGGAACGCTGTTTCAGTTGCCACAGAGGAAGGAACTGCAACCGACTCCGTCAACCGAATCCATCCCTGGCCGGTGACCTGTTTGCACCGCAGACCGCATCGCCCCGCTTCACATCGCAACCCTGGTCTCACCGTGGGCGACGTCCAACGCCGCCAACATCGAGCCGCTGCTTGCACCGTGACCTGTGGGCACCGCAGTTCGCATGGCATCGCTTCACTGAACCAACCGGACCCGACCGACGCGGTCGCTGCAACTGGCTCAAGAGTCGTGACCGCACCGCATTTGGGGCACCGCTCGCACGTCTGCGACGCACCGCTCCGACTCGCACCGCTGTCCGACGCCAGCTCCCGCACTCCGGCTAGGTCGCCTGCATCGCAACCTGTCAGCACCGCATCGAGCATCGTCTCACCCTGCATCGCACGCCTTGGACTCACCGACTCCGTCTGCACGACGCTCATCGAGCCGCTGCCTGCACCGCATCGAGGGACACCGCATCTTGCATCGCTCCGTCTTGCACCGCAACTGCAACGAACGCCGACCGGCTCGTACACTCCGTACCAGCCACAACGAGAAAGGTACTGTAACCGAGTCTGTTCATGACTCTGCTGGCCCGTATCGACGCGGTCGGCTGGAACTGTTAGACTCTGTGGTTTTCAGCATCACGGTAGGCTCGGACGGAGCTACCGACTACGTCACGAACTTTGCTTTTGTGCTATTCCTGCAAAGAAGAAGTTACTGTATCAAGCATTCATTTTTAAAGTATAGTATTGTGGATTTTTGTCGTAATTGGTCTTGTCTTGAGTATATAAAATATTGGTTATTTTTCTAAACTGGTGTGGTGTCCATTTGTAGTGCTTACACTGTATTACTGTTGGTTATGTGCAAATGCTTTACACACTGCCTCTGAATTAAGCCTGACTGCTCGTGCCAAGCTACCACGAGGGTGAGCAGGGGTTACTTCACGAGTGTAACACCCTTACCCTGACTAGGAAGAAGGGTCCCTACTTGGACAAGGGTGCAAGCCCTTGCCAACTAGAGATCCCATTTCTAACAATCATCATCACTGGCATCGTGGTCCAGGCCAGGATCCTCCACAGGTGGCGGACGTTGGTCATCGTCATCCAGGATGAGAGGCAACTCCTTCCGCACTGCCAGGTTGTGTAGCATGCAGCAGACGATGACAATCTTGCACACCTTTGCTGGGGCATATGGGAGGGCCCCTCCTGTCTTGTCCAGGCAGCGGAAGCAGCTCTTCAGGAGACCAAAGGTCCGCTCTATCACTCTCCTGGTCCGACCATGTGCCTCATTGTAGCGCATCTGGGCTGGTGTCACAGGGTTCCTGAGGGGTGTCAGCAACCACGGCATGTTGGGGTATCCGGAATCACCTACGGACAGACAAGTGCACATTATCTGATTTGGAAAAGTGGGTGGAATACTACAGATCAGAACACACACATTGGTACAAAGTCAGTACACACCGACAAGCCAGGCACGCTGTTTCTGCATCTGTGCCATCATCCTCGGGATGCAACTACTCCTCATCACGTAGGCATCGTGTGCTGAACCAGGGAAACGGGCGCACACATGTGTGATGCTCATATCGGCTAAACATACCACCAGAGCATTGATCGAATGGTAATGTTTACGGTTCCCGTATGCCTGCTCATGTGTCTGTGGTGGTATCAAAGCCACATGTGTCCCATCAATGGAGCCAATGACATGTGGCATCCTCCCCAGGGCATAGAAGTCACTCTTGACGTCAGTGAGTTGTTGACGTGTTGGGAAATAGATGTACTGGTTCAGGTATCTCAACATTGCCTCCAAAACATCGTGTAGCACACGGCTGAACATAGTCTGTGACATCCCACCGGCAGTCGCAACAGTGTGTTGAAAGGTACCGGTGGCAAAGAAGTGTAGAGCTGCCATTACCTTCACCTTGGGGGTCAGCGCTGTAGGGTACGTCCGGCCAGGTTGCAAATGTGGTGCCAAGCGCACTGCCAAATCCTCAATCAGCTGCCTGGTGAAGCGGTACCGTCGGATGCTGTCACGTTCCACCATCGTTGCCAGGTCAGGGAATGGTCTATGGACAGCTGGAGCCCTGCAGTGCATAGGTTGAAGGAAGAAAGATTGTCAGTCACCCCACATATGTGCCATTCACCATACTCAACTTCACATGATACTTCATTACGTGACACAAGTACTTGATGTGTGTGCCGTTCTGTCGGACATAACTCGCACCTACATGGCCATCATCTAACTTCTCAGTACAACATGTGTGCACTACAGGTACCAGGTTGTGCAATGGGAAACCATTAGGCTGTGTCACAGTACCCATTTACTGCTGTCACGTTCCACACACAGACCACAGTGACATGTCTGGACAGATGCGCCACAGGCATCACAGATCATTGACAGGTAGATTCCCAGTGACCCTGTCTTGCCACATGGCCACTGGCATGACATGGCGTATCATGTACACGTCAGAAAAACAAACATGACTCCCACAGGTAGTGGCCCCTGTCGCATCCGCAGGACAGACATGGACGCCAGTGACGCACAACATCAAAGTCCATGCACAAACAACGTTGATGTGGAGACTGTCTCCCATCGTGCACATGGAATCAGTGACATTCGGAAACACAACATGCACACAGACTGTGGAGGGACATCACTATTGTGGCAATGGGTCATCCTGTGATGTACATGCCTTCCAACATGGGACTCTGGGGGTATGTGACATGTCATACACATACACAACCTGGAAATGTGACCATGCCACATGCTCCAAAATGAACTGTTGCACATCACAGTGGTCATGTGCACAACACACCAAGGACCCTGTCCCCATGAACACATGCACAGCCTGGGTGTGGCTGCCCACAAGTGCCACCACAAAAACCACATGTTAACCCCCATACACAGAGAAGGAAATGCAGCCTTACATGCCTCAGGAAACAGTGTGGACTGGGTGTGGTGTTGTAGGTGTGCCCCTGGGTCTCTGGCAGGTATATGTGGCTGGCATACGTTCACCAGTGACAAGCATGGTGACATATGCGACTGACCTGTACAGGTACGCGTTGTACAGCAATGGACCGATCGGTGTGCCCGGCAGGCCCATTGCATCTGTTGTGAGCGGGTACGCGATGTATCCCGAAATACGCGTTGAAGAGCAATGGACCGATCGGTGTTCCCGGCCGGCCCATTGCATCTGTTGTGTGCGGGTACGCGTTGTACCCGGAATACACGTTGTACAGCAATGGACCGATCGGTGTGCCTGGCCGGCCAATTGCATCTGTTGTGAGCGGGTACGCGTTGAAGAGCAATGGACCGATTGGTGTGCCCGGCCGGCCCATTGCATCTGTTGTGTGCGAGTACGCGTTGTACCCGGAATACGCGTTGTACAGCAATGGACCGATCGGTGTGCCCGGCCGGCCCATTGCATCTGTTGTGAGCGGGTACGCGTTGAAGAGCAATGGACCGATCGGTGTGCCCGGCCGGCCCATTGCATCTGTTGTGTGCGGGTACGCATTGTACCCGGAATACACGTTGTACAGCAATGGACCGATCGGTGTGCCCGGCCGGCCCATTGCATCTGTTGTGTCGTGGTGCGCGTTGTACCCGGAATACGCGTTGTACAGCAATGGACCGATCGGTGTGCCCGGCCGGCCCATTGCATCTGTTGTGAGCGGGTACGCGTTGAAGAGCAATGGACCGATCGGTGTGCCCGGCCGGCCCATTGCATCTGTTGTGTGCGGGTACGCGTTGTACCCGGAATACGCGTTGTACAGCAATGGACCGATCGGTGTGCCCGGCCGGCCTATTGCATCTGTTGTGAGCGGGTACGCGTTGAAGAGCAATGGACCGATCGGTGTGCCCGGCCCGCCCATTGCATATGATGTGTGCGGGTACGCGTTGTATCCCGAAATACGCGTTGTACAGCAATGGACCGAACGGTGCGCACACATTGGCTGGGGCCTGGCATGGCAACGGACGCGTTTTCGAAGCTCCAACGAGTCTGATGCAGTGAATTCAGTTGGCCAGCCACAACAATGTTGCAAAATCATGGGTGTCATGAAGTTGAAGATTTGAAGGATGCTGTGGGCGTGTATTAGTGCTGCTATTCCATGGATTGGTCAGATTCAGAAGATTCAAATGACTTGGACCTATCACTTTGGACACATGGGACAGTATCTGCCTCAGCAGCACACATATAATGCTGGCTGTTCCCCTGAGAGCTCACTTGCCTGCACTACATGCTCCAGGACGACATCTGCCACCAACACTGCTGCTGTTTATGCATCCTCTGGCTCCTGCAATGGCACGTACTGTGGAGAGAGCCGCAGCCTTCAGCCTTGAGGAGAACCAGGCCCTGCTGGACAGCCTCCTTCCACAGTACAGCAAGCTGTATGGGACACCAGGGGAGCAGGTGAGTGTGCTGTCCACTGCCTCACTAATTGTGCATGTTGTCTGACTAGCAGGACTTTCAGTGTGCACACCAGTGGCTAGCATGCCCACTGAGTAGTTGTCACACCCCAAAGTGTGTAGTTACATGCACTGAACTGGTACAATGCAGTAACAGTGCATTTCAACTAGGTTTACTTCCCATGCAATGATACCATGTAGTGACTGCTGGCAAACTGTTCATAGCCATTGTTGCACTGCCTGTGTACATCATATGCCCCTGTGACTGAGACATGTATATCCAACTGTCTGATGCACGTATATGTTGCATGTGTAGTAATGGCCTTTTCACTTTGTCATCCTCACAGGTTGATGCCCACCAGAAGCAGGATATCTGGCTGACCATCGCCCGGAAAGTAAGATCCGTGGGGGTCTACAGGCGCAGGATCCGCAACTGCCAGAAGAGGTGGCAGGACCTTCGTGGCTGGACCCGGAGGATCGCAAGGGTCCAGCTGAAGCTGTCACCTCCTCGCAGGAGGTGCGGACACCGGACCCTGACCCCCCACATGCTCCGGATCCTGGCGGTGGTCTTCCCTGACCTGGATGGGCAGCTGAAGGACAGACAGCAGCAAGGAGGGGGTGAGTCCATGACTGCACTGTGCACTTTGTCTGACATGCTATGTGCCCTCCTCTGGCCTGGTTAAACTTCCACAGTACATCAGTCATGTGGTCCAGGACCCATGTCCCTCATTTGTGACATGCCCACTTCTCCTCTGATACGCATATGTGTGGCCCTTACAGTCAGGAAATTGTGTCATTTGGGGACTGTGTCATTGCATTTAGCTTTGCTCAAGGTGGGGGACAGCATTTGTTCCCGTGACTATGTTGTGCGATTCATGGGTGGGTCAATTGCTTACACAATGCCTAAGTTCTGACATGTAATCTGGTTGTAACTTTGATATGTGGTCCGCTTGCTGCTCTGACTCACCACATGTCCCTGGGGAATTTGGCACACACCCATGCTGCTGGTGGGAACAATGTTTGGGCCTCAGGAGTATGTGTATCCAGTGTGTCACACATGTTTAGCCACCTGCCTACTGTCCAGGACTCATCCCTCTTACAGGTGGAGCTGGACAGTCATGCCTACTCCAGGGCATACAATACACTCTGTACTCCCACTCCTGTGTATCATCTGGCATGTTGTGATCAGTGAAATGTACCCTCAGGTGTCTGCCTCTGTCTCATTGTGCTGTGTCTTCGTTGTCAGGACTACTGGTATGTTTATCAGTTAGGGCTCAGCATGCCATCTGAGATGTGACCATGATAGACGATACTTCTGTGACTTATAGGTGTCTGATCACTTGACTGTGCACACAGGTGTTTGCGACTGTGACTTTCAGACAGCTGTATTTTCATTCACAGCACACTGTGAGGTGCTCATGTTCAGAGAGTTGTGTTTCATGTCCCCCATATGTCCAGTTGGTATGACGTGGACAAATAGTAGTACAGATGATGTGGTATTTGGGGGATGGACATGTGCACTTGTCAGTCACATACCTTGCATTCCCCATGCCCTCGGATTGTGACACAGTGCAGACTGTTGTTGGCTGGCTGCCATGGCCATGTGACTTGAGACAGTAATGTATGACTTTGCACGCATTCCTGTGTCATGGCATTAAACTTCTGAGACTGATCCTGCAGGGGAGTGACATGTGCCACATGCACCCCATTGTGGCATTGGCTATCCGGACATGGGTGCATCATGGTGTCTGGTGCTGGTATGCATCACATGCATTTCTATTTAGACTCTGGCCATCCCTTTATCCGGACACCTGCACTGACTCAGTGGCAAGAGATGTGATGTGTGCATGTTCACATACTTCACCGTGTTCCCTGCAATGTCCAACAACTGTGTAGGTGGTGCATGTGTCCACACTGGGGTCTTACCATCAGACAGGCACCAGACAGATGGGTGCAAGGGCAGGAGGGGTGTGAGTCCCATGGTTGACCATCAGACTGACAATTGGCTTCCCCGAATCTGTGTGAGGACTTTAGGCAATGTTCAACTAAGGATGCCAGGGCTTGCTCTGTAATGTGTTGTATTTACTGTGGTGTGTGCGGTCAGTGCAGGTGACTGATGTTTGTCTGTTTCCCTAATTGTTTGCAGATACATCCACGGCCACAGGAGGGGACAGCTCCATGGACCAGGAGGAGCAGTGGAGCCAGACTGGGTCAGCATCAGACGAGTGGTCAGAGGGACCCAGTGGCACGGAGGGCGAGGGAGCCACACCGAGGAGTCCTCAGCACCATCCACCTCAGCTGAGGACCACAGCAGCTCGGAGGATGACTCCCTTGTGGAGGCGGGTCTCAGCAGCCACCAAAGGCCAGCTAGTCTGTCTGGCCCCGCCACCACCACCACCGCCCTCCCATTGGCTCCCATTCCTGAGGTCCGTGGAGGCTCCCGTACTCGGGAGCGTGTCTCCTTCGTGCCAGGCACCGCACCCCCTGTCCCTGTGTCCCCTGCTGCCCTGAGTGAGGAGTCTGTGTACCTCCTTCGGCAGCTCCAAGTAGGGCAGACAGCAATGCTGAGTGTCCTCCATGCACACACCACTCTGTTGACACAGCTGGTGTCGTTCATGGAGGGCATCTCGACGGGTATGTCTGCCCTACAGAGGAGCAATAAGTCCATGGACTCCTCCCTGACGGCAGCAGTGTCCCTCCTCCAACAGTCCATCACCCCTCCCACCTCTGCCCCATCCACACTTCCTGCCCCCCTAACTGTCCAAAGCACATGCACACCTGCACAGTCACCCAAACACACAGACACGAGCAGCACAGACACACCCAAGAGAAAGGCAAGACGTGCACACAAGCATCCTCAGGGGACTGATACCACAGACTCAGGGGATGGGGAACACACACACACATACACAGGCATCCACATTCACTCCGCAGTCCTCCAAATCCTCTCCCTCCAAGACCCCTTCCCTCGCCTGCTACCCCACCTACACAGTAGACCTTCCTGTGTGACCTCGGCCTCTTCCCCTCTAATCCTGCTGATCCAGCATACCGGGGGAAGAGGAAGTCCACCCACACAGAGGGGAGTGCCCCTCACCCCCGGACACCCTCCCCCAGGTGCAGGCAGACACAGGACCCCATTAGGAAGTCCCCCCAGACCAGGAAGAGCAAGACCCCACCACCACCACCACGCAGCTCCACCGCCCAGTCTCTCTCCTCCACCCCCCAGTCCACCACTGCACAGGTTCCCCGCCACACCCTGCCCCAGGTTCCCCCACACACCGATACCACATCCCCAGACTGCTTAGGCCCTCCCCCCCTGCCACTTGCTCTTCCACCCCCAACCCAGATGCTCTGGCTGTTAGTGGCACTATTGTGGAGACCGGGTCCCCCCCTCTGTCCTGCCCACCTCATCTGCCCACCCTTCCACTCCCTTGGAGTCATGCACTGTAGTGGAGTCCACAACCACCACGTCTGACTCGGGCACTGCAGTGGGTACCCAGTCCACTACATCAGTCCAGCCCACTGCAGTGGTTTCAGCACCCACACCAACTGACTTGTGTACCACAGTGGTGCCGGCCCCCCCTGAGTCAGACACCTCCACTGCAGTTGCCGGTGACACTGCTGCACCCACCACCCCTTCACTGCCTCACTCTGCCAACCCCTGATCCTGTCCCTGCGGTGCCTGGCCTGCCCCTTGTATGCCCCTCCAAGGGGGATGTCCCCTAACCGTACCAGTGCAGGCAAGCAATGTGTGACCAGTTGTCACTTCTCACCACGTTGGGACTGTGATTTTGGACTGGCCATTGGCCTTAGTTTCTTTTGGACTTCCGTGTTTACCCTGACATTTGCTGAATAAAGCCTCTTTTTGTTTACTTGTGGGTTTTCTTTTGATGTACATGATGTGGATGAGTAGCATCCTGCATTTGCAGTTGTAATAGTGTTCAGATCAGGAAAATGAAGTGTTGCAGTGATGGACTCCATGTGGTCCATGGGATATGTGTCCTGTTGTAGTCTGGATCTATGGCATCCTTTGCTACAGTCTGAGGGTGTAATGTTCAGCATTTGACACAGGGATGTCCTTTTTGCATTTGTAAATGAACATCTTTGTCTTACACTGATGCACATCTGGTGGGCTTACCACTGTTCATTGTTCCGATTTCCCTGACTGTGTGCCCAGCTCCACTGGACATGCAGTTTTGCACATCAATGTCGAAGGACTCATCTCTGTATACAGTGCAACTTGCTTGACACGTGTTTTGTGTGTGTGCAGATGACTGACATGACACTCCCGTACCCAGGCTGATGTGAGCAGAGCCTTCTGTGTGTTGTGGTTGTTGACTCACTGACGGAGTGTTCTGCTGACATGTTTGGGTCGTGCACAGACAAGGTTTGGCACAGCGGACCTTCCACAGGAGTGGAGTGCCCTCATGGCAGTGTGTAATCTGGTGACATTGTGTGGGCCTGTGTTGTGTGTTGTGTAAGCATGTCTGTGCGTGTTCCCTTCCCTTTTCCTACACAGGCTGTGTCCCTAGGGATGTTCCTGTTTGTGATGCTTGCTGAGTTGTTCTGTGTTCATCCAGCATCTTGGACCTGGTTTCTCCGTGATGTGGGTGCATGGCAAACTAATGTTCATGAGGTTGTCATACCAGGTTGTTTTTGTTGTCAGGGCTGGGGATGTGGGCAAACGCAGATGGGACACATTCAGGATTCCCCTTGGCACTTGTTGTTTACACGAGTCATGTGATTTACAGTTTGTGTTAGCTGTCAGTGATTGTGAGACGTTGTGTGTGTGACTGCTGCCACTCCTCGGGGTCAGAGCTGAGCAATGTTGGAAGTTGTGTACGTGTGTTCTTCGTGTGTCACCTTGGCTTCTTCGTTGGTGTGTGACTATGGCCAGGATCCCATTGATTGTGGTGGATTTCACATCATGCCCATGTACGGCATACTGTGCTGTGTGTCAGACATTGACGAGTCTTGTTGACTGGCCATGTGTGATGGCTTTCTGCACCTTAGTTCCCACCACCACCCCTGGTATTGTCATGGGTGCATGTCCAATGTCACCAGTCCATGTGAGCTTCACTGCTGCACATTGGTGGAGATCAGGGTGTGTGGTGTTGAGTGTGTGCAAAAGTGAGTTGTTGCACGGCTAGACCCCTACCTCCATATTGGCCTTGGCTGGCAGGCCGTGCTGATTTATTGGAGCTTGTGTAGGTGTGATGGTAGTTAGTTGCTCAGGACACATGGCTGTGGTTCACAGTGTGAACGACATCTACCTTTGTCATCACAGTGGGATTATCATGCAGGCTAGTGTCAGCACAATGTGGGGTCCCTGGGTGTAGTGCTGTGGTGGGTCTGTCTCTTGCTGTGTTAGTTGCTGTTCCTACAAGCTTGTGTGACATGTGTCATTTGGGCTCCCTCTCATCTTACAATGCCTGATTGCCCATATAGGGGTATCCGATCCATGAGTAACTTTTGTATGGCACTGTATACACATCTGTGTGGTTGGAATTCAGGCCTCCTCATGTGTTGTGTGGTTGCCTGGGGACACTGGCACACCCCCATCACCTGTTGTGTTTGATATGCAGTGTGAGTCTGCCTGTTTGTGTTTGTGCCTTTGCACCACTGCATTGGCATATCTTGAGTGTGTCATTGGCTGTATGTTGTTTGGTGGCTTTCCCCTGCTGTCCCTGGGACTCCTAGGTCATCAGTCAGCACAATAATCATGGTTTGTATGTCCCATTGCTGCCATGGTATGGTATTTGTTCACCTGACATCTACAGTCTCCACAGGATATCTACATTTGTGTGTCCATTGGTGCAGATATGTGGGTCAGCATTATGATGGTCACTTCTGTCATTGTGTTATTTGTGAATGTTGACAATGTGGGCCCCCATGGTTGATGTTTGTATGCACATGGCCAAAACGATGTTTCAGTGACACTGCACTGTTTCCCTCGACCAATCTATGTTGCTATGGGACGCAAGCACTACTATGCCACTGATGTGTTTGTTGTTGTGTGACCAGGATTCATCCATGCAGTTTGGCTTTGGCAGCTTTTACAATGACTACACTTCCCTTTTGGTCACTGTGGTGATGGGGCTTTAGGCCCCATTGCCACACTGTTCAAAATGTGCATCAGCTATGGACACCACACTTCCCTTTTGGTCACTGTGGTGATGGGGCTTTAGGCCCCATTGCCACACTGTTCAAAATGTGCATCAGCTATGGACACCACACTTCCCTTTTGGTCACTGTGGTGATGGGGCTTTAGGCCCCATTGCCGCACTGTTCAAAATGTGCATCAGCTATGGACACCACACTTCCCTTTTGGTCACTGTGGTGATGGGGCTTTAGGCCACATTGCCGCACTGTTCAAAATGTGCATCAGCTATGGACAGCACACTTCCCTTTTGGTCACTGTGGTGATGGGGTGTTCGAGCCCATTGCCACAGTGGCCATGGTCGGCTTGCATTGTGGAGGCCACACACATTTCTGTGTGACACATGTGCTAGGGGGTCACATTGTATGTTCAATGTCATGTTCAGTGTTGTAGGCATTTGACACAGACTACACACACTTGTCATGGTGTTGGGGGGGATGTAATCTTCTGTCATTCCTTATGTGGGAGTATGCTAGTTGTGTCATGCATTACCCGTCCTATGAGTAGGAGTGGTGTTAGTGGTAGGCATCCAGGCCCCCCTGAGTAGGGGTGGTGGTAGTGGTAGGCATCCAGGCCCACATGAGGAGGGGTGGTGGTAGTGGTAGGCATCCATCCCCCTATGAGTGGGGATGGTAGTAGTGACAAGCATCCAGGCCCCCCTGAGTAGGGGGGGTGGTAGTGGTGGGCGTCCATCCCCCATGAGTGTGGATGGTAGTAGTGGTAGGCATCCAGCCCCCTATGAGTGGGGATGGTAGTAGTGACAGGCATCCAGGCCCCCTGAGTAGGGGGTGGTAGTGGTGGGCATCCATCCCCCATGAGTGTGGATGGTAGTAGTGGTAGGCATCCAGCCCCCCTGAGTAGTGATGGTGGTAGTGGTAGGCATCCATACCCCTAAGGGTGGGGATGGTAGTAGTGGCAGGCATCCAGGCCCCCCTGAGTAGGAGTGGTGGTAGTGGTAGGCATCCAGGCCCCCCGGAGTAGGGGTGGTGGTAGTGG
This sequence comes from Calotriton arnoldi, assembly GCA_963921515.1. Taxonomy (NCBI): domain Eukaryota; kingdom Metazoa; phylum Chordata; class Amphibia; order Caudata; family Salamandridae; genus Calotriton; species Calotriton arnoldi. The sequence continues at coordinate 1,839,159 of CAWUFW010000821.1, forward strand.
TAGGCATCCATCCCCCATGAGTGGGGATGGTAGTAGTGGTAGGCATCCATCCCCCTATGAGTGGGGATGGTAGTAATGACAGGCATCCAGGCCCCCCTGAGTAGGGGTGGTGGTAGTGGTAGGCATCCATCCCCCCATGAGTGGGGATGGTAGCAGTGGTAGGCATCCAGCCCCCTATGAGTGGGGATGGTAGTAGTGACAGGCATCCAGGCCCCCCTGAGTAGGGGTGGTGGTAGTGGTAGGCATCCAGCCCCCCATGAGTGGGGATAGTAGTAGTGGTAGGCATCCATACCCCTATGAGTGGGGATGGTAGTAGTGACAGGCATCCAGGCCCCCCTGAGTAGGGGTGGTGGTAGTGGTAGGCATCCATCCCCCTATGAGTGGGGATGGTAGTAGTGACAGGCATCCAGGCCCCCCTGAGTAGGGGTGGTGGCAGTGGTAGGCATCCATCCCCCCATGAGTGGGGATGGTGTTAGTGGTAGGCATCCATCCCCCTATGAGTGGGGATGGTAGTAGTGACAGGCATCCAGGCCCCCCTGAGTAGGGGTGGTGGTAGTGGTAGGCATCCAGCCCCCCATGAGTGGGGATGGTAGTAGTGGTAGGCATCCAGCCCCCTATGAGTGGGGATGGTAGTAGTGACAGACATCCAGGCCCCCCTGAGTAGGGGTGGTGGTAGGGTGGTAGGCATCCGTCCCCCTATGGGTGTGTATGGCATTGGTGTTGGCCATCCTACCCCTATGGTTCTGCTGTTGCTAGTGTACTTTATTTGTGCATCCCTATGTGTGTGTGACATATTTCGGGTACATGTCGTTTGTTTGTATTGTTGGTGTTTGACTTACCGTCTGCGCCGTATGCGTCCGATGCCGGTCCCGGTAATAGATGTAGAGTATAGGTAGGACCTGCGCAATGGGATTCATGCTTGGATCGTCTCGTTCGGGTTTCTCGTGTCTTCGAGTCGTACTCGTAGCAGGCTTGTTCGTCTCGTAGCCGTGGATCGTCTTGTGGCGCGAAACGGAGCTTATGTACGGCTCGCCCGGATGCTCAAACGTGCCGGACGTAGCGATGGGTTCGGCGCGTACGGATTGCGCATCGTACTAGTCCGGCCGGAAGGTGCTGTGTATTTGCTTCAGTGCGGCTCGATTCGGCGTTCACGGATCCGGCTCAGGCGGGGAAAAGGAGCTGGATTCGGTGAGTACGGCTCGCTCGGAAAATGAGTTGTTATACGCATCGTACTTGTTCGTCCGGACGAGTGTACGAATCGGTCAGGAAACACGCATTCGGCTGGTATTTTTTCCGGACGAATACTGTTAGGTGCCCTACCGGCCGAGATTGGAATCGACCCCTTAGTCTTGTCGAGATTTGGTATATTTATGATATTTACGTGCACCTTCCACTTTCGTCTCACTGTCTACAGGCTCCGTTTATTGCAGCAGATATACAGCACTTTTTTTAGAACAGGTTATGCACTGCATTTTGTCTTCCTAGCAGACATTATTATTTTGACAACCTATGCATATATGGTTGTGTTTTCAGGAAGACACAGCCTCGTTATTGTTCGCATCATTTTTTACGCTGTCGACGTGTGACAGTAAGTATTGGTCGGCACCGGCACCCGGTATAAAATGCACATTTAGTATGTTTATTACGCATGAAGAATGCTTCACACGTTTTAGTCAGTCACGTTTTTTTGTTCACGTCTTGCGAGCACTTTTTGAATGGTATGATAGTGCATCTTTGTGACCTTGATTCACATCCCATTGAGCACCGTAAGTTTTTAAATGCGCCGTAGTAGTGACTGGTTGCAGCAGTTATTTCATTTTGATCACTTTTGGAAGCTTAGTATGCATGCAGGGGTTCTGCATGACACTAATTTTTTTCCTTTCACTTGTTGATTCACCCAGTAGGGGGTGTCGTATAAGTGGGTAGCTACTGGTTGCAGTTCATAGTAACGTGGCAGTAATCAGAGGTTATTTTTTGTTTATTTCACAGTGGCCCCTGAAGAATGGACGATTTGTCCCAAAATGCATAGGGCATCACACAACTGAGTGGCATTTGAATCAAGATGATTGTATCTCAGTTCATGATTCTGTATTATGTATAAACACATTTTTATATATGATGTAATTCAAATGGAATTGTTGTTCCTCAAACTGAAAATAATTTGTGTCATGAAGCAATGAAAATACTTATGTATACATTTTTGACTACATATTTCCTTTGTGTGTACATGGTTTAATATTGTTTTATTGATGGTCAAAATTGTCACAAAAATTGCTAAAGCATTTGTTTAGTAGTGCACACAGTGCCTTCAGGCAATTTTTCTGCTTGATCTAACATTTATTGTACACCAAATGGTATAGCATTTTTATATGCAGGACGAAGATGTGGTATTTAAAATGATGATGGCGAGGCAAGGGACAGAAATAAATGATTTATATCCTTTATTTACCGCGAAGGATTTGCCTGTTGAACTGAGAGGCACAGTGATGACTGATGTGTGGGATTTTTCAGGGAAAGACATTGGACTGATGAAAGGAGTTGATCCTATTCAGATTTCAGTCAAACAAGGTGCAGAATTTCCAAAAACGCCTCAATACAAAATGAGTCCTGAGACCATTGCAGGAGTAACATCTGAAATTGAATTAATGATTGAACAAGGTATTTTGAGAGAGATACTAGGGAGTCCTTGTAATTCACCTATTATGGGAATTAAGAAACCGAGTGGTAAGTACAGATCAGTTCAAGACTTGAGGAAAATTAATAAGATAGCGATACCTTGTTGCCCAATATTGCCAAACCCAGCAGTGATTCTTTACCAAATTCCTTGTGATGCGGAGTGGTTTACCGCGATTTATTTGTGCCAAGCCTTTTTCTCAATACCCTTGCATCCGAATAGCCAATATTTGTTTGCGTTCCGGTTCGGAGACTGTGTTTTGGCATGGTGCAGAGTTCCTCAAGGGTATACAGAGAGTCCCTCAATTTTCAATCAAATTTTGAAAAAATGCTTAGAGTCATTGGTAATGCCAGAAGACTCCGTTTTGGTGCAATACATTGACGATTTGCTTGTTGCTTCAAAGACAAGGGAAGCATGTGTGAAAGATACAATTCCTCTACTGATCCATTTGGCAGTAGGTGGGCATAAAGTGTCACCTGCCAAATTGCAATTCTGTCAAAAAGAAGTTTTGTATTTGGGCCATAAAATCGAAAAAGGAGTCAGGAAAGTATTGCAAGATTGAATAACTGTGATCTTGCAAATGAATCCATCCAGAACACAGAAAGAAGTTTTAATGTTCTTGGGTATGGTTGGATACTGCAGACAATGGATCAGTGGCTTTTCACTGACAGCCAAGCCATTACAGAGATTGACACATAAAGATGTGACCGATCCAATTGAACAGGATGAAGAATGCATGAGGGCATTTGTAGAGTTGCGAGGCAGCCTTTGTCGAGCACCTGAATTAGAAATGCCAGATTACAGCAAGGATTTTGCATTGTTTTGCTGTGAGATAGACGGTTGTGCACTTTCAGTTCTAACGCAAACGCATGGAACAGCACATCGTTCAGTGGCATATTTTCTGCAACACTAGATTCAGTGGCTGCAGCATTACCAGATGTTTGAAAGCAGTTGCTGCTACTTGTGTGAGTTTGGAAACAAGTGAATCAATTGTAATGGGACATTCATTGAGAGAATGTGCCTATTCTGTCGAGATCTTGTTGACATGAACTAGAACACAGTATCTTACAAGTAGTCGGTTGACAAGATATGAATGAGTGATTTTGGGAGCAGAGAATGTGACTGTGACAAGATGTATGAATGTGAATCCAGCTACTTTGTTATCAAGTCCAAGTTGTGAGGAAGTGGTGAATGAAGCTGATCATGATTGTCTGGATGTGACTGAACTGTGTACAAAGCCAAGACCTGATATAAAAGACATACCATTGGCTGAATCAGATTGTGTTATGTTTGTGGATGGATCTTGCTTGAGAGATGATAAAGGTACCTTGCGTAATTCATATGCAGTTTATACAGTGGCCATGGTTATTGAAGCTTCATGTTTGAAAGGAGTAAGTTCCACACAAATTTCTGAACTGGTTACATAAACCAGAGCATGCATAATTGGCAAAAATCTGAGAATAACCATATTCAATGATAGTCAATATGGTTTTGGAGTTGTGCATGATTTTGGATTTTTGACATCATCTGTTTCACCAATCCGGAATTGTAATCATGTAAAAGAATTACAAGTTGCACTACAATTGCCCAAAGAATGTGGACTTGTAAAATGTTCAGCACACAAATCTGGAAATGATTATGTGACAAAAGGAAATCGATACGCAGGCCAAGTTGCACGTTTTTGTGCTCAAAATTCAATTTCAATTAATAAAGATACGCAGAAAACTGATACAAATTGTCATATGATGTTTTCTTCTGTGGAGACATGGAAAGAAATTAGACAATTGCAGGAAGAAGCTAGTGAGGAAGAAAAAGAAATTTGGATCAAGACAGGTTGTTCACGTAGGGCTAAAGATGAAGTGTGGGTTTACACTGATGGAAGACCAATAATGCCAGACAGCCTGCTGTCACAAATGGCAAGAATGTACCATGGTTTAACACATGTAGAAAGAGACGCGATGATTAGGCTATTTAAGCAAACATGGTATAATCCTAAATTCAGGGTCATTGCAGAAAGTCTTTGCCAGAGGTGCACAACTTGCCAGCAGCAAAATGCAGGGAGGAAAACTGCTGTCAGTTGGGGGACGAATTGGAAAAGCAGCAAGTCCATTTACTAGACTGCAGGCAAACTTTATAGAACTGCCTCCATGTAATGGATTAAAATATGTGTTGGTAGTGGTTTGTTTGTTCTCTCGTTGGGTGGAAGCTTATCCAACAAGACAAAATGATAGTCTAACTGTTGCTAAATTGCTACTGAGAGAGATAATACCACGATTCGGATTTCCAGTCTCTTTAGAAACTGATAGAGGTACACATTTTAATAATGAAATAATTTGGATGATTTGTGCAGCATTGCAAATTGAGCAAAAATTACATTGTGCCTATCGACCAGAAGCTTCAGGTGTGGTTGAGCAGATTATTGGTACAATTAAGTCAAGACTTTCAAAAGTGTGTGCATCCACAGCACTAAAATGGCCAGATGCTTTACCTTTAGTTCTGATGAGTCTGAGAAGTATTCCTGATAAAAAAGACTGGATTATCGCACCACAAAGTGTTTATGGGCAGAGCAACGAGACAGCCAATAGTTCCAGCAAATCAACTGATGAATATAACTGATGATCGAGTGCTCGATTATTGCAAAGGATTGGCTGATGTGGTGCGTTCTGTGTTTCATCAGGTTGGAGAAGTTGCAACCACAACACAGCAAGAACAAGCGCATAACCTAAGTCCAGGAGAGTGGATCCTGGTTAAGAAACATGTAAGGAAGTCGTGTTTGGAACCACGTTGGCATAGGCCATACCAAGTGATGTTGGTGACGACGACAGCAGTGAAGTGTGGTGGCTTACCAAATTGGATACACGCAAGCCACACAAGAAGAGTCCCAAGTCCACTTGAAACCACTGGCGGCTCGCTGAGGGAGTGGTGTGGGGCGGTGGGTCCGGGGGAGGGGCAGGGTGGAGGGGTAGTGGACTCGGACTTACGACGGACTGAACTCCCTCTGAGTTCTGTCTGTCGTATGTCGGAGTTCACTACCCCCACCCTGCCCTCCCCCACCCACCGCCCCGCACCACTCCCTCGGCGAGCCGCCTCTGCTTGAAACAACAGAAACAAATGAAAGAGATCAAGATCAGGCTGGAAATCAAAGAGGGTCTGAACAGAATCAAAAAAAGTGGACACCAGCTACTGGGTCTCGTGAGACAGTTGTCAATGCCGATACAGAAGAGAGTTTGATTCAAGAGCAAGTGCAAACAAGAAAGAATGCAAACAAAAGAAGTTTTGAATCAAGTCTTGAATCTGGTGACTCTGTGCAAGTGAAAAGGCAAGAATAGAAGACATATGGCCAAAGGGAGAGAAAACACTGAAATACACCCTGAATAAAAAGGTTCCAAATACAATAATAGAAGTATCGAGCCAAACAGAACAAAGTGATTCAGAGGAAGATACAGTTCGGAGAACAAAAAGAGCAAGAGTTCCAAACAAGAAGTACACAGCACCTGAATGGACATATGTGGCGACTGAAGAAGTTAAACGTACAGATCATTGTGAGGAAAAGACAGATACAGAATCAAACCACAAAAACAATTACGAGCCACCCTTAATGAACTGTGTTGAAATTAAGGGTGCAGAAGATTGAAGAAGCTGTTCTGTAAAGTGCTTTTTTTAGTTTTAGTTTAGTTTAGTTTTTGATTTTTTCTAGAAAATGGCAAGGGTAACATTTCAAGAGACTGGATATAAAAATCGAAGTTTTAAACGTAGATGTATTATTGCTTGCTTTATAAGTGTCTTACTAATAATGTTTGTTTGGTTAATATTAGTTGTTGTTGTGTCTTATTTTATGTATTCTACTAAGAATAATATTACTAATAATTTGGTGAGTGAAAAAGTAGATGTGGAAAATCTTAAAGAAGATCCACAGACTAACATTGAGAAATTAACAAGTGATAATATATTTCACCAGGATAACTCTATTAATGATTTTTCATGAAATGTTTTTACTAAATTATTGTAAGAGTATGAAGATACTATGGATGCGAGAGATTGTTACGTGTGCATGCAATTACCTTCATCTGTGTCTGAGTGGGTGACCTATCATCACCTACCTTTAACATATGGAGTTTCGTGTAGTGTACTAACAAGTTTGTTATATGAAAAAGGAAGCTTGCAGCATTTTTATTCAAATTATGATTTAGTATTTTCTGAAGTGCCTATTAGAAAGAATATGAATATGGTGAGTAGTGCGAAAAATGCAGGGTGTTTTGGAGAATTCTTCCATACTACTAAAACGATAGATACTGTGTATGCACATTGTAATAATTTGACCTGTAGTTTGGGTCAGGAGGAGATTGAATTTATAAATCTGGTGGAAGATAGGAGACAGAGTTTTAAGAAAAAAGCAGCTGAGCAAAAGTCCCATATACCTCTTGGGCGTTTAGAGAAGAAGACTACAAAAAGGGTGAGACATATGCTGCAATGACTCTGGATTGGCATCATAGGGGCGTAAATGCTCAAACCTGTATCATTCTTAAAGATTCACTATGTAAATAAACCGTCACTGCAGTAGAACACAAGGACCCCTCTGTGTCGGTCCCAATTAATACGTTTTGTGGCTGTAGTTCCAGGGTAAACAACAAATTCTCCCGGGCACTCACATAGCGAATTAGGTTAATTTAAAAGTATAGGAGCAAATCAATGAAAATCGTAGCTGCAGTTCCAGGATAAAAACGACTCCTCCCAGGTACTCAAATAACGTATTCGCTAGATTTCAGTATAAGTAGCCCACGCGTCATGCTGTGAAGGTTTATTTACATAGTGAATCTTTAAGAATGATACAGGTTTGAGCATTTACGCCCCGGGAAGTGCAGTACCCACAGCGTGCACAACAGAATAGTTTCCTTGTTTGCCCTAGTCCTGATGAGGCCCAAGACACACGGGCTGAAACGTGTCGACTCCACAATTTGGAGAAGCCCTATACAATTCGAAATTTTGTTGAAAGAAATTAGTATATATTAATTGTAACTAAAGAGGGTAGAGATTTCTCCTCAATTTATATTCTGTGTTTGTAGGGCTATCTTCGCAAAACGGAATGCTAGGGATAAAATATTTTGGCATCCGCAACAACCAATAGGGTAAAGAGGAAAGTGTTATATGTACAGATTTATTATTAGTTTTTGTTCTTTGTATATATTTATGTATATTTGTGTATATATGCGTGTATGTTTTGTCTGTAAAAGAAGTTTCATATAAACATATATATATAAAAAAAACTTTTTGAACTACTATTTGGTGTTTGGTTTCACAAATTTATAAAAAATAATTATTGGATAAAATGTATAATCCAAGAGAGGGATTAATTGATTTTTTCCTTCGACATTAATTTCTTTGAGTATCCATTCCAATGCATTATTGTTTTATTTATAAGTGTTTGTTAACCCAGATGCAGTTGGAGTAACAGGGCTTACCCCCTTGGTATTGGTAGTCTTGATGTATTATTGGCAAAAGAGGGCAGAGTCTGTAGTATGTTGAAAATTCAACAGTGTTGCACATATATCCCTGACGAAAGTAAGAACTTGGAGGGATATATTACAAATATTACACATTTGCGAGAAGATTTAACTGAACTGAAGGTTGACAGTGTTTGAGAAAAACTTGGTAAGGGTTTCTCTTCAGTGGGTAACTGTTTTTCTGCTTTTAGTAATAGCTTCCTAGGAAGAATACTAACGCCAATAGTTGCTGTTGCTACAGGGATATTAACGCTGGTATTAATATATAAGTGTTGTGAGTGCAAGAAACAAACACTAGAGACTAAGCGGAGAGCGAGAAAGAGAGAAGAAATAGAGTTGGAAGACAGAAAAGGAAATTACTATGAAATAGTAAAAGACATAGATGGAGTTATGTTGAAACAGAAGAAAGCTACTGCCTTCTAGGTAGTATAACATGATGACAATCAGATTTTTGGTTTTTTTATGATGGTTCAAGTCGCCATCAAAGGGGGGATTGATGGAGCAGGGTTTTGCGAAATAAAACCTGCTCGGATTGAATGCCTCATTGTGTGGATTATTAACAAAATGGTGTGAAAATTAACAGTGCAAAACTAAAAAGGGGAGGATGATAACTGCACAAGTGCGTGCTGGAAAGAAACTAGTGTTTCCAGTGCTTTTGTAGTAGGCTGCAAATGTAAATGAATAATGCAGAAATAACAGCCAAAGAAAATAATTATAATAGAAGCTTAAAAAGACATGATATTTTCCTTTTTACTAACTGTTTGAAAATGTATAAAATGTGATGCAAAGAAGCATTAATAGTGGAGTTTTGTAAAGTGACAACGATAATCACAAGTGTATTTGTTTTTCCTAGAGCACAGTGTATCTGTTTTGCAGAGAAGGCCTCAAGAGTCTTTTTAGGATTAATTTGCTTATTAAAACGTAGGCTGCAAGAAATGTCTTTTGACCTTCATGAGTTCCTGATGATGGCCAAGGCTGTTTGGAGGAAGTAATGTACATTATGAATGGAATTTCCTTGCCGAGCGGAGTATGTGGACACTTGTGCTATGAGTTTGATACATTATCGAGCTGGAGAAATGCACAAGCCGCGGACGAGATTATTGGACTTTCCTCTGCTGAAGGTCGATGACAGAAGTTTTCTAAAGACAAAGGAATTGGTGAAAAGTTAGGCTCACCGAAAGTGGAGTGAACAGACGCCTATTGGTCTAATCCAATGGGGTTCGAGGATTTTTCGTGTGATGATACATGGGGGGTTGGATCTTTAGTGAATTAAGGTATAACTATTAGTACTGAAATGTTTGTAGAGAAGATGCTTGCGAGGGGAGAGGTTTGCGACATTTACTCTGCGAGAGGAGAGAGCCATGTTGCTGTTTCCTAACTTAATTGGCTGGCTGTTGTTCTGCTGATCCTGACTCTTAACTTTGCTCTTCATTATCTTTTGAGGGTGCCCCAGCTTACTCTCTCGGCCGGAGAGTAGCTTTTCAGACTTCTAGCATTTTGTGCTAATAGGTTCATATGATATTCTGAATTTGCATTAATCTTATTTGCAAATGTCTTTATTCTTTTGTCTCTTCACCTGTCCACTCTCTCATGACACGAATATTTGAGATGTATTTTATGAATTACTATTTTGTTATTTCTCTTATATGGTGATCTATGATTCAAGCTGTATTGTACTTGATGAGCATTCACATTAATTTAGATAAAAGCATATTGATAAGTAATCAGAGGCTGTCTTTATTAATGTCGAAAGGTTATATTGAATGATTACTTCTTTATTTAGGTCCTCATTGTTAGAATTCTGTCAATCCTTTGCCAATCCTTGTCAACTATAAAAGATTCATTGGACAAGAAAGAAGACCAATATAGCCTATATAAATTGGTAACATGTTTTAAACTCATGCAGCGTAAAAAGGGACTGGTAGGTATCAAATTGGGTCCAGATGGTAAAAATTGCAAAACCCCCTTCCGCTGCATCAAGCCTGTGGGAGCTTGGCTGACATTTTGTTATTTCAAAATTCTCGATAATTGGCACTGTTTGTCCTTCAAACTTCAAAGGGTGAAACTGACTGCTTCTCCAAGTGAACTTGATCTACAACCATCACTCAAACTGGTGCTTTTGCAGGCGACATGTAATGTCAGAGTAATCTTCACTCATCAAAAGCACTGGCTCGACTCCTCCCTGGAGGTGGGGGCAATCGGCATTCTGAAACGTTGGAAGTCCGCTGCACTACTGGCTGTGGAGAAATGGATTACAGCTGTGGCAGATACAGCATCTCATGTGAGGGTGTTAGACAAACTGTGTGATCAGATGGAAGTTTTAAATAGCTTCTGGGTGTATTTTTGACCGAAGTAATTTTATTACTTTGCTCTAGCCATGACATATTATTTGCTTTATCTACGCCACACCGCTTCTTACTCTGTGTAGTCCCTATAAAACAAACTGACTGTTCAGTCTACACGACATACATTTCACGCAATGCAGCACTGCAAGGCAACTTGCTGCGCTGCATTGCATGCAAGGGAGACATCAGAAATGTTCTATATATTTTTAAATATGGCACATTTCTATTCCCTTCGGGGAATTTTTGAGAATCAGGCGGAACTGCTCTAACATGCAAGATTATGACATACATGGGGAACACCTTAAAAGGAGTGTCTTGGAGAGAGGATACCCGAGACGTCTGGTCAGGCACACCTATAAAAGAGAAAAATACTACAATCACGATGCTCTGATACAGGGGCAGAGTCGGAAGAAGGAAGAACAGTTAGTGTGTGTCATCAACCACTCCAATCGGAACTTTAAAATCAAAAAGATTCTTGACAAAAATTGGAAGTGAAGAAGATGATAAGTTAGAAAAACCAATGCTTGCTTACAGGAGGAATGCAAATTTAAAAGACAAACTAGTCCACACTAGGCAAATACAAACAGATCTGGTACAAAGATCCATTATTGGTCTATCCCTGATCAAAAGCAAACACAGGTGCGGCACATGCCATGCGTGTGAATCAGCCCTAATTACTGAACGATGGGAGTACAGACTTTGTACTGGTATTCTAAAAGACATGACCAATTATAAGAGCACAAATATAGTGTATCTTATCCTGTGCTATGTGGCCTAGGATGTATTGGAGAAACTGGGAGAGAATTTCAAACTTGATTTTGTGAGCACAAGTCAGCTATCAGGACTAACAAACTTTGAGACCCCATTGTCCAGCATTGCCATGAAAATCAACACACGGAGAATGATCTCAAATGGCTTATTTTAGAAAAGGTAAGATCTAAACCAGGGCATTCTACTTTGGAGATACGCAAAGAAAGAGAAACATACTGGATTTTTTTCTTTGAATACGGTAAAAGATGGTCTGAATGAAGAAATAGAGTGGAATATTACCTGAGTGTCCGCTGTGGTAACCTAACAACTTGTGAGCATGTTTCAACATGTTTAATGTGGGAGACGATCAAGATGGCCGACCGGTGAGGAGCTCCCGGCCAGGCATTGCCTTTTTGGCTTAAATCCCCAGATTTCGACCATCCTCCTGGGACTTTCTTACTCACCTGAGGTCTTGTTTGTCTGCGGTCCTCGTTGCTCTAATCTCCCGCTTGTGGGCTCGAGATTCATTGAAAAAACGGGATCAATGCTTTCTCCCGCGGAGACCGATCAAACATGGCCGATGCCCGGTGGAGCCACCCAGACAGCTATAGGGGAGATTGGCTCCGGTTTCTCGCCGCGGCCGTCACCTACCCAGTCAGGCATCGGGCACAGCTCTCCTCGCATCTCTGCTGCTTGTCTTCTTCCTCCCCCGCCTTTCTTTGGAATCTCGGATAACCTGCGTTCGACGGAGCCTATCTCAGCGTTGCTGGTGCCTCGTTGATTTCTCCGGATGGCCGTCAATGAGCTGGGCTGAGGTTCTCCCCTCCTGACCGTCCCCCTGCCTCCGGGTTCGACTGCCGCTGCTTTCCCTACTGCCAGCCCTCCAGCTTCGCCTCCCGTAAGACGACTGGGACATATAATGTCTTGTTTTTTTTCCAAATTTGGGGGTGTAGTGGCTGTGAGAATTACGGCACTGCGATACGGTGCCCTTTGAGCTTGTCATCTTCCTTCCGAGCCTGGGAGGCGCGCCCTCCTGGTCCTTGCTGCTGCCTCCCTTTCACTGGATTGCAGCCCTGGCGCCCGAATCAGTCTTCCTTTGACCTGCGGCATACGGATCAGACACTGCTGCCCCCGCTGTCCAGGACTTGTGTACACGGACGGCCCGTTTGTGTTTTGGCAATTGCCAGCCCTTCTCCCTCCTTTGATACTCTGGCTACTTCCCCCTCTAGTTCCACTCCGTGGAATCAGCTCTCTTGGTTTTGGACTTGGATTTAGATGTAACCCGCCATTTTGGGATTATCTTCTTTCAGCGCTCATGACCTGGATCCGTCATCTTAGCGACCTTTGTCAGTTCCTCCTCCCCGCAGGGCGACCTTCCAAAGTTTCTCTTTTCCGCTGGACTGCTCCACGTTTTCGTCCGACTGACCTTTACCTCTAACCCCCCCCAGGTCTCTTACACTCCTCTCACCTACTACTGTCTCCAATTCCTATTATTGTTGCTGAAATTTCAGGTCCCAACACCGGTTTGTTTATCTCTCAGTTTCCTGTCCTGATCTGCTTTCCTTTCCCCTTCTTACTTATCCCCCTTACCTTCTTTGCCCCTTAGGATGTTTTGTCTCTGTTCGCCATGCGCTAATAATGTCATAACGTTGTTTCATTATGTGTCTTTATTTTGCCATTCTCTAGTATTTCGTGTTTTTACTTTGTAACACTGTGTAACTTATTATAATTTTTTTTGTAACTTGCAATCCCGTTGATCCTCTTGTAAAGCGCTCTGATACCTCCGGGTCTAGCCAGCGCTATATAAAACTCTTCAAATAAATAAATAAATAAATAAACCACATTTAAGACCTCCCTTAAGACCACTGGCTCTCCTCACTTCTATAGGCCTATTGGGATCTCACGAATTATAATAATAGGGAAATTTTCCTGTCCCGCCTGTCTACAGGCAGGATCGCCATCCTTTACAAATGTTAGCACTGTACTTTTTTGACAGCCTTTTTTATTGCTCCTTTTTACCTACTGTGGGGCAGATCTACAAGAAAGTGCCACAGCGTGGCACCGCAAGCCCTTTGGCTGCGCCACACTGCAGCACTTTCAGAGCACAGGAATGCAACATATTTACAATGATATGTCGCATTCCTGTGCTCTCCCCTGAACTGGCGCAGAAACAGCTGCCATGCGCCGGCGCAGGCACCCTTGCACCATGGTGCAAGGATGCCTGCGCCATGGGGTGATTGTTTTTGTGCAGGAAGGGGCACCTACCTGCACAAAAACAATCACTACAGGCATTTTCCTCTTTCAATGCGTGCTGTAGAATGCAGCACGCATTGAAAGAGGAAAAAAACGAGGAGAAATGAAAACATTTCTCCTTGTTGCGCCTCGCTACGCCACCCTAGCATACTGACGCATTGCCAGGTTTACGAATCCTCGTAAATCTGGAAATGTGTCTCGTTTCATGGGTGTTGCGTGGGAACACCCACAGCAACACCCATGGAACGCCCCTTTCACGCAAAATGCTGCGTGTAAAGGGGCCATATTTACAAGGAAAGGAAAAGCCACGCAGGGTGACTTTTCCTGTCCTTGTAAATATGGGGCAGGGAAATGCGCTGTCAGTGCGTCACAAAAAGTGACGTACTGGCAGCGCAAGGGGCTTGTAAATCTGCCCCTTAGTATATACTGTTGTCTTATAACCAAGTTAGCTTAGCTCGACATTTTTTGGACGGTTTGTTCAAAGGCCAGCTGTCTGTTGCATTTCACTCCTGGTCTACGGATTACACTTTTGGCTGTCAGGGTTTTTGGGCCATTATTAATGGCCTATTTTCCCAGTTGTTTAGGGTAGTATAAGCATGCTGTATCACAGTGAGCACCCATAGCTATGCCCCACATGCTCTCTTTTATTTTCTTCATGTGGAATTAGACATGACTAAATTGGACTGTAATGGGAATTTGTTTTGTTTTTATTTATGGATTCTAACCTTACTCTCGCCATAGAGGCACATTGAGCCCAACACAGATCTGATCTATGTGTGGGTAATATCTTTATATGGTGCAGATAAGTCCTTAAATTATCTTATTGAGCCCACATGTATGATCTTCGGTGACCCACACAGTTCTGATCCCGGTCGCCGTACCAGAAGAATGCTATAGTGTTGTAGCGAGGTGGTCATTGACCCCTTATTTTTCCCTAAATGTATACCAACAGATGTAGGACGTCACCACTAGATTGCACTCCACTGTGGATATTATACTGTTGGTATGGTGCTGTCTATTTATGCAGGTGCTCGATAGGGGCATACGAATAGGGGCATATTACCAAGGAAGTGGCGGAGAAAGGCGTTAGCCGTCTTGGCTTAATGCCTCTCTCCACCACTTCGGAAACGCCAGGCTGCACCATATTAACAAGGATATGGCGCAGCCTGGCGTTTCCCCCTGCGATGGCGCTAAGTTACACAACTTAGCGCCAGCGCATGGTGCAAGGGTGCCTGCGAGCAAGGAGGTTTGTTTATGTGTAGGAAGGAGTTCCTTCCTGCCCATAAACAAACCTAAAATGCTATTTTGTAACTTTCATGCGTGCTGCTTCGTGCAGCACACATGGAAGTTACAAAATGGCATTTTGAAAAACGGTTTGTTCATGTACAGGAAGGGACACCTTCCTGTACATGAACAAACCATGGCATTTTGCTTTTTCCATGTGTGTGCTGCCCAAGGCAGCACACATGGAAAAAGCAAAAACGAGGAGAAATAAAGCATTTCTCCTCGTTTCGCCACCTTAAGACTAGGATTTTTCTGGTTTTAAGTTCGGCGTTGCCACCTATTATCGCCAAACTTGATAATAGGTGGCAGCGTCGACTTCAATGGGTGTTGCGGTGGAACGCCCACCGCAACACCCACTGCACGCCCCCTTTCACGCTAAGTTTAGCGTGAAAGGGGCCATATTATCAAGGCAGCGTTAAGCCACTTAACGTGGCTTTAAGCCACGTTAAGTGGCTTAACGCTGCCTTGATAATAGGGCGCTGACCCTATCGCCACCACAACGTCACAAAAAGTGACGTTGTGGTGGCGATAGGGGCTTGATAATATGCCCCTTAGTGTGTTATGCCCAGATAGCCCAACCAGAGAGAGGATTTTAATAGGCAGGGAAAGGACATACAACCTTGCATATTACTTGGGAAACTGGTATGTCGATTCAAGTCATATGTTCGATATGTTCATAACTTTAGTAGTTTCTTAACAGTATGGGTACATTATAAGATGACGTCTATATTCTTTCAACTCAACTCGATCCCCGCACCAGAGAGGTGTGGTATTGCGAGAATGGTGGTTTCCACGTTACTTCGATATCTTTAATAATGGGTGCACTAATCACCATCTTCCTTAAAGTAGACGTGCCCGACACGCGACACGGCCGAAAACAGGTATGATGCAACACGGAGTGAGGTAAGAAGTGAAATCAAGAGAACAGGGGTAATGTTAACCAGCAGGACCCCCTTTGAGCCACTATGTCATGCTATGGGGCCTCCCGGTTTGTCAGTATGAGGTACAGAGGGGGTCTTATCGGCATGTGTAGTACACTCAGCCTATTCCGTTGTTTATTCCTTTTGCACACAAATGAGCTGTGCGATTGCAACTAAAAATAGAAGATCTCAGAGGTCGGTGACCAGCATTTCTTAAATGCTGTATGCTGTTATAGCATGTTGTTCTCACCAGCTCCATGTAAAAAACAAACTGCCTATATGAACAGACAATTTTATTTGGTCTTTGACCTCTCTTATGACGATGCATCGTCTAAAATTATGTACCGCCCATGACTGGTGGTTGGAAAGAAGGACAAACGGATAATTGAATAAAATTAGGAGCTTGCTGACTTGCAGTCATGGGTCATAAGTGGGTTCTCATATATCATAAGATTAGAACCCAAACCTCAGTGGTTAAAACCCATACACAGGTATGGTGACTGTGCTTTTTTATCTATACTGGTGTGGCATATAGATCAGCCCGACTAAGCACATAAGGGTGCAGCCCAAGCATATGATACCCTGGACAGGGTATCCTGAGAACATCTCTCGTAAGATTTGAAAGCACTCCAAGTAAAAGACTACTATCTTATAAAGTTTACTTTCTTATACATCTGACCATTGTAGTTTTCTTTGTTGTTCCAAGCTTCTCATTAGTTTGTACTTTTGGACATTCTTGCTATCTTTTGGGCCAACTGGCATATGAAATACATATTGAATCCTCGCCTCAGGCTGCACATATTGGGGCATATTTACAAGGACTGGCGCATCCCTGCATATTAGCATGGATGCGTCAGTACCAATGCGACACGCAATTCTACCCTTGCGCCACCACGGATGCGTCGCATTTACAATGCGGCGCACCGTGGCGCAGGGATAGACAGATGTGTGTCGCATCTGATGGCGTAAGGGCGGCGCATTGCTGGAGTCGGGTCGCAAGCGCGACACAACTCCAGCAATGTTCAGGGACCGCCCATACCTAACGTGCTGCGCCACTCCTTACGCCTGCTTCAAGCAGGCGTAAGGTTTTGTCGCAGCGGCCTCTGATAAGTGACTCAGTGAAATCTTGTAGATTTCACTGCATCACTTTTACAAGGCTTTTTCCGACAGACCGCCCACCCATCATACATTAAACCTGACGCAGGTTTAATGTGGCGCAGGGCTTTACAACGTGACGCATCTCCCTAGATGCGTCACGTTGTAAATAAGTCGCAACGTGGCGCATGGTTTAAGTCGCCACTGCATCACATAAGTGACGCAACGGCTGCACAAATGTGTCACAAGGGGCTTGTAAATCTGCCCAATTGGATTCATCTTTCACCTGTGCATTCATGCCAGACCCCTTTGGTGGTAACCCAAAGTAATAAGCAAGGGGTTTTCTGACAGTTAGTAGTTGGTGTACATAGGTGACTTCTTTGGACAGATTTCGCGCTTTCTAATACGACTTCTAGAAAATCTTTTGATTTCACAGCCGCCTTTACTTGAAGACATTCCTTGGTAATAAGGGTTATAAGGTAGAGCACATACTGCAGGCTGTGTTGCCACTCATGATAGCGAGTGGGCACTCATTGGGTTCTACTTCTTTTGTGCTTTCACAATTCCTCTCATGTTCGTCACTGATATATAAAAAAAAATGTTTTTCTTATTTTCACTATCGCTGGTGGTTTTAACATTTATTAAATAAACCTAATAAGCCTATATAAAGTATGAATCACGTGTTATCCTTTTGGGCAGTCCATATGATATTTTCATGTTGATTCATTTACAGATACCCCTACCACTCACCTAAAAATAGATAAATTGGTGGTCCATTACTTTTATCGGTGTATGTTTTCGTGGTTGGGTAGTATAAGTGTGAGATGTGAATGTGAGAGTATGCTGCTGTGCATGAGGTTAGAATGGTTGTGTGTGGTTGATTATATAGGGGGCATATCATATGTCACTATTGTCAATTGTTTTATTGTTTATGTATAGTTTCCAAAGTTGTTTAAGCATGACAGGTAAAAATATTTGATGTATTTCAATGCGGAAGAACTGTACATTTGCATTTATGAATAATCTGTGATCTCACAAACATGTTTTTAACTTTGTATAATCAGATTACATTTATTGCACCAAATTGAAAAAGTCTAAAAGCATTAAAATATAATAAAAGTACTAATACTATTGTGAATATGATAATGATTTAGTCATTTCAATGATGGGCAGCCCATAGAGCTCTAGCTAGCCTATAGAGAAGAAATACAGATCGTGTGGAAGTCTGTTTCAGTATTTTCAGTTTTTTTCCCCTCGCTCCCGGACCTACAAAGTATTCTCAGGGGGTACCTCTTTCCATATAACATTTCTGCTGCCTCCGTGTGTGGTGTACACTGCGCTGCCTAGTGGCAATACAGGAAACCTTGCGCTATGGTTCAAGGGGGCCTTTCCTACAGGCAGAATCATTTTCCTGCAGGAAGGGACACCCTACTGTACAGAAAGAATCTGTAGAGGCATTTTCTTTTTCTATGTGTGGTGCTGAATGCATCACACATAGAAATCTTAAGTAACAAGATGTAATAAAGATATTTCTCCTTGTTACGCCTGGCTCTGAGAGGCATAACATTTTGATGTATTCCCAGGTTTATAATCCTTTGTAAATCTGGAAAAGTGCTAAAATCTAAGGGTGAATACATGGTAATGAACAACCTCTACCTATGGAAAGCCTCCCTGCCATGACGTAATGAAAGGCAGCACAATGGATTGCCTTGTGTTACCTTAGTTGTACTGAACTATGTAGAGCCACGCAAGGTGGCTTTGCGTTGCTTAGTAAATTTCACTTAAGGGCTTGTGGCTTGCATCACCATGCATGATGTAATGTCAACACAAACCCTTAGTAAATTTGGCCCTTGGTTTCATCTGAACTAGATTGCTACAGCTGAACACGCCCACTAAACAGATCGAAAACTGTCTGCTGCTCTGTCCAGTAGTTTTTGACAGCCACGTTCTACTATACCTTGACAACATTTGAACTATTTCCAGTAATACCATGACTAGGTCTTGGATTTTGAGTGGGATTCCCATGTTTTAATGGATCACTTTTTCAATGCATCTTCTTATGTACTACTGTGTGGTTAAATTGTACTAGTTTTACTGTATACTGTATCTTACTACTGTTTATATCAAAAACCAATAAATAAATATAGAAATTGCAATTCTTAACAAAAGATGGCAAAAAAGCTCTTAGAGCTGAACACTCTGCAGTTTGCTGCAGCTGGAGAATCAGTTGCAGTCAACTGATAGACTGGATCATAAATGATTCAAATTACCTTGTAGAACTAGACAAACTAGAAATGTCAGTTTTCTGCACAACTGATATAAATTTTTTTTGCATCTGTGTAAAAATTACAGAGTAATTTTACGAGACAATCTAAGTGTTGAGCTGGGTCTAGCAAATAATGAAATGGGAAATGCTACACTCTTTATCACACACACAAACAGTGAAGATTTTGGTTAAATCTGCCCTAATAGACATTGCACTATGCAGTGCAGGTTACTTCTTGTAGAATAGCTTTATCTACGCAGTGAACAGTTTAATCTGTGTCTAGATTATACTGTCATCATTCACAAAACTCTAGAGCAAAGTCTAGGTGTGACTATTGTAAACATTGGTCACAGAGTATTGAAAGAAAGAATGTCATGTGTTAGATTACTGTCAGGATTGATGAAAGTAAAGAAAATATAAACATAGGAGAGACTGAGAACTTGGTATGCTCCTCCTCTGGCTTAATTACTAATAGTTTGTTTTCGCCCTCATATCACCATAGCTTCTGCAAACCCAGGATATTACACGATTGCTATCCGGCCCTCAGTCTGCTGCATTTGCATTGACCCCCACCACAGTGACCAGGCCGATTGACCCGTCAATTGGCCTGGTAGCTCGGTGTAATCATAGGACCACTGGTTCTGCTGATTCCGGTACCAACATACCACTCCACCTGGAGAAATCGGCCCATATCTTATTCACCCTGCCAGGCTTACCCTAAGTGTCCAACCGGCAAGTCCAGTGTACCTCTTTGAGCCAGTCTGTTGCACAGGGGAGATGGATCAGACCAGCACTTACAGATCTCTCTCCTAGCTAAAAGCACAAAATAAAAACAGGCCCCTCTGTGCTCTACTCAACAGGCTACATGAGACCATATCCATCCCCATTAGAACCAACACAAGACTTAGCTTGATATTGACTCCCAAAATGTCCTTTACAGCATTCTGTACTTGTTGATCATTAGCTTTTAAAAGACCACACCTTCTACATCAGGGGTCAGTTCCTGTGCAAACTTTGCAATCTTTCGAGGGGTCCAATATTATCTGTTGAATGGTGAAAAAGTAATTTTGCTGGAGATTGTCTGGCTTGACCACAAAGTACAATAACTTCAAAGATGCTTGCCATATAATATGTAACTCAGTCTCCTGGATGATTCCTTCCCATACTGAGTATAGACCCACCATTTTCCTATCCTCAGCATTCAAAAACTTCCAATACCAGATAGCAATCTCCTTACTTTTAAGTCTTACATCCTGTAATATCAATTCATCTTCCCAGGCACCCCCCATCTCCTGAGTGGTGCGTGCGAGCTAGGAAGACAGCTGCAGATATTTGAACCTCGATATGTAGCCCCTAGTCCTAGTATTTACAACGTTCCTAAATAATATCCCCTGCACTGCAAACAGCTCCCCCCAGGTAGCTATTCCAACTCTCCTTAGTGGAAGGCTAAACCCATCCCTCAGACCCTTTGGGGTACCCAGGAATCCCAAATAGGTGTAAAGTCGGAATAGTAGCCAATATCCAAGATCTTCCTGACTCTGAGCCATAGGCTCAGTGTAGCCTTTAAAACCTTTAGCTATACTTTTTTAAAAGAATTCATAGCACCAAACTTATATAGGAACCCTGTGGATCCTGACTCCCTCATCATCTCTGCTAGAATCAACTCCCTAGGTTGAACTGTTCAGCATACCCAAAAGCATCCTACAGTTTTTAAACTGAAAGGCCACACAATACAGATTCAAGTCTGGCAAAGCTAGGCCACTCTTCACAAGCCTGCACCTCAACTTTTTCCACACTAGCCTTGCCCCACCTGAGGCCCATATTGAGCTTGTTATTTTCCCCTGAATTTTGTCTCTGACCAATCTTGGAAATGAAAGGGTGATGCAATTAAAAAGATACACCAGCTTGGGGAGGATCAACATTTTAATCAATTTCACTCAATTCTACATTGTTAATGGCAAATTCTTCCATCTAGCGAGTACATCCACCTCCTTTGTCACCCTCCCTAGAGATTATGCTGCGGTATTGCCTCCAGGGGTTTGACAATAACAATGCCTAGGTACTTAATCTCCACCCGTTCCTCTGCAGTCCAATCTGCTAAGTTCCAACATATCACCTCCAACTTGGAATTGTTCACTAAAAATCCTGATAAGGCCCCAAATTCCTCTACCAACCTTTCCACTCTAGGAATAGTCTGAACAGGGTCTGATATATAGATGGCCAGATCATCTGCATATAGCGCAATCTTAATGCTAAAATGTGAGGAGCACAAGGGAATTACTTGAACATCCCTTTTGAGTAGCCGGGCAAAAAGCTCAGTGTAAATATCAAACAGGAAAGGAGACAAGGGGCAACTTTGCAGAGTGCCTCTGTGGATACAAAACTCCTGATCAATGACCCATTAAGCAAGATTCTGGCCGACGCATTTTCATATAACCTTTGAAGTGTTCGAATAAAACAAGGTCTGCGAACCTCCCACAAGTATGGCCAACATAATCGATCGAATGCCATGGCAGCATCTATAGTGACCACTGCCAAGGGGATCGATCAAGCAGTGGCTAAATCAATAGATCCAATCAGCTGCTGGGTAAGCTCATGAATCTGCCACTGTGGTACAAAGCCCTTCTGATATGGATGTATTAACCGAGGGGATGACTTAGCCAATCTCCCAGCCAAAATGCTCGTGAAAAAATTATAATCTGCGTAGGGAGATTGGTCGGTAAGAATCGGCCTTCCTAGAATCTTTGGCAGGCATTAAAATCAAAACAATCGTGACTTCCTTCCAC
This sequence comes from Calotriton arnoldi, assembly GCA_963921515.1. NCBI lineage: Eukaryota > Metazoa > Chordata > Amphibia > Caudata > Salamandridae > Calotriton > Calotriton arnoldi. The sequence goes on from CAWUFW010000821.1 coordinate 1,861,033, forward strand.
TAGTTAGGGATCTGCACATTCCCCTGATATACTGAGTTAAACAGTATCTCCCTCATTGGTACAATATCCTCCTTAAACCCATGTAAAGCCCTGAGAAGATGACATCAGGGCCTGCTGCCTTTCCGTTCCTCATATGTTAAGTGCTACCTAATTTCCTCGTGAGTAATCTGTGCCTCTAAACACTCTTTACCCTCCATTGTGAGCCCAGGATGTCAATCCCTCCCAGTCAATCGCTAAGCCTATCCAGAAAGACCTCTTCCATATACAGAGTTGAGAATAAAGAAACCAGATGCCCCTGCATGTCCTCAACCTTGTTTGAGACATCTCCCCGGGGAATAACAACCAGTTCCTTAATGGTATTCATGGAAACCCTCGACTTCCACGCCATTAAGCACAAGCTCAATCCCTATACGCAAACTGTCTCATGCATCCGGTATGACACATTTCCCTACACTTCGTATCCTGCTTGATTTTATAATTTAACTGTGCCTCCTCGAACTGTTTTAATACCCTTTCCTTATCCAATCCCATATTTTGCATCTGCAAGGTGGCCTCCAAATCTTTCACTTCTTGCTCCATTCTGGCCAATTGCACCCTTTCTGCCTTATTCTTAAAAAGTGTCTGACTCTGCAAAACCCCTTGAATAAAAGTTTTAAAGCATCCCATTTTACCCCGAGGGGAGCTGAGCTGGCGTTTTCAAAAAATAAGTTAGCACTAGCTTTTTTGAAGATGGATACAACACCTGCATCAAAGAGGATAGCTCATTTTAATGCCCACCTGGAGTTTTGCCTACTTCCTGGGCATTCGAGTAACATATTGACAGCGGAGTGATCCAAAATATGCCCAAGAAGATGGTTGACCTCTTCTATTTTAACTGCCAAATCTCCATCAACAAAGAAGAAATTCAGCCTGGAGCAGTGGCAATATTTTTAATATGGAATGTCCAGCCTCTCATTGGGCCCTTTAGGTGTCTCCATACATCCACCAACCCTAAGCCCTGGAGCATATTTCTAAGAGCCTGTCTAGCACTAGGTGCTTGAACGCAGTCTCTCTGGTTGGATCTATCTAAGGTGGGGTCCAATAGGGTACTGAAATCACCCTCGAGGATCAAATCGCCGTTAGCTAAACTAGATTCCACTTCAGATTCGCTATATTGTGGGGGTCACCTGAGTTCGGACAATAAAATCTTACACACACAAACTCAAATCCAGCACATCTCATGCCCGTCAAGGTCCACCTACCAGAGCTATCTGTTTTTGAGAATGTGACCGCAACCCCAGCACCCTTCCTTACCAAAATCACGACCCCATTATAATACTCTGCTTGATCTGAGACCACGTAGCTCTCCAACAATCTGAATTTGGAAAAAAGAGCTCCACTCTCATTAGCAGTCAAGTAGGTCTCCCGCAAAAAAATGATATTGGCAAGGCTCTCTTCAAAATGCTGCATCACCAATCTCTGCCTACCTAAACTCCTAAGACCATTAACTTTCCAGGTCAAAAAACGTAACTCCTTACCATCACCCATCATCTTCAACAAAATTGAAACCCCTCATCCAATGGGGGTTATGTGGGGCCTGGGAACTGAAAAGCTACTGCTTGGTTGAAAAGAGGAAATGTTTTCCCCCCACTGCTTACCACTCTGTGCCCATTCCCACACCCACCCCAGTGCCCCACCATGGGGAACCCTCCCAATACTTGTGAGGCAGCTCTGAAGAGGATACGAGTAGGCAAGGCTTGAGAATGGATACACCCACTTTTGCTGTTGTCCCTAATGCCTATGTTGGTACAATTAGGCCCCTTAAAGCGGAAAGAAGGCCTGAAGAGGATGTAGATCTTGGCAGTACAGCCCGATTGTCACCAGCAACAGTTTTAAAGCCCTTGTCTCAGTAGAAGAGCCTGTTCAGGTTGAGGAGCATTGTCAGAGAAGGCAGCGACAGAAGGATGGAGGTGAAATACGTAGGGCACAATCAGAGGAATCGCTAGCAGCAATCCTTTTGTGCTTAAAAGAAGAGGTGAACGGTAGGTTTGAGGCATCCAAGCCTCCTGCTATTCTCTGTCCCAGAAGCTTGATGAAGTGGATGCCCGTAGTAGAGCATTAGAGGAGGAAGTTGACTCGATTAAACATGATGTTATAAAAAATACTACTTGGGATAAGTTTGCTGACCAAGCAAAATCAAGGATTGAGGAAAGATCTTGAGAGGATCGAGAACCACTCCCGGAGGAATAACCTCAGATTCCTGAATGTACCTGAGGCTGAGGAAGGAGCTGACATGAAGTCTTTTATAATCTCTCTGCTGTGATAGGTCAGACATCAATTTAGAGCCGGAGATTCAGAGAGTGCACAGAGACCCTTCAAGAGGAATCCTCAATGGCAGAAACCAAGGAAGATCTTGGTAAATCTCCTTTCCTATGCAGTAAAGGAGGCAATATTGAGTATAGCCTCAAGGAGTGGCTCCTTCACGACTAAAGGGTTCTCTTTCACTATTAAATCCGATGTGTGCAAAGTGACAGACCAGCGTCGGCGGGAGCTTAGTAGGAGAATGGAGATGCTGCATAAACTGGGGGGTAAGGTACAGCTAAAATTCCCAGCAATGCTCTGCATCATGTTGAATAATCAGATGTTTAACTACCGTGCTGTGGAGGATGTAGATGTGTTGATTGATACCATTTAAAAGGGGACAATGTCTTGAATTTTGGAAATCTTTGAATGCCAGATTTGCAGGATTGAGGGGGACGGAGGAGGGGGTGCATCATGGCTAAATATCTTTGAGTGTGGTCTGTTAGTGCCTCCCGGGGAAGCTCTTCAGGCATCCACTATGCGTCAATAACTAATACTGGAAAAAAGTGCAATCTCTGGAAAATAAATAGTAGTAAAGACATTTTCAAGAAATGGTGCAGGACCTACAGAGGAGAAAAGAGAATCTAGAAGAAAAGAAGATAGTGTGAATCTTAATTTATTAACTTTTCTGGACTGAATTGTTACTGTAATTTAATAGTAAATGTTCTCTTCCATTTACCTCCGGTGGTGGAACAGATTCATTAGAACACTGATAGGTCTTTATTCAGAATTGTGTCTACTTCACAAACCAGTGTGCAGTAAAATAAAAACATATCAAAATCAGCAAGTTGCATTAGGGATGCTTTTGATGCACATGGAGAGTCCAATTCACATTGAACTCACAAGAATTTTTAATGGTTCTACTAGATCTTTTAAGAAATGAATCTGCTCCAGTTCAGATCTTCTATAGAACCAGTTATATCTTAGTACCTGAATGTCAGCATTCTTTCAATACACTGGTTAAATCTAAGCAATTTGCATATTAAAATATACCAGGTTAAAAATCTGTTTCACTTGTTACATTCAAGCAAAGGTGGCCAAGACATTTAAGAAAAGCCTGTATGATATTACTGAAACCAAATTGATACATTTCTCAGACTGCATTTTTTTGGTTCATAAGAGTATAACACTTTCTCATTTTGAATATATGTTGGTATTCAGTCCCCAGTGTGAACTGCCAATCAGATAGTGTATGTTTTGAAATACATTTTCTACACTGTTAGAAACAATGGGCCTGACTCACACAAGTAATCATGTACGTTTGTGTAAGTTTACGCTTTTTCAATATTCACAAAAATGCATTTAAATAGTAAGTTTATGAGTGTGGAAATCTGAACATAAAAAGAAAGGCCTATCCTATCTTTTTATGTGTGGAGATTTCCACCCCAACTGCTCAGTCTCCACACTCATTATCATACTATTAAATTAGCATGGCTGGTTTCTAGACATTTACTCAGAATATAGGCAGAAATCAACTTATCACTGTTAACTGAAAAAAAATCACCAGCACATAGACACTTTTGTCAGACAGCCTAAACATTTAGAAATGTCCCATTTATTTTCCGCCCCCACTAATATTAATTCATTTTAACCACCGGATTACTCTTTAACAAGAAAATCTCCTGAAACACAAGCACTAGAATGAGAGCAGGATAACAATTATCTTGTTCAAGAAAGATACAGAGAGTCTACTTTGAATCTTTTAAAAAAGATAAAAGCAGCAGCCTTAAGGGCAGGACAGACTTTGAGACCATTAGTGTGACATATACAGTCACAAAGATTTCTTTAGTATAGGTAAGTAAATCATATACTGAGAACCTGTAGGAATCCCTGTGGAAGAACATAACCAGAAAGTACCCAATATTAGAAAGCACAATGTTTATGTGATGAATTCATGACTCGTAAGAAATTGAATTCATTGGGCCCTAATCACAAACATTGTGTTGTGAGTGGGTGTGACTTATGCTTGTTCCACTCCTGGTTCACTACTGAATTCTATGGGAAAGCTAGGACAACCCCAGGATTATTACTGTAAATAAAAAAGGAGGGGGACTGAAAGAGTAAATGGTAGAAAAATCTTTGTTAAACGGGCCGCCTGAGTTGAGATCTTTCAAATATTTGAGGATTGGAAACAAGTCATGGTGCTTCATGTATGGTTAACATTTCCTAAAATAAATGTTTTTGGAGTTTTGGGTGGCTACAAATTTAGGTGTTAGGTGATCTAATAAAAGATGAGCCCAAAAATATTTTTGGGCCATGAGGTAGGATGATCTCAATATGTGATATATAATATCAGGAGCCCATTAGCACAGCTACTACTATCAGCTAAATTGTTTGTCAAAAAAGGTGGAAACTCTTATGTTTTGTGACATTTACAATTATGGGACAAAATGCCCATACCATAATAACCCCTTAGCTTGGCAACAGAAATGAAAAAGCAGTCTACGTGCTCATCATAAATGGAATGTCATTATAAGACTACATGATGAGAATTATGCCCAGGTTAGATGTGGTAGGAAAGGAGAATTGACAAGTGCCATTCAGAAGGGAGTGCAGCAGGGCTGCGTTCTAGCTCCCACTTTCTTCCCATTATATATTAGTGACCTAGTAATTTATTTGAATGTCCTGGACAGTGATGCACCCATAATTGGTGGAAGAAAAGCCCCAACTCTGCTTTTTGTGGATGATACCCTGCATATTTCCAAGACACCCTCAGATCTACAAACAGGTTTTTGCAATTCTGCAAAGAGAGGGGGCTGGAGTTTAACATTAAAAAGACCAAGTATACACCTAGTTTGAGTTACACATTATCAGAAAGTAGATTGCCCCTGATATTGCTCAAAACTTTATCATAACTTTCTCCTTCTCTGACTTACTATTTCATATAACATCTATCCCATGACTATCTTCCAGACTTTATTGAACCTTGAAATCCACATACCCGAGGAAAACAGTTCCCATCACATTATGTTAAAAGGAGCAACTTTTAACAACCTGGGCTTTGACTAGGAGTCTTTAAGTAAATCCTAATGTGTAGATAACATAAGCTACTGACCCACTGTAATTACAAGATCAGCATGAACATCTCAGACCCATTGTATGTCTCAATGAGTCTTCGGCTACTGAATGCCACCAACATCTACAAGTAGAATATTGTTGTTGTTCTACGAATGTATAGCAATGGTGTTTGAATGGTCACTTGGTTTACTTAGTGCAGACAGAGTGGGTTGTACCTGACTGATTCCTCACCCTTTCCCAGGAAATCGTTTTGGATGTTTTTGTTTTGAGGCTTGTATAGGGGGCATTGGGTTTACATGTTGTCATTTGCTTAGAACTGTGCTTGTTGTAAATGCACTCCGCTGTTGTATTTGATTCTGGGACTGTACATGTTTTGTTGTCCATCAATCTTGCAGACTTCCTTTGGTGAGACATTCAAGGGCAGGTTTACTAAGATTTGAAGCAACACTTCTCAGCAATAAACGTTTCTTTGATGCAGTGTTAAAGGCAGAGAGCAGAAAAGCACCATATCTAATACGATATGACTCTGTTTCTCTCTCCCCTTGTGCTGGTGCACTTTTGGCTGCTGTGTTCCACACACACACCCTTTCACAAAAGTGCAAGGGTGTGTGCCTGATGTCTAGAATAGACTTTCTACTGGAGGGAAACCCTTTTAGGACAAAACTATTCCTAGAGCAAGTTTATTACTTTCCAGGTTTGCAAGTGTGCTGTACAAGACAGAACAAATGCAAAGTTAGAAGAGTTTAGAGAAAGGAAAACCCATAGTAAGCCCCTTTGATGAAAAGTAATGCAAAGTAGCACATGCCATTACTTTGCATTACTTTAGGGCTCCCTCCGAGTGAAAATCAAACTTTGCATTGGAAAGTAGATATCAATGGAACACATTGCTCTGGTTTGCATCACTTTTGGACAGTGCTTAATTTGTAAGAGAAAGAGTGCAGGTGCTCAAGGCTCTGTTTAGTAGCATGCAGCCACCACTATTAAATGACATTGAACCGAATACAAAGGCTGTGAGGCCTTGAATCCACTCCTGGCTTCTTCAATCCACTGCCAGACACTCCCTGCCCCTCCATCTCACTTGTGGATTTGTGTTTTCTCCCTTTGTGACTGTTTTCTGTCTTTCTCTTTTTCCTTTCTATTTGTGTGTTTTCACCTCTCTTGCTCTCAGGAAAAGCCTGAAGAGGAAAAATAAGTGCAGGTCCCCAAAAATAAGTACCGATGGCCCCCACCGGCAACCACCGTCTCAAATTAAGCACTGCCTTTGTCACACAAACCGCTGCAAAAAGAAGTAAATCTGCACCTCAAAATGCATGATTTCTATACCAGCTAAGCATATTTGTGAGGTGATGTTGTTCTATGTTTGAGATGTGTTGATACAAGATGTTTTTGCCGCAAATGTTTTGCTATGAGTGGGTGTGACTTACACTTGAATTCTGGGAGAGGGCCAGGAGTGCTGCTGGTTTACTATGGAAATGTTCTTGAAATTTGAAGTACGGCAGCAGTACTATAAGAGTAAGTGAATGTAAGGATAACTGAGGAATGTCAGTGTTTGTCTAGGTATTGCATCTTAAACACTAGAGATTTTTGTTACAGAGTCTGCTCATGTTGGTAAACTATGGTTAACGTGTGTCTACCACATGCAGGTGTGTTTTATATCACGTTATGCATTGCCATCTTTAATTCCTACTGGGCAGGGTCACAAGCCTCTCCTAGTTTGCCTCGTGCCCTGTGTGAAAAACCACAAATCAAATTCTATGTCACCTGGGATGTCATCAATGATGTAATTTGTGAGGTCATCCGATATGTAGTGTGTATGGTCACATGTATTGCATGAGACAAAACTATGAATACAGAGATAAAGAAAAGCTGAAAAATGTAAGGAATGTTTACTTTTTGCTTTCCAACGGTAAGACTTCTTCTACTGAGGTTTTCTCAGGGAATGTATCTAGATGTAAACTTTCACGTGTACCTCCAGATGAAAATGTATGGCCTGTCGTGCCTTACAGGGTTATGTCTCACTAGGGATCTCTAGTGTGAGAAATTGAATCTCAAAGTAAAGCAGAAGAGCACTAAGAGTGACATATCTCTTATCACTGAAGTGCTGAATATACATGCGTCTTGATATGATATGAAAGGGATTATTTAACTGAATTTCTTTTTTACCTGCCATTTATCACGCTTGACGCTATAACAACAACGTGGGAACATAAAGAAGCGTTCCACATGGAAATGACAATATTAAATGCACTAAAATATTTCAAAACCTACTAAACAATACACAATGTTTTTGTTCAATTGTCGATTTTTCCCGAATTGTTATATCGATATGGTTTCAATGTATTTTTGGGAAACACCTACAAATATATTTGATATTGTTTATTCTAAATTGAACAAGCCATTGAATATTTTCAAAACTGATTTTCCCCTTCTGGGCAGAATTTTTACTGTCACCCTTTAATGGATTGTAAGCTATGTACTTGAGTACAATGGCAGAGAAAATATATTAGTTTGGAAAATGGGAGAGTATTTCTTGCAAGGGTAGTTGTATTTTTTTACAGAAAAAGATGCTTTGCTAGATTCCCATCACGCTCAGACTCAGCAAAGCATCATTCCTTGTCTTATGGCACGATTTAAATGAATGTGTCCTCATGTAACGCAACTGGTGCTATGTAAAGTGCTCTGAAACCCGATACCTTCGGGTCAAGTTTGCGCTATATAAAACTCCGTAAAACAAAAAAAACAAAATTAACTAGCGGCGGTACTGAACAATCTGTCAAACCAGGAGAAGAATCAACACTCATTCATACTTGTGTCAATTAGTGACAATTGCATCACTACTCGCAATTCTTTACCACAAACTTGCTGTGACAAGATGGTCTGTTCCCCCAACCCCACTTACCCCATCCTCAAATTCAATTAGGGGAAGGGTGGATGTTCCTCCTGGCAAAGAAGTGCTGTGTGTTGCAGTGCAGATGCTATGAACTGTGGCACCCCAACCTCTCATGTGGGAGAGGCGACTTTAGCGGTGGTGCCCCAGCCTCTCATTGGGAATGTCTTTACTTGGTGGTGCCACCGCTTACTGAGCAGAAGATGCTGCATGCAGTGGTCCAGCAGAGTGAAGGATGGTGGTACAGCTGACTGTGGGGCAGAAGAAAGTGGGCAGAATTTGGAGCTGGGGAGTCTGGCAGCCTGTCACCACTGATGGGGCAGGGTTTTGAGAAAATAAAACCTGCTCGGATTGAACCCTCAGTAACATTAATTAACAGTGTGCTGTGAAAAATATGATTTAAAAACGCTAAAATAAGGGGAAATGCTTTTGCGCATGTGTAAAACGAATGCGTGTATTAATGCATGGAACTAGGCCGCAAACTGCTTTGATAAAAAACTAATGCTGCTTTTGTGCACATTAATAATATTTTGCTAGGAATAACATGGGTTGTGCATGGGTTAGTGCAATGCTGGGATGGTGTGTAAAATGAAATTACATTTCATGAAAATAATAAATGTTTGTGTTTGTTTTCTGTAGAAAAGGCAAGCATGGGCCTACACTTATGCATGTCAGTTTGAGGGTTCATATTTTACAGAAAATTATTAAATGTCCCAAAAGAAAGATTCGAATGAGAAGAGAGCACAAAGGCATGAAAAATGCGACCTTCATGGAGTACTGAATGTCTGCCAAGTTGCGGAAAAGAAAAATAAGATTACAAATGGAAGTGAACAATTTCCTTCACGAGATGGCAGAGGCGAATAATAGAGGCGTAGAGATTTGCAACATTCAAGGAACTGCAGGAAATATTTACTATGATTGTGTTCAAAGTTGTTTCCTGGGATGAATCTGTCGTAATGCTTAATGTTTAAGACAAAGAGGTGTCTAATAAAATGGTCATGACGAGAGTGGTGTGACAGAACACCCCCAATATTAGCCAATGGGAGATGGATTTCGTTTCAATATTGAAACATATATGGGTTGGGCAATTAGGTTTTAGGGTATAATTGTCCCTAACAAATGGAGAAAAGAACCCGGGTGAGGCATTTAGTGCCTGTATGAAGAACGTGAGCAATTGGATGGACGAAAATTGCCTGAAGCTAAATGCATCAAAAACCGAGGTCATTATCTTTCGGCAATAAACCCTCCCTCTGGACGCCAGATTGGTGGCCACCACAATTGGATGCATTACCTACTCCCTCTAGCAATGTAAAGGATCTTGGTATCACCATAGACAAAGATCTTAAATTTAAAGCACAAATTAGCAAAATTACCGCTGCCTCCTTCTGTTCTATAAGGCTTATCAATAAAATTAAAAAATATATACCAGCTGAACTGCTGAAAACAGTTACCCTGGCAATGGTCATCACACGAATTGACTACTGCAACAGCCTTTATCTTACCCTCAATTCAGGATTGATGAATAGGCTCCAGATCATACAAAATGCGGCAGCTCGTCTCATTTTCAAAATTCCCAAAACTGTATCGGCGAGAGAAGCTTTAAAACAACTCCACTGGCTACCAGTTAGACAGAGATGTAAGTTTAAAGCCCTCTGCCTAGCTTTTAAATCACTGCACGGTTTGGGACCAGCACAGTTTAGGAACAGACTGAAGTGGTACGTTCCAAACAGGACCTTACGGTCAGGTCTGGCCAAGAGCATGGTAGTCACCCCTTTTAAGAAAGCCAACTGTGGAGGTAAGAGCGTTTTCAGATTAACAGCACAGCTTTGGAATGACTTACCTATCACTTTAAAATCAGCCCCTTCCCTGCTGAGCTTCAGAAAAAGCCTAAAAACCTGACTATTTACACAAACTGCATAAAATAGGAAAATATTTCCTTCATGCTCTGTTTCCTGTACTGGTTATCCCTTCTGTCTTATTTGGTCTTTGTTCTGATAGCGCCAAGACGCCTTTGGGCAATAGCTGCGCTATATAAATTTGGTTTACATTACATTACAATTGTAAGTCCCCAGTGGGTGTGGTTGAGTAGGTGTTTCAGCTGGTGCTAGCTAGTGGGAGATCGTCGCTGGCGTCGGTTTGCTGTTTCCAGATAGAGGCCTACCTGTTTCCTGACTCCTGACCTAATCTTTGTCACTCGACTCTACTTGAGTGGCCCTGCTGCCCTACTGACCAGAGGGGTAGATTTCCCTGATTCTTACTTGGGTTAGTATAGATAATCTCCTAAATTTGCATATTCATTTGCAAATGTATTTTGTCTCTGAAACTTTTCTCTCTTCGCCTATCCACTCCTTCAATTCATTGTTTATTGAAATGAGTTTGAATTTATACATTGCCAATGTTTTATCTCTGTGATAATCTATGATTTGCATTTGTGTAACTGTACTTGATGAGCATTTATTTTTTCTTACATTATTTTACGATAAACAACATAAACTACACACTGAGTCTGTTATTATTTAGTAGCATAGATAAGTACATATTATTGTCATCAACTTTTCAACTATAGGTTCGTCGCCACATTTATTTGTAAGGAGAAATGCAGGTTCTAAAGTGTATTTAGTGAGTTAGGAATAAACTTGTATCACACTGAACCCCAGCGTGAAGGGATTAGTTGGGTAGTGTAAATGGGCATATGTTAGTGAAAATTATTGATCCCTGATCGCTGGATCACCACAATGACCCACAAAGAATGTTGGGTAATGTACTCCAGCTACATACATTATAAGAGTATATCAATTCACCTAAGATTTTCCTTGCTCTTTTTTAGGTTTTTGGATTTGCTGGTATCAAAAAATGTAAAGTTTGACCTTTGAATATAGCATTTCAGTTGCTGAACTTTAAAGTGGTCTCTTTTCTCTTGCATACATTGATATGTGTAAAGTCATCTCCTACTCAGGGTTTTTGTATTCCACTTTTGTTTAATCTCTCTGATTTGTGCTTTGCAGTATTGATATTTTTAATCCTTATGTGTCTACAATTTTGCCAAGGAAGAAGCATGCGATCACTGTACACATACACATACACAGTGGCAAATTGGAAAGTCCACGAGTTAATATTTAAAATGAAGGCTCCAATCAACAGTTTACCCCATGGTGCCTGTGCTCTCCGTTATTCTGAAGATCAAGTTAACATTGTTGCAGAAGTACAGTTTTCTGCGAAAATGCTTTCCACGATATAAAAGCTAATCTGTTGGTATGTCAAGGTACCTCTTGATCGATTTCTACGCTGTGATTCTTATCATCTTTCTGTCATTTTGTATGCTCCCTGAGCTCTTGCCAAGGAGTTCGCAAGCTACTAACATTTTCAATGTGGTTACCGAAACATACAGAATATGACTCCTTTGGAAGTTACAAATTCACCCCAGAATATATTAATTTCGCATGTTTCCATTTATATCTTATTTATTGCTTTCAAAAGTGGTTCTAGCAAATTTTTCTCCTTAGATAATCTTTGTGCAACAAACTGTTCTATTAAAGTATATGGAAGTGATAGATTTGCCTTCTAGTGCTGCATATATCATTGAGGTCAAATCACAGACTTAAGTAGAACTGATTTACACCTAATTTGTTTGCTTATTTTTTTGGTAAATATTACTCTTTTTTCGCATTATAAAAACACTGTGGGAATAAAATATGCAAAAAGCCTTGACCTTTTGTGTACACTGCAGCTGAAATGATTTCTAGAAACATTAATCTGTTGTGCTACGGTCACATTTGAAAGGCAAACGAATCTTAACTTTATTACTCTATAGGGAATCTGTTTTTTTCCAGATGCAGAGCTTTACTGTCGATCTACAAGAAATATGTACTTGTGTTATAGTCTTATCCCCCCAGAGAGGAGCGGCTTTAGCGCTGGTGGTGTCCAGTGCGACAAACTTTGTTGGCGCTCCCTCCTCAAAAAACCTCCTTCTACATCAATTCCCTCACTATCTGCTTCTGCCAGTGCCCCTCATCTTTCCATAGCCCCTCTATCTCATGCATTTCATTTGTTTTATAGCGCTTTTCATACCAGAGTCGGGTGTCAGAGCACTTTACATCACACACATATTATACAGAGCCAATGAATCCATGTGTAAATCATTACATAAAACATTGAGGATTACAAGGTGTAGGAGTCACATGTCACCGATACTAGAAGGAAGTATATTTTAAGAGTATTTTGTTAGGAGAAGCACAAGCCCAGGATTTTAAACATAACTCAATGGTTGGTTTTACTAGTAAGAATGTATTTATATTCAAATTAACATTGGAGTAATGAAAGACTGGGGAGAAAAGAAAACATTCTAGCCTATGCCATGCAGTTTGAATGCAGCTATTTGATTACATTTCATAGTTCACTATGCTATATTAGCGTTTGTAATTTATGAATTTCAAGTAACAAATGAATCTTTGTGACAAAAGCAGAAACCCAGTTGTGTGCTGTCTACTGTTGCTAGGGCCAAGAAACCTCCCTGGTGAATATGTGCTTTATAAAAACCCAGTAACATAACATAACCCACTGACTTATCAACATAAAATACAGTTTGGTGATTTGCGTGGTACACGTTCTTTACAGCAAGCACATTAAACCTCTGTGCTTCTTTATCATGAGTGGAAACTGCCACTAGACAAAAGATCTCTCTCCAGCAATAACATTATTCACCAGAGTTTTCTAAACATTTTTATTGTTGCCTGAAAACTGCTGCTTTCACAAGGAACACTGCAGCAGGTGCTTTTTAATTCCCATGTGAGTTCTAAAGACGCCGCCCCGGAGGTCTGCGCCATGTATGGCTGCACTGGTAGGATCACCCTAGAGCCAGCCCGACTCACAGAAACCCATTAACTTTGAGCCTTTTTGATGAAGAAGGAAATGTAAGGGGGCTGGGGATATAGGGATAAGAGTAATTTCTCCTCTGTACGGTGCTATTATGAGTTTTTCAAGATGGAATGGGATAATTACACACAGGTCTCAGATTTAGTGCACTCATTACTGCATATTTTTTCCTGATTCATGCCATTTTGTGCACTGATTTCTGCTGTTTCCAGCAGGAGGAATCTGTGCAAAAAAACACTTAAACAGCCTCAAGGTGCAAATGTTTTCACGTAACACAGCACAGCACAGCAACCAATCAATCAGGGGTTTGTTAAAGCGCAACTACTCACCCGTAAGGGTCTCAAGGCACTGGGGGGGGGGTTGCAGGTTCCATCCATCAAGGAGAGGGTCTGTCGAAGAGCCAGGTTTTGAGGTTTCTTGCAAAGATGGGGAGCGATGTTGTCTGTCTGAGGTGGAGCGGAAGGGCGTTCCATGCTTTGGCCGCGAGGAAGGAGAAGGAGCGGCCTCCCGATCTGGTCTTTCTGGTGCGGGGGACCACGGCGAAGGAGAACTGGGCTGATCGTAGGGTCCTTTGGGGTACGTGGAATTTGAGTCGGCTGTTCAGGTCTGCTGGTCCGGTGCCGTGGAGGGCCTTGTGTGCGTGGGTGAGCATCTTGAAGGTGATTCTCGCCTCGACAGGGAGCCAGTGGAGTGTGCGCAGGTGCTGGGAGATGTGGCAGTGTTTTGGCAGGTTGAGGACCAGTCTTGCGGCGGCGTTCTGGATGTTCTGTAGCTTGCGGGTGAGGTTTTTGTTTATTCCGGCGTAGAGTGCGTTGCCATAGTCGAGTCTGCTGGTGACCAGGGCGTGAGTGACGGTCTTTCGGTGTTCGAGGGGGATCCATTTGAAGGTCTTACGAAGGAGGCGGAGGGTGTGGAAGCAGGAAGACGAGACAGAGTTGATCTGGCGGTCCATTTTGAGCTCGGAGTCCAGGATGATTCCCAGGTTGCGTGCGTGGTCCGTGGGGGTTGGCGGGTTTCCGAGGGCGGGGGGCCACCAGGTGTCGCTCCAGGCATCGGGGTTTGGGACCAAAGTTGCTCCACTGAATTGAGTGAGATGGAGAGAGCAGGACAGCGCCATATCTACTAAGATATGGTGCTGCTTCTCTCTTCCCTCGCGCTGGTGCTCTCTCTGGCTGCCTAGCACCATGCACAAACCTTTTCACCATAGTGCAAAGGTGTCTGCATGAGACTATCATAGGTTTTGTATTGGAAGGGTGCACTTCTAGTACAAAATATTGTGGGAAACAGTCGGAACACCATGGCCTCAGCCACGCGTGTTCCGACTACACAAGCGCTACCATGCATATGCGTGGTTAAGGCAGTGCATGGTCTAGCTTCTGGTTGCTGCTTGACGGAAGCAGGAAGACACCAGGAAGGGAGCCAGAGGACGCAGTGAGATAAGTGGGGATTGGGCTGGGGCTGGGGCCGGGGCCAAGGCCAGGTTTGTATGGGTTGGGGGGGTAGTTTTCAGGGTTGGGGGTTCGGGGTATTTTTCAGGGCGGGGGGGTCAGGGTAGTTTTCTGGGTGGGGGGTTGGGGTAGTTTTTAGGGTGGGGGTTGGGGTAGTTTTCAGGGCTTGGTGGGTCAGGGTAGTTTTCAGGCCTGGGGGGTCAGGATAGTTTCAGGGATGATGGGGGTTTGGGTAGTTTTCAGGGCTGGTGGGGGAGTCTGATATTTTTTAGTGCATGTGGGGGGTCGGGAAGTTTTTTAATTAGGGGTTTGGATTTTAGGCCTAAGGGCAGTGGAAGGGGTATGGGTAGTTTTAGGGACAGCGTGAGGGTGAGAAGGTTTTGGGCCCAAGGAGGGGGCAGGTAGTGTTGCAGGGATTCTGCACATACACAGAACTATGCACAGGAAAACAGGACCTCAGTGTGTAGGGGCTGAGCCATGCTACCGCCTCAGTACCCCAAATCCCAAAACCGACTAGCTATAGTGTCTCATTCGCTCTCCTACATAATTACGAAGCTGCAAATGATTAGACAACCCAGAACACAACACTCCCGACTCTCCCAGGAATCGCTGTAGCAAGACGTACCCTTTCGCTCACTAACTCGTACCTGTCCAAATAAGAATTGACAGAGTCACTGTTATAGTTCAAAATGTTTATTTTAACTATAGCGCTCTATAATACAGTATACGAGCCACTACCAGCAGAAAAACGCATAAACCTAAAACAGTTAGCATTGTCGCAAGACCATAGATTATAAAGGGGGATGTCATCGTATGCAGTGGATAAAGGACTATAAGGCCTAACCACCCTCCCCTTGGTAAGAAGGAGTTCTTTTATATAAAGGAAGATCTCTGGGCTTTGTCAGCAGACCCCATACCTTAGTGCCTAGATGGTATTTTTACATCATAGGAACTGCATAGCTCTTCTCCCTGGAAAGGTCCCTCTCCAAGTGTGTTTGACCAACGTGCATCCCCATAATATCAATGCACGAGTTTCCAGCAGTAGCAGCTGTGCTAGTATGTTTTGTCTAGGTGCTAGAGACTGACCAGAACAGAATAACAAGGGGCATTGTTTATCGACCTTGCACACCGTGTTCAGACTAAATTCCAGGAACAGGCAGAGAATGCAGAAAGCAGACGGTTCTCATGTGAAAGGCACAAACAGAGTCTTGCAAAATAAAGTCATGTAGTAACGTGCGCAAAAGCAGCATCATGGCAGCAGAGCTCATGCTAACTTAGCAATGTTGACAATGACCCTATCAGCCATATGACCCCCTCCCCTTGGTAAGGTCGTAGCATATAAGCAAAAGACCCACATAGAGTTCAAAGGTAAACAAAGTCTAGAAGCGCTCGAAAAACCAAATTGAAAAATCTCCCCAAAAACTTTTTGTCATTTAAAATGTTGTTGTTCACGGGGAACAGGACTAATTTGGAGTTGGAAAATCCATCAAAGTACGTGAACTTAAGAATGCAATTCATTCTATAAGGTCATCCCTATCATTCGTAGCAAAGAGGGATGCCATCCAATCAAGTAGCTCGAAGGAACACACGTATTCCTCATAATCCGATGCCTCCAAGAGGGTATCCGGGCAACTTGTGTGATATTCGATGAAACTCCATTGCAAGAGGTTCTGTGCAGCCGCACAGATATTCCACTCAGCCAATACCCCAAGTGCAGCCGCACCCGCCATACGGTCATCCCAGGAGCAGGCCTGGTCATCGGCCACTAATGGACCCAGTAACAGGTCATAATCCGGGTCTGTGCATGACGTATTGTAGAGACATAAATCCAAGGTCCAATAGGAAGGGCAGCTCTGGCAGTAGAACACAGGTTGCACCCAAGTGAAGTAGGCAAAGCGGAAAGTTAGTCCATAACTCACGCTAAGCGTCGCTAATGGCAAGCATCCAAAAAGTTGTTGCATTCGGTCACGGTACAGGTGCAATTGGCCGGGTCTGTGCATTACCACATGATGGGCAGCCATTGCGTAGCAGGAGGAGGAGAATCAGGACACCACCCGCCAGCGCCAGTATTAAGGGGAACCCTCCAAAGACGCTGGAAAAAATAGAATGGATAAAGGTCGGTATTACTCCAAAAATCGTCTGAAAAGAGGTCACAAGTCCGGATCCCACAAGTTTAAAAAAATGAGCAAGGCCTTCTGTGTCAGACGCATTAAATATTTGATGTATCAGCTCCCCAAAATGAAGTGGGAGGTTCGTGTTCAGCAGTGACTGAATCTCACTAGATGTTCTAGCCACCTGCAATTCGAAGGTCTCTTGATCCGAAGTGAGAGCCACTTCTTGTTGAAACAATAGCCCTTTGAGTCTGCTTAGTTTATTGAAATCTGTTTTCAAAGTTGGAATGGAAAGCCAAACTGAACTATCTACAATCCCATGTGGGGGTGGAAAAAGCACATTGCTACAACAAGTAACATGTTGTGAAACTGTTACTATATACAGGATGCCTGCCCATAAGCCACAGCAGTCGTGGTTATTCAAAATAAGATAAATGCCTTTAGAAAGCAATGTGAGAGTGGGAATTATTGCCGGGACAGGCGTCCCTTTCAAAAAACAAGCCAGATTCGGTGCGTACACATTACAAGCGCCATGCAACCTAACTTGTTTGCAAACTAGGGAACGTCCTACTGTGGAATCGCAGTCCTCCCCTGTTAAAAACACTTCCTTACCCTCCCATTGACATCTGTAGGTGAAAGGTAGGGACCATAATTCTTGGAGAAAGGTGCTACCCAGGGGTTCAAAGCGGCCAATAGGGAAATGTTTCATGCAAGATGTGAATTGAAACAGCAAAAATGGGAGAGAGATAACGCCATCAATTAACCAAACAGCAGAATCGGTCTCAGCCACTGAAAACTGGCAAGTGTTCTAATTATTCAATGTGTAACAGCGTGTAGGTAGCATCTTTCATAGACGTGAATCTCTATTTATCAGTTAGATTAAATGGTAAAAACAAAGCAGAAGCGTTCAAATAATCCCATGGTACTTTTCCCATTTTGAGAGTCTGTAATGTCCATGCAAATTGCATCACAGATCGTAATTGATTTTGACCATGATATAACACAGATACATCACTTTGAACAATATCAATAACAGATGAAACAATATTATCTAAAGTATAAATGCGGGAAGACAGTGTATTTATGCTATTGTTGACTACTGCAAGAACTTTTTCCAAATTTGCTTTGTCAATTTGGTGCAGACGGAACGCTGCTTCCATCTGCGAAAGTTTCCATAATTCATTATAAGCCCCATAAATGAATCTCTTTGATCTGGGAGTTTTAGGACCCAAGAAAAAATCAAACAAATTGATGTCACTCGACAAGAGAGACAGGTGTTGTTTCACCGACAACAGAGTGGAGTGTTCCAACCATTGTTGGCACAATTTTCCCACTGAATATGTGGTGACAGAGTGGGAATGTGGGTAACGGGGATCAGGTCTAGTTTGTGTGAAACTGCTCGTTGCGTTATGAAAACGGAGTTGACAAGCATTGGAAGTGGTTTGCCACAACAACCATCCCGAGGGGTCAACATCAGAGATATTTAAACTGTCATTTTGAAACAGTGCTTGTAGTATATCGATCGTATGATTGGTGTGTTCACGCCAATTATCATACTCAACCAATGACGGAATGGATGGGATATTTAGATTCTGGGCAGTACCCAGGCCAAACAAGTAGTTTGTTGCACTGTGTCATTTAAAAATAATATTAGAGTCGGAATTAGGCATGCACGATGCAAAGATTCGGTTCCCTGGACCTGCCAAGCTTTAGTGACCCAAATTGATTTCAAATCAATGGTATCTTTCCAGTGATCATAACCCTGTAAGGCCAATTCAGTCCTAAATTAATTTGAATATATTAATTTCTTGTGTGTGAAAATAAATTTAGATTGAGATGGCAATGTCAATTTAAAGAAATCGGATTCTGAATTGGACGTGTTATATTCAGTGAAATAAGTGAACTTATTCCTAAGCGTTTTAGAACTCCCTTGTAAGGGAGTTGGACAATGTTCCCATTGAGTGTAATTAAAAACAGGTCTTAACATGTTTGTTTTGTGTAAGAAATTATGGCCATAGTGTTGATAACAGAATAAATCAGCATAATTGGCAGAATTTAAATACAAATCTTCAGCATCAAAAGCAGCATAAGACTTTAAATCAGAAAATAATGAATGTACTGCTTGTACATCCCCATCATCAGAATGTATGTCCTGTGTTACCACATCCCCTAATGAAACGCAAAACACGTATGGTATCTTGAGGACTTCCCTCGGACCATGGATTTCGAAAGCAACCTTATCCCAAACAATGCCATCAGCAACAGGGAAAGCCAAAATGTTCACAAGGGCTTGATCACGTTTCATAATATGGGACGATGTATGTGGAGCAAGAATTCCATCAACCAAATTTACAGCAGAGCGTTCAGGCAATTAATGACCATTGCTGAGCAAGAAAAATACCGTCACAAACCCAATCGACATGAAGAGAAAAATCAGGATAAGCACCAACCAGATGTAGGTCCAGGGTGGGGTCAGGTAAGTCTTCGTGAACCAAGTGATGAAATTACTCATTTTTGTCGGTGGAGGTGCCACAGAGGAGGACGAGGATGAAGAGTCATAAGAGAAGCTCGTACGGTCCACAAAATAGCCGCTTGCTCCCACGTTCATTAAAGGAGGCAGTGCAGCATCAGCTTGAAGATGTAAAGGACTCTCCGGTACTTCAATGTGGGACTCATACTCGACGTCTGAGTTGGGGGAAGATGAAGGCACGACAGGCAAAAGGTCAATAGGAGTCTCCATCTCACCCTCAACGACACAGGCATTAGTCGAAGAGGCAGAAGCCATCGTATTCAAAGAAATAGCGTTGCATGAAACTCTAGGAGTCCCACTATTCAGAATCAGCCAGATGGTGTAGTTTGACATTGTCAACTAAAATGTATCTGTTTTCTTTGCGACCAGGCAAAGGCAGTAGTATCACCGTACGAGTACCCTTCAATCCAAGAACTGGCACTGGTGCACGATAAGAGGGACCAAATTCTTTCTTGTTCTCCAGCTTTTCTCGTACCTGATCTCCAATCTTGGGAAGCCAGCCGGCGACCGGAATTAGCATCGCCGTGTCATTGGAAGAGGGTATATTTTCTGTTGCGTAGCTGTCAGAGGTCTGTTGTAGATCCTGTAACATAGTAGAATGGTTATCTACGTCAAATATTGCAGCCGCCGCCACAGCGTCTAGACCATCAAGGTCTGGCACAAACATTTTAATGCCAAAGAGCATTTCGTATGGGGTCCGCCCACCCAGAGATCTTCTTGGGAGATTATTAAGTGCACGTTGGACTCCATACAAATAGGCCGGCCAGTTCCTGCCAGTACCTAAGACTCTAACTGTCAAAGATTGCTTTAAGTCATGGTTCATTCGCTCCACTATAGAATTGTCCTGTGGCCTGTATGGAGACGAAAATTGCTCCAGCACCCCCAAAGACTTCATCGCGTCCTTGTACGCCTTAGATGCGAACGCTGGACCTTGGTCTGAATGGAAGGTGCCACAGGCAAACTTCCTGACAAAGACACGCAAATCTCTAATGGCATTTCGAGCATCAGCGCTGCGTTGTGGCCAAACCTACAGGAATCTAGTGCACGAATCAACTGCAACAAAAATATATTTATATGCAGTATCTGAAGTCAGTGGACCGCAGTGATCAAGATATATACAGCCAAACGATTGATTTGAT
Organism: Calotriton arnoldi; assembly: GCA_963921515.1. Lineage (NCBI taxonomy): Eukaryota > Metazoa > Chordata > Amphibia > Caudata > Salamandridae > Calotriton > Calotriton arnoldi. The sequence goes on from CAWUFW010000821.1 coordinate 1,881,378, forward strand.
ATATATAGCTGTGTTTGTGGTGGTCATGAAACCATAGACGGTTTGATTTGTTGACAAATGTCACAAGAAAGGACATAATTACGAGTTTGTTTATATAAACCACGCCACCAATAACGTTGCTGTAAAATAGAAACAGTCGCAGACACTCCGGCATGTACACAAGCCATGCCTTCATGTGCGGCTATGATCAAAGGAAGTCTGCGGTCCATGTTGGGAATCAGCCGATCCCCCAACTGATGGAATTTTAGCATAAGGAACTTGTTCGGGAGATAAATGATAAGAATACTTTGAAGGGAAGCCCTGCGGATAAGCAGTTCCATCCTTCATAGCAGCTATAGCTGCCAAAATGTCATTATCTATCTTAGTCATGGATCTTGTAACTGCTACAACGGAACACGTGGCTACTGCAATTTGGCTGCTTCGTCAGCCAAAGAATTACCAACAGCATGTGCTCCCACACACTGATGGCCAAGAGTATGAATAACCTGTGTGAGTGGCAGTCGTTCTTTAAGCTCCGCCACTTAAACCCAAAGCATTTTATGCTTTATTGCGCTGCCTTTAGAGTCCTGATAATCATTCTGAGACCAAAAGAATAAGTTGTCATTAAAAGACTTGACATAGTAGTAAGAATCGCACACAATAAGAGTATTCACATTAGGGTCTGCAAACTCGAGAGCTAGAACAAGAGCACGTAGCTCCGCTAATTGCGCCTTACAGTCCCCCGGTGCCTGTGTATGCACAATGGAAGACTTAAATTCACCATTTACAATTGAACCAGCCACAATAGTGCAAGCTGCTGAATAAGCATGTTTGGACCCAATGGCCTGTTGAGCTGAGCCGTCGGTATAAATGATACATTTATACTCATCCAAAGGAAGCAACGACAACGGAGGAGGATGAACATGTTCATACTGCAAAAAGTCCTGTGTCTGAAGAGCAGGATCAAAGATAAACATGACATCAGCCGATGTCAAAGGAGTAGCCTATTGCATCCAACGGGGATGTAAAGCCTTAGACTTCGGTACACTTGCCTTCGTCACTGCTTCTAAAGCAGGGATAGGCGAAACCATAAGAATGCGTTTCCCCTGCGCCAGCGGGCGTTCTTTCAGAATCGCCATTTGGACCACAGTCAATATCTTTTCAACATTCGAAAATAGCATTTCCGCCGCAGTGTACAAATGTGATTTGTATGCAATAGGTACTGTGCCACCTTGTTGAACGTCAAATATGTGAAACCCACCGTCCCCGGTACAATACGTATGACCAGGTTTGTGGAATTCTCACACGTCAACAAATAGTTAGTCGCTAGCAGATCTGACTGCAAAGATTGTAGAATAGAGGTATGTTCCGGAAGCCAGCAGACAGAAGAATATGTAGGTTGTATCAACGCATAGAGCGGTTTGACATGCTGGGCATAATCGGGGCTGTATGTCCTACCGAAATTTAAAAATCCCAGCAAAGACTGAAGCTTCTTCAGTGTAGACAGAGGTTGCAATTGTGCACATTTCTCCAGAAAGTGGGGGGCTAACCCCCTACCTTCATTATTGAGCTCGTAGCCCAAAAAGAGCACCGCAAAACAAGCGATGTGTGATTTAGCAAAATTGAATTTGTATCCATAGTCGGCAAACGACAAAATAATGCGGTCTACTCGGACAAGATGCGGTATCAGTTCGTCGTCCGTCAGATAAATATCCTCTACGAATGAGAACGCATCCGGGTCTATGCTGTGCAACAAAGACACAACACGTGCAGCAAAAGCCCTGGGGATGTTCTTATACCCGATAGTCAAAGGCGTAAATCTTTTTTGATTTCCAACGGCGCTAAATGCTCTCAAGTCACGGCTCTCAGGAGCCAAATTCTGACTGTAAAAACCATTGGATATATCCAGTGTTGTTTTGTATTTCTTGCGAACAATGCTGTTCACTAGCGCAGAGCTGTGAGTGTTCTGTACCGCAAACGTACGACAATGACTATTCAAATATTTAAATTTCAATATTCTAAGACAATGCGATATGAACCGTCCAGTTTTGATACCAGAAAAAAAGGATTATTTATTGGTGATACACAGGATTCAATTACACCTTGATATTCCAATTGAATCAGAATGTCACAAACGTGAGTTTTAGCATCTCGTCTGATTGGATATTGCGGTTGTGGCTGTGGCATAGACCGAAATGGTATCTCATGTGCTGGTGAGTCTCTATCCCAGCCCACCTGATTACAGTACACCGCTGGGGCAAGGGCCAATGCCCACTCAGATGCGTAAGCCTGTTTAGCTTCCTCAGGGATATAGCGTGAAAAACTCAGAAGTATCACGTCCTCCCCTCTAGAAGCCGCTAGAACAAATGGTGGAGGTCAGTCTGCCTCTGCTAATAAAATGTCACATGAGGAGGTGATATTTTCCCAGAAAACCGCTGTAATTGTACCTTAAATTTAGAAGACAATTTCATACAGTCTATCCGGGGGCGCAACTCAAGTGTCCGCTGTTTCTACTGTAATAAATGTATCAGTTGCTCTCGCCTCCAGACAGGGATGCAGTGCCTCCCGCACTATGGTAACCCCCTGCTGCGCTGTCGAGCAGAGTCACTGCCCATGTCCAGTCTAGGAGGAGCGTTCTCACCGTCTGAGGCATACTTCGCTGTTAAAGCGGCAACTTTCTTCTTTTGATACGGGGGTCGAAAGCGAGGCAGTCCCTCTTGTTTGGCTTTACGTCAAACTGTCGAGGTTGATCCCGTCCCTGTTGAGTGATCGCACTTTTACCGCGATCCTGGCGCTCCCCTCCACCGACTTGAGAGTCCTATGTGTACTGCAAAGAACGAGGAGAGCGCTGATCAGGTACTTGGAATCGATCAGGAATCTTAATTTTTGTGCGGTCTCGCAAATCATAAGTACGCTCAGAAGAATCAGGCGTCGGTGAACCAGCACGCGAACCTTGCTTCTGTTGTTGCTGCCCCTGTTTTTTATTTCTCCAGTTCTTTTTAGGGAAGAACGGGCGCCCATCCTTATCAGTCTGGGCTTTTTGTTGAGGTTGAGTTTGAGTAAAAGGCTTAATTCCCTGAATATTGCGCCCTAAGGTTTTGTAAGCTTTAGCAATAATCTTTGCAATTCGTGCTGTTTGTCTGCGTCAGCAACAGCCTCCAAGCGTTGAGCCACTTTTAAGCTTACAGCTTCACCCTTTACATTAGCAAGGATCATATCGCAAACAATATCGAACACCCCCACCAGTCTCATTCCCAACTCCTGGGCCGCCTCGGCCCCATGTTCATCCTGAATACGTTTAATCACGGAAGGGAGAACGGTCATTGAGGGATTGCCGAAACACATACATCAAATATACCGCTGCAAACATTCTACTCCAAGTCTTACAATCAGCCAGCTCGGGAACTAGGCCTTTAGATAAACTCATGGTCAGAATCCTGTGTTTCTCCACAGGTGTGGTATTTGGAAAAACAGCTTGGAGTTGCCCAAATTTTTCAGCTAGCCAATAAGGAAGCTTGTCCTTATTTTGCAGACGCTTGCCCATCACCGAATTAATCATGACAAGACTGATAACTACACCACCGGGTCCCGGTGGTTGTGCAGCAACTCCACGTGGTCCCACTTGTATGTTGCGCGACATGAACTGTATGACAGCTCTATGTACACTTATTAACGAAGTATGCAATACGCGTAGCTCTGCGACTGTAACAGTAAGATAATTTGGATGTGGGGTATACCCTGCCAACACGGGCCATGTGGCCCCATCAATCGATAAGGGGCCTAAATGGACCGCTATCAAAGGGTGAGGAAGGGCGCCATTAAACCATATGGTGTGTTGCCAAGCTGTTAATGGAACTTCAAGAGATCGATAAGGCCGATAATCCCGCGGAAGCGTGGTGGCAGTATATTCGTGAAAGAGATTATCAGTTCCATCCACTGCCGGAAAGGTGACCCAAGAGTAAAATACCTTGAAGCGATGTGCAGCATCCGCTTCAACAACAAAGATAAGATCAGCACCGGCATTAGGGACTCCATGTTGAGTCAAATAAGCGGTAACCGGAGCGCCGTTAGGACCCACTATGGCAACCCCCATAATCAAAAAAGAGGATAACAACCTACCAGCGGCAGTGCAATAACGGGCAATAGAAAGACACAAACCTTTTACAATTCAAGCTTGAAAAACCTATAAAATCTAAATATAGGAGGTTACTCCATCACAACTGTCTCCGGAAACAGGAGTGAGGGGATTGTGGACAAGCACAAGCACTACTCAGGAGTCTCGCAGATAAGTACCAGACCAAACATTGGCGGCGCCATGTTGCAGGGATTCTGCACATACACAGAACTATGCGCAGGAAAACAGGACCTCAGTGTGTAGGGGCTGAGCCTTCCTACAGCCTCAGTACCCAAAATCCCAAAACCGACTAGCTATAGTGTCTCATTCGCTCTCCTACATAATTACGAAGCTGCAAATGATTAGACAACCCAGAACACAACACTCCCGAATCTCCCAGGAATTGCGGTAGCAAGACGTACCCTTTCGCTCACTCACTCGTACCTGTCCACAATAAGAATAAGAAGTCACTGTTATAGTTCAAAATGTTTATTTTAACTATAGCGCTCTATAATGCAGTATACGAGCCACTACCAGCACCAAAACGCATAAAGCTAAAACAGTTAGCATTGTCGCAAGACCATAGATTATAAAGGGGGATGTCATTGTATGCAGAAAGTGGATAAAGGACTATAAGGCCTAACAACCCTCCCCTTGGTAAGAAGGAGTTCTTTTATATAAAGGAAGATCTCTGGGCTTTGTCAGCAGACCCCATACCTTAGTGCCTAGATGGTATTTTTACCTCATAGGAACTGCATAGCTCTTCTTCCTGGAAAGGTCCCTCTCCAAGTGTGTTTGAACAACATGCATCCCCATAATATAAAATCACGAGTTTCCAGCAGTAGCAGCTGTGCTAGTATGTTTTGTCTAGGTGCTAGGGACTGACCAGAACAGAATAACAAGGGGCATTGTTTATCGACCTTGCACACCGTGTTCAGACTAAACTCCAGGAACAGGCAAAGAACGCAGGAAGCAGACGGTTCTCATGTGAAAGGCACAAACAGAGTCTTGCAAAATAAAGTCATGTAGTAACGTGCGCAAAAGCAGCATCATGGCAGCAGAGCTCATGCTAACTTAGCAATGTCGACAATGACCCTATCAGCCATATGACAGTAGGGGGTCTGTAGGTTAGGGCATGGGGAGGGGGGTCAGAGTAGTGGCAACCTTAGCCACGCATACCGCTTTACCATTCATACCTTTACCATGAAATTGCATGGTAAAGGCATGCGTGGTAAAGGTACGCATGGTTAAGACGCATTCGAGGGTCAGGCTGCATGGTAGAGGCATGCATGGTTTAGCCATGCGTGCCTCTATCATACAACCAAATATTGTGCTTAAACTAACATAAAGCTTTTCCCACTTTGTATGTGTAGAGTAGCATACATGCAAAGTTGTAAAAGGTTGGAGAAAACGTTTCTCCTTCTTTTCACTTGCCTTGAGGAGGTGTAATATTTTGGCACCAAACCCTGCCTACAAAGATTAGTAGATAGGGCTTTGCATCAAAAACAATGGGTGGTTGCATGGGAAATCCCACGTAGCACCCAGGTGTTGCCATCTTGATTCAAAGTAGCACAAAGCTGCATTATTTTACTTTAGTGATACGTTCCAGAGTAAAACATGCTTTTGTACTCGAAAGTAAATCCAATATCAACACTTTTGTCAGTTTGCTTAAATCTCAGATCAATACTTTGCACTGATTTGCATTACTTTTGGTGACTCTGCACTGGCTCAAAGTGTTTATAAATTTAGCCCCGGGTCTGGATTTATATCCAGTGCAACTCACAATTCCCCCAAGGAGAGATCGCTCTAAGTGATTTTCATTTAGACTTCTAGTATGTGTTCCAAGTATTTTGTAGGATCAGCTGACTGACAATTCATAAACCTCTCCTTTTCATACCCCTTCATGAAAAGGGACTGTAGCCCAGAAAGCTAATTTTCCAAAGTCATAAAATTTACAAATCATAATTCTAAGCATCTGGAATTTTAAATTCTGCATGCAAATTCAACGTCTTACACGCCTCAGTGAAACTAATGTCTTTGTAGAAAGGCTCAAAAATAAAAATAAACTGATTCCAGCAATAATTGGATAAATTATCACAACTTCAGATGGCTGGCTCTACAGATACATTTTGAGTCAAACTGCAGACAGCTATAAACATTACAATGAAGTCACAATTAAAGCTGTGGACATTTCACAAATAAGAACGTTTTGTTAGCAACTTGTATTAGTTGTGTTATTCATAAATGTCCCCCTAAACATACTACGGCTTCTTAAGACATCTTCTTATTTATGTACTCATCAATGCAATCGTTTTCAATGTACACAGACCATACATTTTCAAAACTGTTCACCACAGTTTGAAAGTGCCAGTTTATTTGCCAATGGCACCACCAAAAATGGTCACTGAAGGGCACCTGTTTGAATGAATGAGCTCTAAAAAGTATTCTTGCAGTGAAAAAGAGTTCGAAGGATTGGAAAAAATATTTATCACTAGGGATCTTGAAATCCCTACACTTGAGCATCGCTTGCACCCATCCGTCTGGGGGCACAGTAGGCTACAGTGATGTCCTTTTTGAGTGTGCTAGGCCAGTGGTTTTGAAGTGCAAGTGTGGTAAGTGACAATAAGTCAGGATGGCCCATCCTGCCAACACCCATACCCTCTATATTACACATGGTTTTGCTGACAAGGCATGCACGCACGTTCACAAGGAGGAGCCTTGCAGCCTTGCAGTGCTGAAAGCTGAACTCTGACACCCCCCCCGCCAACAGCCAGCCCCTGCTCCATTTCAGTCTGCCGTTGGCATCCTTGCCACCCCACCTGGGGGGTTCCTAGCTGACCCGCAGTTGCAGGCCCTGTTTGAAACCTGTTTGTGGTTGCATTCTTCCTTTCCCTCTGCTTCAGATTACAGCCCAGGGCTGTGACAACCTCCGATCACGGAGCAGAGCAGCAGAGTGGAGGAGCGGCTATGGTAACTTGTTAGGCAGTGAGGCAGTAGGGAGGCATTGGAGCGAGGGGGAGGAGGCAGCAGGAGCCAGGATGGAGGCCGCATTGTTAAGGGGAAGCCAATCCTCAAGGCCCCAAAAATTAAAGCTTACAAGCCCACAAGCAAGCTAGTAAGTCAGTAAGCCAGTAAACAACTTGCTCCCTTCCCTTATACACTAGCCTGCTGTTGCTGTTTGTTGACCAGCCTGCTGTTTGCTGAGACCAGTTCAATTCAGTCTACTCAAGTCTATGCAAGTCTTTACCGGACTTGACTACAAACAAGAGGGTGGGGCAGCAAGGTGATATGGCCCTAGGTGTTGTTACCTCGTAGGTTGAACTCGGTAGCCATGGAAGCAGGCTGTCTAGGGTCTGGTGTAGCATGTTGCCCTGGTGAGCTCTCTCCATCTTGCACACTTTTCCCTGTAAATAGTCCTGAAACCAGCTCTGTGGTGGTGTGCTGCAGTGCTATCATCTTGCTTGTGCTTAGACCGAGTCTAAGAAATCTTTGCATTACAATTCATGCAAGCTGTGCAACGATGAGGCTTGGCAGGATGAGGAGAGCATTACCAATGGCATTGAAGTGCAGGAAAAGTTAGGCTGCTTGTTCAGTAATCTCGGACTTGACAGGGGAGCTTTCGTCCCCTGACCCTGTGCCCAGGCCTCAGGTCCCGGCCTTACATCCTGCACTTAACTATGCCATAGCCTGCCACAGGAACAAATCAGGTCATTCGGGCTCGTGCACCACCACCCTTCTTGATTTCTTTAAGAAACCTTTGACTGTTAACTGCACATATGTCCCACAAGGGGAGAAACCCTGCGCTCGTGAATGCCTAGCATCGGCCAAGGTTGAGCCACCAAGGACCATCATTCAAGCTATAGTTCATGCACCCCCACTGTCACCACATGAGAGTGGTAACGGCGGCAATGCTGTCGAAGGCTCAAAGGCCTGTCTTAAGAATTCACCTGCCTTACTTGTTCTATCTGTCCCAAGCACTACATTGAGTAAATCGCCTCCCCTCTTTTCGGTTTATTCCATCGGTGGCCCTGCCATAAGTCAGCCTTCACAGGTCCCCTCTGAGTCCACTAGTTCTGGCCCTCTTTTCCCAACCCCAACCACCTTCCCCCTGAGGCAGTCCCAGCTATCAGCCCTCACGTATGTGAATATACAACAACTACTTCACTTGCAAACCGTATTTGCTTAGTCTTTCAAGGCCCTCAAGCATGTGTCCACACAAGACCAGGTGTGCAACTCCGGCAGGATCCAACTCTGGAACCAAGTACAGAATCCCCTTTTAGCCCACCAGCTGCCCAGGGGAATCGGGCTTCAGTGGTAAGCATTGTCTTACTTTTCCAATAAAGTCTTTCACGCCCAATGCCCCGGGCATCCCACAGCCTAGGGCTGTTTGTACAGATCTGAAATACCAATCAGTTTTGGAGATGGCACTCTCCTTACCAGAGGAGCCTTGTAGCCCTGGCTCATCCAGTAAATCAGCTTAGGCTTTCACTTGGCTACAGCATGCTCTATCTGACCACAGCTCTTGCAGACCTTCCAATCTACAGTATCCGCCCTCAACTACCATTCCGATAAGTTGGTATTTTGAACTCCCTTGACGTTTTTCTGCAGGGATCGATAATAATCTTGACAATTTAAACAAACTTGTACTCAGAGCGCAATCTACTCCTAATTTTAAACAGGCCGTTAGTTGCTACCCTCCAATTATCTATAACTTGTCATCACTCTCAGATTTCCTTAATACTCTTTTAACTGAGATAAAAGGGTTCTGAGCTGATTCTGGCAATGCGTAATCCTGGCCAAGGCAGCTTGTCCCCAAGTGTTCGTAGCTTCCAAAACACAATCTCCGTAAGCTCTTTCTTCGACAATTGGTTGCTCCTCCGAGCTCGCAGGAACATCTCATAGGGATAATCTGACCACTACTGCAGCTACGCTGCCTCAGCCCATTCCTAGAACACTTGGCCCAAAGCCAACTCAGCCTCCTCTACCACTAAGTAAAATAGAATGGAAATGCCGTCGGAAGCAATGGAATAAAAATTGCAGAAATTCCCTTTCAGCAACTCACAAACTATATCAATTATAAGGAGTACAAGGAGCCCAGTGTCCTTCAAAGAAGAAATTGGCACTTATCAGACCACAAATGCCCAATCATTAGATCAAAACATTGGCACAAAGAACATCAACCTAAATGTCCCCCTAAACTCAGGTGTCGGAGAGGCAAGACAAACTGAAAGTTGAAGCGATTGCTGCATGGAAAAACATTGGAATGTAAATCAGAAGGTGAGTTTTCAATGATAGAGGGAGTGACTGGGGGAGTAGTAGGAGGGGGAGGTCAAAATACAATCTGGGCATCGATGGGCGGTTCCCAACCCTGCTCCCTAGCTTTTAAAAATCTCCCAGGGATTCTGTTCTGTTTCACTGCTGTATAAGAAGTAGAAGAACCTTTAACACTGGGAAGGGAGACACTAGGATTGGGAACAAGTATCTGCTCACATTCCTCGAGGAGATTGTCTATCCTATCGATAACACAATTATCCCCGGGGGATTTCCGGATTTTCTTAGGTTTCTTGGTTTTCAGCAGTCACAATGTCTTTCTCTGTAGCCTTCCGTTTTGCCATAAATGTCTTACAGGGGATCAAGAGAAATAAAATATAGGGTGTCCAAGGTGTACAAAATATGGCCACGAAAGACAAATGAATGACAAATAAAATGTAATGTCAGATGAAACAAACTATCTTTGGGTTGTGGTTCAAAAATAGAAATAGAATGGGCTAAGAGAGTACCTAAATGAAATATAAAATAATAGAGGGGTGGCCCAGACCAGCTTCCTTCCGGCTATGACGGGTGTGGAGAGGCCCACCCTAGGGCCGGGCACGACTCGCTCGCGTCCTGAGCCGCGGGTGTCAGCAGGGCACTTTGTAGCACTGCAGCAGTTGCAGGGGGCGGCTGCCCTCAGGCCCCTCCTTCTTGGTGTCAGGAAAGGTTGGCAGTTGTAGTCCTTAGTGCGGGCTGCAATGACGAAGGCCCCCTCAGCTCACAGCGTCACTGAGTCTTTACCTCTTTCTTTATGCTCTTGGAACATTTGTGATCTTGCCCAGAAAGGGGGTCTCACAGATCTTCCAACTTTTTGGAGCAATTTCAAAATCACTGCCCTACAAGAAACAATGGGGCATATTCTCAAGGACTCATCGCCGAGTTAGCGGCACTTTAACGCAGCCAAAGTGGCGATAATTCATCGCCCAATTCACAAGCTGGTGCCAACAGCCGATATCGCCAGTTTTCCCGCGATAGCAGCCGCAAAAAACATCGCCACGGATGACACCGGCAACTAACGCTAATGAGATGCAGAGTAGGCGTTCCTGTGCAAAAACACACGAAAACACCACTTCACGAGATTCACAACAACCTGTCAGATCTGCGATGCAAAGCAAGAACAGGCGATAAGGCGCGATAGAAGCAGCCTTTTGCTGGTGTTAAGTAGGACGACTACCTGCAGTATGAAAGGGAGCCCAGCCCAGAGCCACATCTGAAGACCAACAGATGCCATGGAGACAATGATCATGCAGCACGGAGAACCAAGAGGGCCCCAACGCCACCACTCCCAGGCCCCCCCCCCGGACCACCACCCCCGGATTACCACCTAGGCAGCGCAGGGCAGCGGACGACCCTGAAACGCACCAGCCCCAGAAACTCAACGCCAGAGGAAGCCATTGGCCAACACAGGCTCAAAAGGACAACCATACACCGCATCCTGACCCACATTGCCCACAGGCTGACGGTACCAACACAGCGGACAACAAACATCCCCCCGCAGACAAAGCTGCTGGCTGTGCTGCACCTGTTGGCCCCTGGTACCTTCCAACCAACAACTGCCAGAGTCGGAGGAGTCTCACAGCCAGCCCCATCAAACACCCTCACACATGTCATGGATGCATGTCCACAAAAGCAACGGCGGGTTCCTGTATCCGCACCACACGACAGTACCAATTCGCAGTGTACCTGCGCAACCAACCCCAACGCCAGCCGTGCTAGACACATCCGTGCCCCAGACCCAGGATCGTAGTAACCGTAATGTGGGTGCGCCAGGTCCTGAAGTCCAGTAGTCAACAGTAGTGTAAAAACAGAACTTTATTACAAATACACAAACAAACAAAACGAAAAGCTCAGCCAACGCGTTCCATTCCCAACGGGGAACTCCAACAGGGCAACGTGTCTCCAGAAACCTGTGGGAGAAATGGTGACAATGGTCAAACTCCCGTATAGTCACATGCCTAATCTGGTACAGTGTACTGCACTTGGACTAACCGGAATGCTCACAGGCATGACAAACCATGCATGAGAAAACCGTAACAGAAGTACGTGTGGCCATAACCGTCGTAGGAATGAAAAGGACGGTAACGACCACACGAACTGCTGTTACGGTCACATCATGCAGGACTCATCATACCTGAAAGCATCACGGTGTGTGTCAGCTCGATGCCCCTGCCCCTCAGTCCACCCACACTGCGCAGGAACAACTTGAGACCACGCAAGGGAACTACGCCATAGCTGGCGTCACGCAAGTGTTGGGGGCAATTCACAGCACACGTGTACGACTTGTGCCCCCTGCCAACACTGCACACAATCACCGCAACAGCAACCACACGCATGCCATCAATGTGCAGACAAAAGTGGACCACCGTGGCCTGTCCACCAATGTCGTCGCAAACTCCCCAGGCAGTGTGCATGATTCCCACATGTCCGCAGGTCCGCCACCAACCAGCGCTTTGAGGATGGCCCCCATGGAAGTGCACTGCCCATCGGCAAGTACCAACTGAACACACCACACACCTCAACTCCACAATCCCTCAACTCACAACTGTGGGAATGCACACGTCACAAATCCCCCACCAAAGTGACTACTGCGTCTGTCTCAGTCTCCGCCACAACCTGTCCATAGGCCTACACACACGTGGCCGACCACTGTCCAACGGGCAGATTCACACTGGAGACGAGGTGGCTACGTCCCAAAACAACCCACGCACATCACGTCAACGCATGCAGGGTCGTGTCAGCCAGGGCGGTGCTCCCCCCCGCCACGAGGCCGCCGCCGTGACCAGTGGTGCCTGTGCGCTCCTGTGCACATGCTGCACCCCAGCCTTGGTCCCGAGGCCGCCACGCCTCCCAGCGATGACTGCCCACCCCTGGGCACCCAGGCTTCATTGCTCACCTGCTGCCACCGGTGTGTCTCCAGGACGGCCCTCCATGTGCTGGTGCAATCTCCTCAGCCGGACACTGGATTCCGCGCCACAGGCCCCCAGCAGCCACGCACCGTGGAGTCATGTGTGTACCGACTGCTGCCTTCGGCGTGCACCACGGTCCAGCAGGGCTCACAATTCAAATCAAAGCACGATTAGCAGGACGGCTCATCGAGGCCTACGCATCATCGGAGGCTGTACACCCGCTCAGCACTTCATGTGCCACTAACCCTGTGCAACTCAAGTCGATGTCCCGTGGCGGTAGGCCCATGCAGGGCCGCAGTGCAGCGGGTGCCACTAACTCCGTGCGCCACAAGTCATGGACCCTTCATGAATGAGCCACGTGGTGCGGACGCCATCATGTCATCTCCGGCAGTGAGGGATGTGATGTGCTAGGCCCCTTTCATTGGCAGGGTCACATGTCCTGTGATGCCTGTGCTGGATGGGTGTGGTGTGGGTGTTAACCAGCCCTCAGGGAGTGGCTGTGGCATGCTGACAGCTAGACCAGTGATCAGCAGATCACTACAGGGAAGACCTGGGACATGTAGCTTTGACGTCCCCCCATCTGAGCGTAAGCGGAGTGGTCTGGCCTGGCGTATGCCAGGCCAGCGTAGGGGTGGGAACAATGACCCCGGGGCTCTGGGCGTGCTTCAGTTCTGGGCTGGACAAGGAAGTGACTGATGCTTGTGTCTCTGTTGTAGTGTGTATGCCACACGGACCGCAATCGGCAATGTTGCACCCTGTGACGCAAGTCCCACGACATGAGCAACATGGACGTAAGGGGGGATCACTGACCCTACATTCATCCATACTTTCATACTTGAATGATCAAAGACATGAAACATCTGTGCGATTCTGAATGTTTTATTCACATCCAATGGAGTGGTGCAGCTGGAGCAGTACAGGGCCATGCAAACCCTACTTCACATAATTGGCCCGTGGTGGGCCAGCCAGAGTCCTTCAGGGAATGACAAGTACATCGGAAGAGGAAGAGTTCAGTCCGCTGTCTGATCGCTGTGTCATTGGCAACCAAACAGGATATGGCACTCCATGTCGAGGTCCAAGGTGAGTGTCGCAGAGTGCATCGGGGGACAGTGGAAGGTGATGATGCAAAGGGCAGGACCAAGCAGAAACAGGCCATATGGCGGAGATGAATGCTACTGCCTCCTCCTTACCAGTAAGGTTGATTCACCCGCATCTTCGTCCTCTGATGTCACATGTGCCCCACACGTGGGTGGTGGTGGTATGTCGGATGCACTGTATGCCACTGACACATCAGGGGCCGGAGGTGGATTGCCTGCCGCACTGTGAGGCACTGACACATCAGGGGGCGGAGATGTGGATGTAGTAGCAGCAGCAGCATTCATCTGCGCAAGGAATTGAGGCACCAATGCCATGACGACGTGCTGCAGGGCATGGAAGGTCCCAGCCACAACTCGCTGGTGTGCAGCTGTGGCAGCCATTCTTTCCGCCGTCATCCGCTCCATGTTCTCCATGAGCACCCGCATCTGTCCCAACTCCCGGCTGACATCGCTGGAGCCACTCTGACTGGACAGTTGTTCTTGTCTCAGTATCATGACTCCAGCGATGTCAGCCATGGATCGTTGGAGAGCATGGAGCGGACTGTGGGTGTCCGTTAGGGACTGTATGTGGTCCCTGATGGGAATCAGACACCCATGTATGGCATCAAGTTTGGCTGCCATGAGGTCGAACCCCACCCGCACCTGATCAGCCATCTTCTCCTGGGCCTCCAACACATGGCGTTGGAAGGCCATGTGTTTTTAATGGGGGTCCTGGGAGATGGCCGGGGTGGTAGGTGTGTCCTGCTGTGTGGCTTGTGCAGGGGGTGGGGTCTCCTCGATGCAGCTGGGCTGTCCTGCTCCTGGAGATGGGGTGCCGAAGCTGTCAATGAGGACTTGGAGGGCTTTGGTGTCGATGCCGGAGGTGTCCTCCCCGTCATCAGTGAAGAGTTGTTGGGGCTGCTCTGCAGGAGGTGTTGATGCTCCCTCCGCAATGTGAAGGGGAGATGCAGTGTTACATTGTGTTCACATGTATGTTGACGCATTGTACAAGTTCACATACAGACTGCATGGCAATGTACATTGTGACTGTTCAGGAGGAGCTGCCTATTTGATGCGGGACAGTGGACATTTCGACAACATCACGGATATGTGTTTGTACCTGTACATTGACATCTCACATTTCCCTGCTGTGCCAAATGTGATTGGCCAGTTTCTACACACAAGCGGCACCTGTGGTGTCCTCTGTCCTGTTGTTGACGTGTTGCAGTTTGTACCACATTGTTGTCAATGCTGATGTGATCTGAATGTCATGTGTGTATGCTGCATTTTTGGAGGCTCACCCCTGCAGCTCTGATTTGGCTGCCCCTTGTCCCTTTCAGGCAGTGTGCCTTTGACTTCTGTGCCCATACAGTGCTGAGATGTTGCAGACTAGGGTGGATTTGGGTCTTGGTGGGAGTTGGGACTCTGGGGCATGGTTTGTCCGCAGATGTGTAGTTGACGTCAGGGGTTGTTTGTGCAGGTGGATGTGTTAGAGTGTGACCTGCTCCTTTACGGATGTGGTCCACACTCCGCCACCACCATGTCATGCTAATCGTCATGCAGTGTCACTTGCATTGTCAGTGTGGCTCACGGACCCGCCGCTTTGCTGGGTTCAGCACATGTGCATGGGTTGGTTGTGAGATGAGTGATGTGTGGGAGGGACTCCTCTGGGCACATAGTCAACGGGGGCCTACGTGCAGTTGCTATGTGTGCTGCAGTGTGCCAAGGGGTTCAGGGACATGATCCAGAGTCATTGTGGGTGTGCAGTGTGCTATACTCCATTGTGCATGTCTGCCATTGTGCCCATCTCCCCCCGTCCCCCCAGTCCCTGGTGCGTTACTCACCCTGTTGCTGTTGTGTCGGGTCATGTTGAGCAGTGTCCGGTCCCCCGACTCCTGCCACTGTCTCCCCACTGATGACTGTGGACACCATTTCCTCCATCTCATCCAGCTCCTCCTGTGGCGCTGGACTCCCACCTCCATTCTGCATTGCTGCCTTCTGGCTGTTGCCGAGTTTCTGCTTGGTTTTGCGCTTCACATCATTCCAGCACCTCTTGACCTCGTCCATTGTCCTCCTCAGCACTCCGACTGCATTCACCTTGTCCACGATGGACTGCCATGTTGCATTTTTTGTTGCCAATGACACAGTGGAGGTGACGAACAGTTGTTGATGGTGTTCTATCACCTCCGTGATCAGGATCCTGTTTTCCTGCGGACTGAACCGCTTCTTCCTCTTCTTCTTGTCCTTGCCCTTCCCTGTCCCCGAGGTCCCAGCTTGCTCCTCCGGGGGGCTTGTGGGGTTCTGGCCATCCTCTGTCACTGCTCTGGCTGCCTCCATTGTGCGTCGCTGTGGTTTGTTTTTTGTTTGTGTTTTTTTTTGTGATTTTGTAGTGGTTTTTCCCGCCTGAAGTGTGTGAATTGCAGGCCTGGCGCTGCTTTTCACTGATTTTTTTTATCGCGGTTGGGCCCATCGCCACTTTTTTCATGTTCGGCTTTAGATTTTTATCGCCGTCCCGGTAATTTTATCGCGTACATTTGACGCGTTATCGGGAAACTATCGCATGTTACCGCTGTGTTGAGAATAAGACGTTAACACAGCGTTATTTTCCCGCGATAGACGGCGATATGAAAAATTACGTTAACCTATTTTGGCGATGATTATCGCACGTTCTTGAAAATATCCCCCTAAATGCAACCAGTTTTACACCAGAACATTTCTGAGGGTTTTATCTCATGCTTAATCATGTTAGCCGTCTATTAAATGAGAATTGTGGTACCCCACTAACAGGTTTCGTAAGTTAATTCTGGCTCAATGTTTCAGTCTGAAGCCCCATATGACAGTCTTAACTAAAGGAACTTTTAAAAACCATTAAATAATTATACAGGGAAAGGCATACCGGGGGGAGGGTTAGCCTTTCAGTGAAGGGGTTAAAAGGTCACGTTCAGGTGATAAAGGCCAGTTCATATAAATATTACACTGTAAAAATGCACTGAATGATACTTAGCAGAAAAGAAAACCACAAACAAAACCAAAACAACTGCAAAGCACAATGGAGGTAGCCGGAGCAAGTACAGAGGACACCAGAACCCCACAAGCCCCATGGAGGACCAGCCTGGGACCTCGGGGTCAAGGAAGGGCAAGGAGAAGAAGAAGAGGAAGACGCGGTTCAGTCCGCAGGAAAACAGGATCCTGATAACGGAGGTGATAGAACACCATCAGCAACTGTTCATCACCTCCACTGTGTCATTGGCAACATAAAATGGAATATGGCAGTCCATCGTGGACAAGGTGAATGCAGTCGGAGTGCTGAGGAGGACAATGGATGAGCTCAAGAGGCGCTGGAATGATGTGAAGCGCAAAACCAAGCAGAAACTCGGCAACAACCAGAAGGCAGCAATGCAGACTGGAGGTGGGAGTCCAGCGCCACAGGAGGAGCTGGATTAGAAGGAGCTGGATTAGATGGAGGAAATGGTGTCCACAGTCATCAGTGTGGAGACGGTGGCAGGAGTTGGGGGACCGGACAGTGCTCAACATGACCTGACACAACAGCAACAGGGTGAGTAATGACCACAGTGCTACAGACAATCCACCTCCGGCCACTGATGTGTCACTGCCACACAGTGATGCAGACAAAACAACACCACCCACATGTGAGGCACATGAAACATCAGAGGACGAAGATGCGGATGATTCTGCCTCAGTGGTAAGAAGGAAGCAGTAGCATTAATCTCCGCCATATGGCCTGTTTCTGCTTGGTTTTGCCCTCTGCATCATCACCTTCCACTGTCCCCCGATACACTCTGCTACACTCACCTTGGACCTCGACATGGACTGCCATATTCTGTTTCGTTATCAATGACACAGCAATCAGACTGCGGACTGAACTCTTCCTCTTCCGATGAACTTGTCATTCCCTAAAGGACTCTGGCTGGCCCTCCATGGGGTTTGCATGGCCCTGTACTGCTCCAGCTTCAACACTCCACTGAATGAGAATAAAACATTCAAATTCACACAGATGTGTCATGTCTATGATCATTCAAGTATGAAACTATGGATGAATGTAGGGTCAGTGATTTCCCCTTACGTCCATGTTGCTCATGTTGTGGGATTTGAGTCACAGGGTGCAATATTGCCGATTGCGGTCCGGGTGGCGCCGACACTACAACAGAGACACACGCATTAGTTACTTTCTTGTCCAGCCCAGAATTGAACCACGCCCAGAGCCCTGGGCTCATTGTTCACACCCCTACGCTGGACTGGCATACGCCGGCCAAGGCCACTCCACTCACGCTTACAGGGGGGGGACAAAGCTACATGTCCAAGGTCTTCCACACTGCCTGAGGTAACCTGTTTGCATCCACTGTCCACAACACTACAAACACCAGCAGTATATGTCCACATGGACATGTCTGTGCTCTGTATACTGAAGTCTGTCCAGCACATCACCGCCACACTTGGCATTGTGTACATTCTTATTGATGGGTCACTTGCCTCCTTCGCACATACTTGGTTCACACCTCTCCCCACATTCTGCAATTGTGTGGCAGAGGTGCCATGCCGTGGATGGTTTGTCTACATGGCTGGCCACGGTTACCACAGTTACTTGTGTTGTTGTGTCTGGTAGTTGGGCATGTTGTTTGGCATGTTGTATGTGATTTTGTAACGTGTGCATTCCCACAGTTGTGAGTTGTATGATTGTGGAGTTGAGGTGTGTGGTGTGTTCAGTTGGTACTTACCGACGAGCAGTGCATTTCCATAGGTGCCATCCTCAAAGCGATGGTTGGTGATGGACTTGCGGAAGATGTAGGAATCATGCACACTGCCTGGGAAGTTTGCGACGACATTCGTGAACAGGCCCCTGTGGTCCACTTTTGCCTGCACATTGATGGAATGCGTGTGGTTTCTGTTGCGGTTATTGTGTGCAGTGTCTGCAGGGGGCACAAGTAGTACATGTGTGCAGTCAATTGCCCCCAACACGTGCGGGAAGCCAGCTATAGCGTAGTTCCCTTGCTTGGTCTCCAGCTGTTCCTGCGCAGTGTGGGGGAATTGAAGGTGCAGGGGTATCAAGCTGATACAAACCGTGATGCTTACAGGTATGATAAATCCTGCATATTAAGACCGAAACAGGAGTTCGTGTGGTCGTAACCTTCCTTTTCTTTCCTACGAAGGTTAAGACCACACGAACTTCTGTTACGGTCTTTTTATGCAGGATTTATCATACCTGTTAGCATTCCGGTTTGTCCAAGTGCAATACACTCTACCAGATTACGTTTGTGACTATACGGACGCTTGACCATTGTCACCATTTCTCCAACAGGTTTCTGAATACTGACTTTCGGAATATGGAATTGTATTGGGGAGTTCCCGCAGCATATGCAGTTAATTGAATCTACACGTTGCCCTGATGAAGTTCCCCGTTGGGAATGGAACGCGTTGGCGGAGCTTTTCGTATTGTTGATTTATGTATTTGTAATGAAGAACTGTTTTTACACTACTGTTGACTACTGGACTTCATGACCTGGCGCAACTCCATTTCAGTAACTACAATCTTGGATCTGGAGCACAGAGGTGTCATGCAACGGCTGGCGTTGGGGTTGGTGGCGCAGGAACACTACGAATTGGAACTAGCGTGTGGTGCGGATACAGGGGCCCGCCGTTGCTTTTGTGGACATGCATCCAAGACATGTGTGAGGAAGTTTGATAGGGCTGGCTGTGAGACTCCTCCGACTCTGGCAGTTGTTGGTTGGAAGGTACCAGAGGCCAACAGGTGCAGCACAGCCAGCAGCTTTGTCTGCGGAGGGATGTTGGTTCTCCGCTGTGTTAGTACCATCAGCCTGTGGGCAATGTAGGTCAGGATGCGGAGGATGGTTGTCCTTTTGAGCCTGTAGTGGGCAATGGCATCCTCTGGTGTTGAGTGTCTGAGGCTGGTGCGTATTAGGAAGGTCTGCTGTCTTCTTCTGTGCTGCCTAGGTGGTAGTCCGGGGGGGGTGATCCGGGGGGTCCTGGGGGTGGTGGCAGTGGCAGTGGGTGTTGAGGCCCTCTTGGGTCTCCAAGCTGCATGATCATTGGCTCCATGGCATCTGTTGGTCTTCAGATGTGGCTCTGGGCTGGGCTCCCTTTCTACTGCAGGTTGTCGTCCTGCTTAACACCAGTAATAGGCAGATGTTAAATCCCTGCTGCTAACGCGCCTTATCGCCTGTTTTTGGATCGCTTCGCCGATCTGGCTGGTCATTGAGAATATCGCGAAGTGGTGTTTTAGTGTGTTTTTGCACGGGAACGCCTACTCTGCATATCATTAGCGTTAGTTGTCGCTCTCATCCGTGGCTATGTTTTTTGCGGCAGCTATCGCTGGAAAACTGGCGATATCGGCAATTTGCACCAGCTTGAGAATACGGCGATAAATCTATCACCACTTTTGCGGCGCTAAAGTGCAGATAAATCGGCGATAAGTCCTTGAGAATATGCCCCTTAGATTGAAGTTTGCTTCTACCTCTTACACCGGAAGATAACATTCTTTCCAGTGTTTTGCAAAAAAAGTGTTTACCAGAAGAGTTTAATAACACAGAAGACAGGGAAGCTGAGTTAGTAGGTGAAAGGTCATTTTTTTTGATTAGAGAAATTGACCAAAAGAGCACCAGACCCAGTGTTAAGATAATCCGCATCAACAGGACCAATCGATTGCAGACAAGTTTTTTATATGGTGCAATTTTAAGCTATTGTTTCCTAATCAAGTATTTTTCATTCTACAACTTATTTCTAATTTAGGGCTTTATGAACTACCAGGTTCTCCTTGACCAATTCTGTTGGGCCAGATGTTTGTAGCAAATCAGGCGTAAGGGTGGTTTCACTTTTGGGAACAGAAGAGGTGGATACATTGCCTCAGTTGCTAGAGTTTTTGGAGTCTTGCCTGTAGAGAAACTAGCAGCCTGAGGCCACCTGAACATTGCTGAGACTGATCATTTTGGGGAATCCATGGCTATTGTCCTTTGAGACACCTTGTTGGGGCATGTGAGCTGACTGCAGGTGCAAGATGATCTCTATCTATCTCTCTGGAAATAGGGATCACAGTTCGAGGCGGTAACAGATGCAGTTTCCTGTGCATTATTTTTGTGGTTACCCCTAACTTGAAAATTACAGAATATAATTAAATTATTGACTTGAATGGAAATGGCCTTCCTAGATATTTGAATCATCAGTTTATGCAAGTGATCATTTTGTGAGGATAGGCATGCAATACATTGTGATATTTCTTGCAATAGGTTTATCTGGACATTAAGTTTTGCAGAGTGCCAAACTAACACAGTAATAATGGGTAATAAGGAGGATGTGATGTTTCCTAGAAGTGAAAGGAGAGAAGCATCCTTGAAATCAGAGCAAGGGTTCTACAACAGATGTAGCTGGGACTACCATAGTTCTTAAGCCAGCCTCACACACTTGTCCAGAAGCTGACTTGTATACTGGGCCATCCACTGATCTAAGACCATCCATACAATCTGTGACAGTGGAGTTGAAAACATAGGGGCATATGTACGAGGAAGTGGCGGAGTGAGGCGTTAGTCATCATAGCTTAATGCCTCACTCCGCCACTTCTGAAACGCAAGGCTGCACCATAATAACAAGGATATGGTGCAGCCTTGCGTTTCCCCCTCGCTGGTGCTACACTTAGCAGGGAGGCTTAATGGACCAATGGTTTGGCTGGTTGTCTGGTGGAAGCCAGTGCATGGGATGGCCGATGGGAGTTATGCATAGCAGAATGGCAGCAGATCAGCAAAGCCATAGGCTGGGCCTGGGAAATAAATGTTCAAATACTGGAGGTTTGCCCATTTGTTTTGACATAAAATCCAAGAGTGATAGAATCTGTCACTCAGGGCAAGAGACAAAAAAAAAAAACTTCAGTCTTGGAAAGCTCTCAGGCTGTGGATGGTGAACATTTCGATAGTAGAAAATCTACCACAGAAGAACAGAAACAGCGATAGTGCTGTGTCTGTTTTGATCATTTATTGACAGCAGATTATAAGAGTTCTAGCCCATCAAAGGACTGGAAATTAGTCAGACAGGCACTGTTAATAGTGTTTATTGATGGACTTAACATGAAATCATTCCAACACTGTTGTGCTTCATTTAATACATCTATGGCATATAGCTGGCCTGAGAAAGCTGATAGGCAATACTAACATTCTCAACTTTCTCCGTGCATCTCAAATAGTACACCTTCATGAAATATTTCTAGAAGAGTCCTTGATGGGTGTCTGTCTATTCTTGCTACTATTGACCTGGTTGCTTGGGTGTAGCTCATTGTGATCTTCACCAACAGCAATCATGTGTTTACATTTATTTTGCTAAATGTACCGGTTGTCAAATTTTGGTTATTGTTTGTAAATTTTAATATTTTA
Organism: Calotriton arnoldi; assembly: GCA_963921515.1. NCBI lineage: Eukaryota > Metazoa > Chordata > Amphibia > Caudata > Salamandridae > Calotriton > Calotriton arnoldi. The sequence continues at coordinate 1,903,159 of CAWUFW010000821.1, forward strand.
CAATCTTAGAAAGTATTATGCCTTGTACTAGGGCCATGTGATGTTAATTCAGGGTCTCCTGTTTAATCTCCCTTCCAGTACTTATGTTGACAAGACAGGATTTCAATTGGACCTTAAGTGTCATTTAACTGATCATGACAGTCATGTCACACAAGATGAATTGGGAAAATTCCGATAGGTACCAGGCCAATTAAAATGATAGGTAGCTAGCGTTAATAACTTTCGATAAAGTAGCAATTCAATTATTATTCATATATTAAATTACATCACCACTCAAGAATTTGCAGCCCAGACCTCAACTGCTCTTTTTATCATCATCAAAATACTTTATTTCGGTCAAATGATCATAAAAGTGCAAATGCAATGAATACATACAGTACATAAAAATAGCCACCATTATAAGTGCACATTCCCATAGTCAATAAATGTCCATTCAAGCATTTTATAATATATATACAACATAAACCCTCCAAAATCCTAAAGACTGGACAAAAGGGGTCCGCCATGTTGGATGTCTAGGCCATGCCTATCTAGGGATAACTTAATCTTGAGACTCGTAATTATTTGATATAAACACAGTCTGCTTTTAGATGGTTCAAAGCAGTTTTGTACAGATGGAAAATGACTCCTCTATGAGTGTGAGTCTCTTTATGTACATCAAGAATAAAAAAGGGAAAAAAAAGTAGTCTATGGCCGACTCACTTAGTTGGACAGTACTCTACATGGCATGTGGTCAAGCGCAGTAATTCTAAAACCTCATTTTCTGAAGCGTTTATGTGCATCTCAGTAAAGACTTCTTTGTTTCGGCCATGGCCATAAAGACGTAGAATGCATTCAGATAAAAATATGAGACTAAGGGGCCCATTACGATACCCGGCGTAAATAATTCCGCCAGGCATGGAAGCGGCAAAAATCCGCCCGCACACACCGCCTGAACACCGACCACGCCATTACGATTACACAAACCGAATACCGCCATCGGCGAAAAAGCACACAAAATACCGCCCGCCAACGTCCGAGTCGGAGTTAAACCGCCCGCCACGGACGGAAACACGCACGACAACACAAAACCGCCCGCCCTCACGGCCGACACACCGCACGTGAAATTACGATCGCACCGACATGAGCGCGGAAAAACCACAAATATACCGCCCGCCAGCGCAAACAACGCCGATGAGAACCGACACGGCAGAAGCCATGGCGCCAACGTACCTGCACAGAAACCATCCGCACACAAAACCAATAGCACACAACATGGCCAACAAGTCCACACAGCAAGGCACGCACAAATACACAAGCACAGTACACATCCCGAAAACACCCCCCGGACAAACAAAAAATACAAAGGCCAGAACCCCAGACACAACACACCTGAAAACAACAGACCATGAGGACACACCCACATAGGTGAGTACAAAAGCAGCACTCCCACAGACCACAACCCCTTGCTACATTGCAAACCAGAGAGGAGAGGAGAGGACACAGTGACACAGCAAGGACAGCAGCACACCACAGAAACGCACACATAACAACCACCACCACCACCACCACCACCACCAAACACCACCACCAAACACCACCACCAAACACCACCACCAAACACCACCACCACCACCACCACCACCACCACCACCACCACCAAACACCGGCACCACAAACCCCCTGCACATTACACAACACACACCGCACCAGCACCACAAACACCATGGCACCACAAAGGATGCCCAAGTTCACGCCCATGGAGCTGACGGTCATGGTCGACGAGATCATCAAGGTGTACCCACAAATCTATGGGAACATGGTCCAGCACACACCACTAGCCACCAGAAACAGAATGTGGAACCGGATCGTAGACCAGGTCAATGCAGTCGGGACCCTGCCCAGGAACAGAGTCGAGATTAACAAACGTTGGAATGACGTCAAGAGCCTGGTCAAGAAGAAGGAGGGCAAAAACAGAGAGCTGGCTGCCGTCACTGGCGGAGGGAATCCCGCGCTCTTTAAGACCTTCAAAGCGTGGGAGGAGAAGGTGCGAGTCGTAATCCATCCGGAGATCCTCGCCGGATTAGCAGGGGGAGTGGAGGCTGGTAAGTACAAACTAATGTATACCAGCACACCGCTATGTACTCACATGCACTACCACCATGCCACAGCTCCCAGGGACAAACACACCCATGTCCAGCACACAATACACAACACATCACACACACATGCAACAGACACTACCACACACAGCCCAAACCGAACAACTGTAAGATGCGTGGGGACATGTGTACACTAAGCCAGCCACGTAACCACCAACAGGTCCCCAAATATGCCAGAAGCGCCACAACGAGCACCCACCACACCCATGTGTCCGCCACAGCTGCACTAACCGACAAGTAACAGGTAAGTGGCAGGAACACAAAGTGCAGTGGGTGGGACGGTGGACAGCCCAAGTACAACACACACCAGGCCCCAGTCCCACATCACAGCAAGGAGGAGCATCCCCCACACCCCACAGCCACGTGTCAGCCACCGCAGTGCACAACGACAGCCGAAAGGCAGACATCACGGTCCACAGCAATCGGTGTCAGTGGGTGTCCAGCCACCCCCACGACCCACAACACACCCCCACCCCCACAGACCTGCAACATGGAGCACCCCCCGCTTAGAGCCATGTGGCATCCAGTACAGTGCACGCACGAACAACTTGCAGGTGGGAAACTGGACAGGGCTGGATAACTGGAGGCATGAGGACCATAACACGACCAACACATGGGACATGTCACGTAGCAGACGAACACGCAGCACCGCCCACCGTCACGAACAAGTGAACAATGTGCACACGGACATGAACAACAGACTCACACCCCACATGACCCATCACAGACATAGCAACACCCAAGGAGCCACGTCTGCATGCACAAGCCACACTGAATATAGTCCCACACGGCAGCCACTGTGCAACTCATCACACACAACCGAAACACCATTGAAGTCCTGTCCATGTAGCCCCTACTGCCTGTCAACCACACACCCCACAACTACGCCTATGCAAGACAAACAACACTAGACGCAACAGAGCGGAACAACATAAATGCACACGAACACCACTGAACCCATCAAACACACAGACACACCATGCACAAACAACATACCATCCATCCCATCCGTCAGCCCCAGTCTCATGAAAGGCATGTCATCCGCACAGCTGCCACACATACAACAGTCACGCTAAGATACATGCCCATGACCAACCATGTGCCAGAAGTCAATGAAGTGCACGACACACTGTGAGCAACAACACACAACATGGGCCACACCCCCCGAGCACTGCAGTGATGCACATGGCACAGGGCAGCACGCACACCAAGGAGATGGGACAACTGCAATACGTTGGCTGGCACACAACCATCACTCACTCATAACGATGCGTCCAATGCCATGTCCAGTAATCACAACAGACAGCAAATATGCAGGCCATGTCAAGCATGCACACACCTCAAACCATGCACTGTCATGCTGCCACAACACATGTCACGTTCGGCACCCATGGCTCACAGCATGTACCCCAAAAGCATATCCCCTCCCAAATGCGAATCTGGGGCATGGCCCCCATGTTGCCATATGCGTTCCTAAGCGTTCCATTTGAACCCCAAAAGCATATCCCCTCCCAAATGCGAATCTGGGGCATGGCCCCCATGTTGCCATATGCGTTCCTAAGCGTTCCATTTGAACCCCAAAAGCATATCCCCTCCCAAATGCGAATCTGGGGCATGGCCCCCATGTTGCCATATGCGTTCCTAAGCGTTCCATTTGAACCCCAAAAGCATATCCCCTCCCAAATGCGAATCTGGGGCATGGCCCCCATGTTGCCATATGCGTCCCTAAGCGTTCCATTTGAACCCCAAAAGCATATTCCCTCCCAAATGCGAATCTGGGGCATGGCCCCCATGTTGCCATATGCGTCCCTAAGCGTTCCATTTGAACCCCAAAAGCATATCCCCTCCCAAATGCGAATCTGGGGCATGGCCCCCATGTTGCCATATGCGTCCCTAAGCGTTCCATTTGAACCCCAAAAGCATATTCCCTCCCAAATGCGAATCTGGGGCATGGCCCCCATGTTGCCATATGCGTTCCTAAGCGTTCCATTTGAACCCCAAAAGCAAAGTACAAACCAGACCCAGGATGGGCCAGGAGCCCGCATACACCAGAGTCACAATAAGTAGGGGCACAGCAACACACCCATCGGCATGGCCAATCCGTCCCATGCCACATGTGCACAGCACACAGTCCCATTGCCAAGCACACACAACTACAGATGCTACAGCCACACACACGCCTCCAGGAAACCCATGTACGAGAATGCACGAACTGTCAATGTCAGACGACAAATACATACTTCGCCAGGTGCAACACAATAACAAATCTCATTCTCTCCACAGGTGACGAACTGCTGGATGCTGGGGATGGAGCCAGCAGCCAGCACAGCCAGCCTACAAGCCCCCAACGAGGACACACGGATCTGGAGGATCTGTCCTCCTCTTCGGACACGGACAACCAAGCAGGCCCATCTGGTGTGGCAGGGCCCAGCCGCTCCCCAGGACCCCTCCTACCCACCAACCCATCATCCAGGGCTGCTGAACATTCCCAGCCCCCTGCTGCCACTGTCGTTGCGGCCACACCCACGGTCATTGTGGCCACTACCACTGCCGCAACCGCCACCATCGCCGCACCGACCACCACCGCCGCCACCACCGCCACGTCTTCGCTGGCACCAGCCCCAGCGCAGGTGGTGGCCCGGACGACTGGATCCACCCTGGGAGCCACAGCGAGGACCGTGGTGAGCAATGTGGCTAGTGGGCAGGCCGGTGGCAGCAGGACTGGTAGGAGGAGCAGGGTCAGGGAAACGCCAGCCTCCCCTGGGAGCCATGCCCTGCCTCACATGGCCAGAGTCCTTGGGGCCTATGAAGAGGCCCAAGGACAATGGGTCCGGTCTGCTTCAGACACGCGTGAGGTGCTGGGGGTGCTGAGGTCCATGGACGCCCGTATGGGCCAAATCGTGGACCTCATGGGACAGCTGGTGGTGGCGGTGAGGTCACAGCCAGGGACAGCAGCTCCCCTCCGCCACCACCTGCCGGGGCGCAGGGTGGAGCAGCAGTGTCCAGTTCCCCTGCGTCCACAGCCAGTGATCACACCTCAACCACCAGCATGTCGCAAGCAGGCACCCCCTCGCAAACGTGGAAGGGGCCGTCCGAAGAGGAAACAGATCTCCCGGGAGGACTTCGCACGCTCCAGCCGCAAGTGAGGCAGCCAGCCAGCCTTCCGCCAGCCTTCCTTGACCAGCCACTGCATTGACTTGGACTACGATCCCACTCCACACAGCCATCTGGATGGCATGTGTGTGTTGGACTATGGACATAGAACCAGTGGGTACACCCTGATCATCACGCAGCCATGACCGACAGCTCATTGTCACTGCACGCACCACTTTTGTCATCACCTTACACACAATCACATGTCACAGTTTGTAATAAATGCACCTTTTTCACTAACTGCTGTTTGTGCCCTGTGTTTTAATTGTACGGAATACAACGGCCACCTTGGGCGGAAAGGCACCTGATGCGTGGCATGGCAATGGAACCGGAGGGCCTGTAGGGACCAAGGGGTGGGAGACAGAACAGGAGCACATTCAATGAGTGTGTCACACACCCATCACACAGTACATGTCAACAACTACAAGCAATGTACACACATCGCACAGAGCAATAGGGCACAATGCCACAGCCACCAACAGTGGCATACTACCCTGGCCATGGAGCGTTGACACACAGCACGCAGTGAACAAACGGCCACCCTGACACAGCACACACACACCTGCACAGATACAGCCACATCAGCCGTCGTACATGGACACTCACCGTCAAGTGAAGTAGCGGGCGATGAGCTGCTGCCGCACATTACCAGCTTCCTCCTCTCCGCTGTCCTCCTCACTCGAGCTGTCCTGGTCTGCGGGCTGGGGCCCTGGTTGATCTCCGTCATCCACGATGAGGGGGATCTGCTTCCGAATGGCCAGATTGTGCAGCATGCAGCACGCCACCACTATCTGGCACACCTTCTGTGGGGAGTACGCCAACGCACCCCCGGTGCGGTCCAGGCACCTGAACCTGGACTTGAGGAGGCCAAAGGTACGCTCGACCACACGTCTGGTCCTCCCATGTGCCTCATTGTAGCGATCGTCTGCTGGGGTGCGAGGATTCCTCAATGGACTGAGCAGCCATGCCCCATTCGGATACGCAGAGTCACCTGGGTGTGAGGGACACAGAGAACCGTTGCAATTCCAACTGGACAGGGGACAGCATCGCACAACCAGCACGCTACACCACTCCACATACTCACCGACAATACAGGCACGATCCTGTTGCATATTGGACATCAGTCGTGGCAAGATGCTGTTGCGCATTATGTGTGCGTCATGGGCCGAGCCTGGGAACTTTGCACACACGTGGGTGATCACCATGTCCGCAAGGCACACCACTTGCACATTCAGGGAGTGCGTGTGCTTCCTGTTGTGGTACAGGTGCTCAGTGGCCTGTGGTGGAACAAGGCCGACATGTGTGCAGTCAATGGCTCCAACGACGTGTGGGATTCTGCCAAGGGCATAGAATGCACCCTTCACTGCCGCCAATTCACGAGCCCTGGGGAAGCGGATGTACCTGTTTCGGTACAGCATCATGGCTGCCAGTACATCCCTCAGCACCTTGCTGAACATGGGCTGGGACATCCCTCCTCCAATGCCCACTGTGTGCTGGAATGACCCAGTGGCGAAGAAATGCATGGCGGCCATCACCTTAGCCGTGGGGGTGACAGCAGTCGGATACACCCTGCGGGGACGGAGATGGGGTTCTAACATGGCACACAGTCGATGCAGGGTTGGCCTGTCCAGCCGAAACTTCCTAATAACCTCTGTATCGTCCATGTCCGCCAGCAATTGGTATGGGCGGTCAATGTTCGGTCTCCGCCTAGGGACAATGGCAGAGGACACATGTCAATGCAACACGACACATAGCAATTTCGCATACACATCACTGACATGACTGAGCAAGCACATGAGCCACAGCCCAGCTGTCAAGCTGGGACGGCACGGCCACAATACACTTACACAGGTCTCCCAACAATGGCAATGGCTAGTGATACAAACCACTGCCATGTGCATGCACATGGGGATCTAGGCCCCAATGACTTGCGGGGCGTGCTGATGGGGACTGACTGCATATCCATCAAGCGGCAACGCCACGGCAACATGAATGTCTGCTGAGCATGGAACTGCTTCCGCGGCTGGATGAGTATGGCACACGACGACGACGATGTGGGCACAGGCTGAGCGGCCAAAACAAGTGGGACCTGTGGCACGAGGGGATATGAGACAGTAGTAGGTGTCAGCACTGCACCCTATGTACAGCACTGTACGGATCACACCTCCCGAAACATTGACAGGTGTCCACATTGACAGCCCCATGCCAAGACGGCTGTGTGCTTGCAGTCACACGTCACAGGTGAGAGGTTACATTGCACGTGCCAGGTGGCAGTCGTACATAGTGGGAGCTGGCATGTGTGTGCATGTGTCTCCTGTTCAGGATCCACCAGATGGGCGCTGACTCTGTACTGAGCATTGGACACAGCATGTTCCGTGGAAGGCTTGTGTGTGTGGGATGGTGGCACTGGATGTGCCTCCGTTGGGTGGGGGGCCATGCACAGGGCAGGTACGTCGATGATTGCGCATTGTTGGTCACGGTGGGTGCACCCACTCAGATGTGTTGCCCTGTGTTCAATTCCTATGTCCGCATGATGATGGACTGTAGATGTGGGCAGACTACACATTGGTCGATGTGCTGTCTATATGCATGTGCCTTCACACCAGGCACAGCTGCCCCTGCACATGTGACCCCTGCTGGACTCGCTGCTGGGTCTGTGGAGCTGATGCACCTTCTGCGCGTGGGGCGGGCAGCTCTCCTCACTTCCCTCATTGCGCATGTCATGACTTTGCCGCAGGTGACATGGATCATGGAGGGCCCACATGTACGCGTGGGTAGGCTACACATGATTGTACACTGGTCGCCACCCCCAGTCAGTGTTTCGAATGGGAAGGTTGTCGTGCTGGTGGTATGTTCGATGTGGCGGATGGGCGGGCCTAGGTGCGGGCTTACATTCCGGACATGGGGGGTAGTTGTATTGGCGACTAGTTGCAGTACACACGGGACACGTCTCTTCCTTTCCACATCTGGGTCATCCCTTGTACTAACTGACAGTGATACAGTCATCTTCGCCCCAGCCCTCATGTCCTCCCCTCGCTCCCCCAATATGCATGCTCACCTGCGAGGCTAGCGCTTGCACAGGCAGCCCCAAGCTCGCACCAGAGAGGGCAAGGAGTGTATGTGTGGGTCCAGTCGCACGAGTGGGCTGTCTCAGGGTATGATGTGTTGCGGGACGCCGTCCACCTGCGTGGTGCCCCAAATGGAGACCCGGCCTGCATGGACTATGCATCACAGTCTTCGCCTTCCGGATCCGCCACCTGCGACACCCAGTGGCTGTGGCTGCCCTTGCGGCCAGGCCACGTCCGTCTGTGACTGATGGCCCACACATTCACTCTTTGGCCTCTCTGGGGAGGGCTCGGGGGTGGTGGCGCACGCGCTTGCACTTAGTCGCAATGGCATGTGGCGTGGTTGGTATGATGGGCAATGGATGGGATGGTGCGAGCCACCTCCCGTGACGTCAGTGCTGCTCGTGCTGTGGTGCGTCCCCCTACACTTCCATTTGACTTGTGCCATGCTAGACGTTGAGGTTCTATTGCCTGCGTGATATGACCAGGAGGAGCGCGAGGAGACCTCTCACACACCATGCTCCACTGCCATCCCGTGCCCTGTATCGCCTGTGCGGATTGACTATGTTGGGATTACACCTGGTCGACTGGGGCTGTGTGTGCCTTGTCAAGGGGCATGGCGGGCGCACAACAGGATCCAGCTTGTCCACAGAGGGTGGGCTGAGGTGCGCCTGGTACCGCTTTGTACGTGTGCCCGGCTGCTGTGCACACACGTGTTCACTCCCCCCCGACAGGTGTCCTCTCACAATGCCCAGGGAAGCGGTGGTGTACTGTTCATGACCCCTCCCAACACGGCGTGCTCCAACTTGGCATGTGCGCATCTACCCGTCACACCCACCCACCTGAGCACTGCGTCCATACGACTTCACACGACACATGTGTGTCTTCCACAGTAGTGCTACTCATTTGCGTTGACATCCAATACCAGTGGACTACATGGTCATGTCACGACTGCCGTGTACTTCACATACTCTCATCCTCTCTCATTCGTACTTGTGAAATGAGTCAGCGGAGACAGTTTTGGTTTCAAACATTATATTGAGTCTTCTGTCCTCTGTGATGCAGTATAGTGGACACTACTGGCAGCGGAATACATGTTGAGGATATACTGAGCATGATTGCAAATGGGATAGGGTGTGGGGTTACATGTGATTGGCTGTTGCATGTGGGATGTGGGCTTCAGAGTGACATCTGCTTGGCCAAGGCTGTGCTAATGTACATTTACGTATAGCTGCGGAGCTGCGGACTTTGACACAGACGGTATACATGTAGCCTACCAGACCGCTTGGCATCATGGGCACAGTCCATCTCAGTTCCATGTGACAGGTTTGCTGCAGTTGTTCCTCATGCACGCGTGCATGTGAGATGACATCAGGGCATGTGCTTGCGTGCATGCAGCGGCGTGCCACTTGTTGTTGCACTGTGGTGGTTACTGGACATGTCACAGTCACTGGGGTCATGTTGTTGTTGTATGCACTTGTCGTCCATGCAAAGGTCCTGGTATGGGATTCCCGGGGCGGGGGTGGGAGGGGTGCAGCACCCACAGACTCCAGGCGACCTATTCATGTCCACTGAGCGGTGTGTGTGTCCATGGGCGCTGGATCCATGTCGTGTCCTGGTTGTTCGTGCAGTTCCGTCCATGTGGGTGCGATACACAGAGCCCATGCCACTGCCTCCCACGATGCATGCGGTGTTCCTGGATGTGATGGGGAACAGTGTGCATGTCCCGGTCATATCCGATGTCATGGCGATGTCGTTGATGGTGTGGTTACAGTTGCCGGTCGTTTGGTATGGCTGTTGTGGTGGTGACTGGCCAGTCCGTGCGGAAGCTAAGCATGGGTGCGGGGTTGGACATCATAGGTCACTCGGGGAACCTGCGTTGTGGTCCGACGTATTTACAGGTTGTCAGGTATGCGATGCCGTCCAGCAGGGCTTCCATGTCATTGGTGGTGTACATGTTTGCCAGCCAATGAAGCGGATGGTGGCTGTCAAGGTGTTGTTCGTAAGTTGTCCCTTGGAGGACCATGATGGGGCATGCTGGGTGACATTCGATGTAGCTGTTCTCGATGATCCGTCGTGTGGAGGCACAGTGGTCCCATTTCAGTGCGGGTGCGATGTTGGCCACATACGCCATGCCCCCATAGGCAGAGCAGGCCCTGTCGTGTGCGTCCAGAGGGAGGAGTAGTGGTAGCAGGTCCGCCTTCAGACATGCCGGGTTGGAGAGGCATATCTCGACGGGATGCTGGTAGGGACACCTCCGACAGTAGAAGACGGGCATGACGCAGCTGAACAATGTGATGCGGTAAGTCAGTCGGTAACTTACGTTCAGCAGGGACAGGAGATCGCATCCCAATGTATGGCATAGGTTGGTTTTGTACAGCTTGAGCTGTTCGGCGTAGTTGGGTAGGTGTGTTGCGGTTGCCATTTCGCAGCGGTTCGTTGAGGTGGCGTGCTCCGGCTGTGTGTGCAGTCTGCAATGTGCACGCTCCGGGGTTGCTGTGAGCTCTGTGTAGTCGTAGGGAGACAGGACTTGTGTTCTGTTGGCTTGTTTGGAGGACACGGGCCCTCTTCCCACATGCTTCTCAGACAGTTCAAGGTCAGTGCTGTGTGACTCCTTCCAATTAACTTGCATGTGGCCGACATGGGGGAGTGTTTTCTTCTTTCTTCCCCGTCCGTTGTGTGCTTCTGTGATATGCGCTATCTGCCCTGTGGTCGGTCTCCTCGGCATGCCTGTGTTGGTCTATTCTTGGACAATGGCTGTATTCACCGGCTTCTGTCGTAGGGCTGTGGTTTCGGAGTTGGAATGGAAGGTCATTCAGTGCTGTCTGCTCTCCCTTGTGTGGGCGGCAGGCTGCCTTTCCGCTCTGCGTTGGGCCTTGTGTGTGAATGTTATTCTTGGGCCACCTGTTGTCGGTCCCCGGGCTCTTTGGTGTTCCGTTTTATATGTCTTGTTCATATGTGCAGGGTGGTATGGGTGTTTCTGTGTGGTACTGGCGTTCCTCTTCCCGAAGGGAGCCCTGCTTCTCCTAGTTGGTGTTGCCGCCGCTGTGTGCTACGCCATGTTTGTTACACTGGGGTGTGTCCTGCTGTTGCGTGTCTTCACTGACATGTGTGCGTCGGTTGTGTGGCGTTGGGTGTTGTCCGTGAATTGGGCGTTGGGGACATGTCTGTGGCCGGCCTGTCACGTGTCATGTGCGTTCGGGGTGGGGCTGATGTGTGTGCTGCTTGGTTGTGTCCCTGTGTCTGTGTGCGACGCATGCATGGCGCTGCGGTTGGCCTCTGCGTTGTGCGCATGTGTGGCGGCGTCATCGGCGCTTTGGGGCCGTGACGGGGTGGTTGGTTCCTAGTCCCAGGTGGTGTGTACACATGTGTTCTGCGATGTTACGATTTGGCCTGTGTGTCATATGTGGATGCGATGGTGGATGTGTAGTGTTCACGCGCTGGTGGGGGTTGTCCGCTTTTCCGCCCTTGCACTGTGTGCGCTGTTTGCGTGCACTTGTTGTGTGTGTGCCTACCTGCGTCTCCGCGGTACGTTGCGTCCTTGGTGGTGCATCAGCAGAAGCATGGGGAGTGCCTGCAGTGCTGGATTCATGCTCGGGGAGCCGCTTCTTCGTTGTCCGTGCTCGGCATCCGTGTTACCGCTTCGGTTTGTCGTACGGTATCTCTTGGCCGTGGGAGCCGTTTGTTTGCGGCATCGTAATTTATGCGCCGGGCGGGACGTGTTTCGTCGGACGGTGTGTGTCAGTTGGGCTGCGCCGCTACATGTACGGGCGCACTTTGATGGCGGACGGTGTTGCTGGCTTGCCGGCGGTGTTTGGCCTACTTTTCGCATCGTAATTGGGCGGGCGTGTGGACTGCTGCGTGCCGGCGGTAACTGGTGGTTTTTGCATCCGCCAGCACGGCGGTTGTGCTTCCGCCCGACATCGTAATGAGCCCCTTAATCTCCTATTTTTCCTTGGTAAAATAAAATACAAATCCTATTTGTTAAAAAGCTCAGTTAAATAAAGGTGGGATCTTTGGGCCATTTGCAAAGAGTTTTCTAAGGTGCAATTATAGATTAATAAGGTCCAATTGGTCTCATCACTCCTCTGCCAAAATGCCTGCCCAATAGAGAGCCTTTATACTATTAAAGCAGGCAGACATGCACCACAAACTGGCTTGGACCTCCCCCAGAGGGCACAGCAATTTGGCTTCGGTGTGAGTACTATAGTCCCAAGAATAACTTGCGTATGCTAAAATCCAGTTGGTTAAATTACTCAGATAAAAGTCTGGGTCTTTCAACCATTTGCAGAAAAATTTCTACAATGTAGTTATAATTTAATAGTAAAAAGTCCAATTTGTCTCCTCGCTCCTCTGCCCATAGTTCCTGCCCCATGGAAAGCCTTTGTGCTATTAGAACAAGCAAGCACGCACCACGACTAGCATGGGCCTTCCCCAAAAAGCACAACTGTTTGGCTTAGGTGTAAATACAAAAGGCCCAAGAGTGACTTGCGCGCGAACCACAGAGAAAACAGGAATCTTGAGACAGCAAATACAATCGGTTGTTGGGTACTGTATTTCAGAAGCATAAATGCTTCTGCACAATGAGCGGTCCCAGATTTCTACACAGCTGAATCAGCCATCTAGATCTGAATTTTCTGTAGGGTGGGCAGAAGAAAAATACATGAAGCTCTGATTCCTCAGCTTTCCCACAGGCTGGGCACCCTAAGGGAACGGTCCCTGCCCATGTGTTCGTAAAAGAGCGCAGAGGGAGTGACCCATGCCTGAATTGGACATACAGTTTCCTAGCTAGGGCTGGCTGGACTTCATCTAGAAAACACTCAGAGTTATAGTAATCTTTAATTCCAATGAAAGTTACTGTTAGAGAGCCCAGTGCTGAGCTCCAGTGGAGGAGAGCAAGTGTTTGCCCTCTATAACTCCTGACAAGTTAATTCCTGGATGTTGCAGGACATGACACTGTGGGATCACTCCACATGCTCATTTTCCCAATGCATGCTCTGAAGTGTATCCCTAATGTGTGTAAACCAGGGTAATTTCCCTGCCCCAGGGAGACCCCTCACCTCTTTTAACTGAGACCTATATGAAGTCAGTTCTGGAGTAGTCCAAATACGTCGCCAAAAGGTTAGTGGTCTAAGTCCTATTTCTATTGCAATTGGTCTGACACCCAAATCAAGTCAGAGTGGAACAAGTGGGGTGCTAGGGGGGAGACCAACTAACTGCCTGATGAAATTATTTTCAATTTTGGATATACTTTTCATTGGGCAGTGCCCTCAGACTTCCGCCCCATACATGCTAGCGGCCCTGGCTTCCACTTTATAGATCTCAACAGGAGGGTTGATGGGTTTACAGAAAGAATTCCTGTGCACTTTATTCAACCCCCCTGATGTCTGTGATAGCTTGAGGCTCGTTTTTGCAATGTGTGTCAAGCAGTCCATGTTTTCAGTTATGGTGACCCCTAGATATTCAAAAAGAGATACCCTCTCAAGTGGGATGCCATTCATGCAAGGATTAGGATGTGTAGAGTTTACCGGGTTGAAAACCATGTATTTGGTCTTCTGGATGTTAATTGCTCTATTGCTGCAGAAAGTGCCAAAGCTGTCAAGAAAATTTTGGATGTCTATTGGTGACTTGGCGAGCAGGAGGGTGTCGTCAGCAAACATTAATGCCGGTACTTTGTTTTGGGCAATCTTAGGGGTATCATTGTCCTTCACCTTATTCAGCGTATCTACCAGGGCATTGATGTATAAGCAGAATAGAGTGGGGGCCAACAGTCATCTCTGCCTAACACGTCTGTTGACTGCGAGTGGCATAGAGAGTCCCCTTGTTTCCCATATCTAATTTGGACAAAGTTTCCTTCATGTAGTCTCCTGATCATGTGGCAACGATATGGGGGAACTCCAATATCATTTAATTCCGACCACAACTTGTCCCTGGGTACTAGGTCAAATGCAGTTTTTAGATCGACAAATATTAAATAAAGGCTACCACCCTCTAAGATCACTGTTTTCCAGTACAGAAGCTGGAGTCTGAGATTTTGTTCTACAGTTTTATATAGCTCGGATTAGCCAGAGGGCATTTGAGCACTTTATACAAGCACCAGTTACATCATACAAGCTCAAAACTATTTTTTTAAGCACAGAGAGATTAAGCGATTTGCTTAGAATCAAAGGATGGTAAGCCAATGCTGGGATTCCAACCTGGGGGCATATTTCCAACAAACTGACGAAATGTGACACCGCAAGCCCGTGTGCTGCACCGCGCTGCGCCATAAGGAAAGTGCAGGATGCATTGTATATACAACAATATGACACATCCCTGTCCTTTCCTTTGTGCTGGTGCACAATTGGCTACCTATGGCCAATGCAGGCACCCTTGCACCATGGTGCAAGGGTGTCTGTATTGTAGGAATCATTGTTTTTGTTCAGGAAGTGACACCTTTTGTGCAGGAGGGTCAGAAAATTGTCAGACTAGAAGGGATTGGTGCCTAAAATGGAGCCTCTAAAAGGAGCAATAATGGAGTACCCTGAAAAGGTATGATAACATCACTCACCTGTATCACAGAAGTATTTTTGCCTAACAAAAACATGTAGGGCAATACCATGTACACGGCCTATGATCCCTGCCTTAAACCACGATGCACATCAGGGAAAAATAGACAGTATGGACACAAGAGCAACACAACCTTTTGCAAGAAAAAGCCATAGTGACTAACACCTACTATGAAAAAAATGCACATTCCTCTCATATTCATGATAATTATCAATGCAACTGATACTTTTGCTCAATCCTTAATTTTGTTGATGTTAATAAGTGCCTTCTTAGCTACGCAATGCTGAGTAACCATTTGTAGGAGATCACGCAGATCAGTTTCTGAATATGTGGGCAAAATCTGTAGGGGTGGATAAATTCAGATTGGCCACAAACAGCCAAATGCCCTATTTCTTTTGGAGAAACATCTGACACTGACAGACATGTCACCTCTATGCCTATAACTCATAACTCCCTTGGACAAATTAAACTTGAATGTGAGACTTGAAAGTGATCAACATCGGGGGAAGATTTGTACATGGGTCAAAAAAGTATTCTAAAAAAGGCCCTTTCCAGCAAAGGAAACTTTTGTCCTCATGTAAAAAAAATCGAAGGACAAACAGATCTTCATGAAACAGACAGATGACAGCGTTACCTTTGCACCTCACTCTGAACTGTGGCTATGCAGGTGATCTATTTCCTCATCATTTAGTTAATGGGCCTGATTTAGATCATAGCGAATGGGTTACTCTGTCTCAACTGTGAAGGATATCCAGTCCGCCAAAGCAAATCCCATTATATCCTATGGGATTTATATTTCAGTGGACAGGATATCTGTCACCATTGTGATGGAGTAACCCACCCACCAAGATTTAAATCAGGACATATGTGTGTTAAAGTCTATGCCTTATTTCCGCAATAGTTTTGTAGCTGTGTCAATCGATTAAATGTGACTATAATTATTAAGGGTTGAAATCATCCTATCTCTCTTACTAACCTTGGGGCAACACAGCATCAAAAGTGTACAAATGCAGATCAGACAAATGTGAGCCATTCCTGTAATTTGACCTTTTGTTTGTTTGGATGCTAAAAAATACAGATTATTTGCTATATATCTTTCTGCTAGTTTAATAGAGATGTTTCTCTTTTATGTGCGCACCAGATGTTGGCCAGGTAGTACCACATTTATGTTATATACCTGGCTGTTGGCTAGTACTACAATTTCTCTGCTACGTTGCCGACTGCTGGCTAAATAATATCAAATCTCTCCTCTTTGCCCGGCTATTTGCCTGCCATGATCTGAGGGCATTTACCAAACGTGTTGGACTATTTATCCAACAGCTTGGTGCATAGCCGATATTATGTGCTACGCAGCCAGCAGCCAGGTGTACAAGAGAAATGCTGCCAAGCATAAACCTGAGAAATGTCATCATGTAACTGGCAGGCAAGTAAATAAAATACAATCTGCATTGTTTAATTAGGGAACTGATTAATAGCACAATTTTTGTAGGGGATATTGCCCCGATTACAGCTTTTACTGCGCGCAAAATAACCAAATGAGTTTCAAAATGTGAACAGTTTGAGACCAAAATTGGGAACCACATTAAGTTTTGGGCCAGCATAATTTTTTTTATCCAGGCCCAAAACACAGAATAGCTGGATATTAGATATGAGCTATTAGCCAGAATCATCAATATTTCTAGGCCCAATATCTGCACTTCCTATTATTTGCCAACTCTTAATGGGGGGCTGAGCCAGAGAAACGTCACTATTTACGGCACAGATATTACATTTTGAAGAAATTATACTATTTAACCAGCTAAAAGTGAAGTTCTTCTATATGGCCTTCTACTATTAAAATTCACACAATCAATTAATTGCCAATGGTCGAGTAAATAGTGAATGCTATTTTCATAGAACAGCTGAGGTGACTGACTTACAATATCACTAGTAGTTCTTGAACAGATAACCTAGAACATAGCATCCAGTACTTTTTTTAATGTTTACCTTATTGTCATTATTAATATAGTAATCACAGATACAAAGACAGACAAACTTGAAACAATGGAGCTGAATGAAGGCTGAAGCTTCATAAAGAAAAATCCTCCTATATCAGAGCATATCTTTGAAATTTGTTAAATGTTTAATGTTGGTCGAATTTCTGAGACAAGATTCTGACTAAGAACACAATTGACTTCGGTCTTGACCTATGACTAGCAGTACAAAGTCTCTGGGTCCACTCATACATTTTTTTGCATACACAAGTCTAAAGAGGGTGGAAGAAGTGAGCTTGATGCATATTCCACATTTTGAAAATGAATTGAAATGGTATGTTCATAATGTACATATGAATGTGGACATTCTGCCAACTTGATGAATTAGCAGCATTTTAAAGTTTAGGGAAAATGTTAGGATTGTTAGCATTTCAGGGTGAGACCTACGGCAGTAAGTGAAAACTGACATAATTAAAATTTGTGTACATACATATAATTCTTGAAGTTAGTTCTCAGTCCCGGAAATACACAAACCTGTTAGTTCCAAATGCAGGACTAAGGACTTAATCTACTATTCCCATCTGTTAACATGGGAAATGCATTTTGCCTACCGACAAAGGGGGATAGAATTTTGTGATGCAAGTTAATACTAATAGTTTGCATTGCAAATTGTCCATTCAAAGGGTTCACAAAACTATCTACGTGAAGAAGTTTAATAAGGCATTTGGGGGCAGATTTACAAGGACTGGCGCATCTCTGCAAATCAGCAGGGATGCGCCAGAATAGATGCGACACGCAATTCTCCCCTTGCGCCACCACGGATGTGTCGCATTTACAATGCGGTGCACCGTGGCGCAAGGATAGGCAGATGCGTGTCGCATCTTGTGGCGTAAGGGCGGCGCATTGCTGGAGTCGTGTCGCAAGCGTGACGCAACTCCAGCAATGCTCAGGGGACGCCCATACTTAACGTGGTGCGTCATTCCTTACGCCTGCTTCAAGCAGGCGTAAGGGTTTGGCGCAGCGGCGTCGTAAAACTGACTCAGTGAAATCTTGTAGATTTCACTGCGTCACTTTTACAAGGCTTTCCTGCGACGGAACGCCCACCCTGCGACCGAACGCCCACATTAAACCTGACGCAGGTTTCATGTGGCGCAGTGCTTTACAATGTGACGCATCTCCCTAGATGCGTCACGTTGTAAATAAGTCGCAACGAGGCGCATGGTTTACGCCGCCACTGCATCACAGAAGTGACGCAATGGCGGCGCAAATGTGTCGCATGGGGCTTGTAAATCTGCCCCACAGTGTCAAATGCTGGACTAGAATCCCAGCATTTGAATTTTAAACTGGGAAATAAATTTTCAAAAGCAGTTTGCATCCATTTCCTTTTGTAAAAATCGGGGGAGCAGGGCCTCTGAACCAGTCCTTTCTAACCAGCCAGGGCCAAACTGGCCTTACTGGGCATCAGGCATTTCCCCGGCAGGCTAGAAGGCTGGGGTCAGTTTTACAGCGGTGGGGGGCGGTTTTGTTACTGGGGGCTGGTTTTGCAGAGGTGCTTCAATATCAGCACCCAGTAACAAAAGCAGCAGTGCTTCACACTTGTGCCAGAATCTCCCCTCCCCCTGGTTAGTTCAACAAAATTGCCAGGGATGCTTTGTGTTCCCAGCCCGGCCTTGTAGCCAGCTCCCCGCCCGTGGGGCTGACCATATTCCCGGAGCTAACCATTGTGGCAGCTTCCCCTTTGTGAATCAGTTACTACCCCAACTTGGGGGGTAGGTTACAAATCAACGAAATGCTAATGATAATGCTGTCACAAACCATAAATACATCCTTTTCTGAATCGCAAAGAAGAGGGTTCCACCCTTTTTACAACCTGCCTATTTGTGATTCAGAAAGGATCACAAAAAGTCCTCTAATAGTCCTCAAATGCTTTACACCTGTACTTAGGGCTGTGCTATAAGGCAGCTGAAAAAAAGGCTAGAGTCTTTTAGGTAGTCATGACATATGATGCATAACTAAGAACTAATTATAGTAGGATTGACCTCTTTAATTGAAGCCATATCTGAAAACTTATGATATAGAATCACTTCTGATTCTTCTAGCCCTTGTTGTTCTGGAGGTCTCTCTAGTTATGGTCCACTTTATCTTCCAGACCGTGTTGGTTCTCGTCTTCTTGATGCTTCTGGTGCTCCTGGTCTTCCATGTGGTCCTGTTCCTCTATCTTCTCCTGGTCCTGCTGGTCCTTGTCCACCTCCTATCCAAAATAATACTAAAATTGGCATTCCAACTGGTTCTCTTCATCCTCCTCCATCTCGCCCAGATTGTTATGATTCTCCTCATCCTCTAGGCCCTGATAGTCTTTCTGGTAGCCCTCTGTGGTGATGTCACTGGTAGAGCATGAAACACAGTGGCATCAATAGATGGTGTGAGGTATGTAGGTTCTATGCATCTTTGTGGAATTCATTTCTGTGCCCCTATTTCTACTGGTTGTACTAGTATCCTCAGCTTTAAAAAAACAAACAATTATAATACTTATCGTCATGGGATTTATCATTGCAATGTTATTTGACGAGGAGAAAGTACGGTGTGGACTCTTAAGGACATTCAACTGAATGGAATTCGTGAGAAATGTATGATATTTGGAAGCAGCGCCTACATTGTACTTTTGATAGGATAATGGGGGCACAGAAATGCACTGTATGGCAAAGTAACTATAAGCAGGGTAAAAGTTGTGGCGAAGGAGTAACTAAAGGACTCGATTTTATGAGGGTACATTAGACGTTCTCCTGGGATCTATTAGATGGGGTGAATGAATTGCGTGCCGATGCAGTCGAAGGATGCGCGCTTGGTCTAATGCGATGTCACTGTGTTCCATGCTCTACTAGTGACATCACCACACTACTCCCTTATTTCAACATGATGTCACCTCTTTAAAATGAGTATCCAAACCTAAATGTTACAAAGCTAATGCATTTACAATTTTTAAATAAGTTGTTTAACAAAATGTTATACTCCTAAACATTTACCAACAATTCTCAATTAAGTAATTTACTAAACTAATTGTTAGAAATGGGGGTCTCTAGTTGGCAGTGGTATGCACCCTGTCCAAGAAGGGACCCTTCCTTCTAGTCAGGATAAGGGAGTTACACACCTAGGTAAGCCCTGCTCACCCCTTGGTAGCTTGGCACGAGCAGACAGGCTTATCTCAGAGGCAATGTGTTAAGTATTTGTACATAACACACAATAACACAGTGAAAACACTACAAATGAACACCACACCAGCTTAGAAAAAACAAGTTTCTTTATCTAAACAAAACAAGAACAAAATGACAAAGATCCAGCATACACAACTCAAAATATGACTTTTTAAAGGTTTCAAGCAATTCTGTCCATAGAAATCTATGGATGCTTGGTTTTTACACAAAGAATCTTAAATGCATCAAAATCCACAAGGCAAAACAGCTGCAGAGGAGGGAAGCATCAGAAAACACAGCAATGCGTCTGTTTCTAAGTCCTTGGGGAGGCGATGCAACAGTTCTACTGCACGCAGGAGAAGTGATGCATCGAATCCAGACTGTAGGGGAAAGTAATGCGTCGACTCCAAGATGGTTCTGGTCTGCTGGTGCTGGGTCGGCAATGCATGGTGCACGGGCATGATGCGTGGAAATCTGGGATGCGCTAAAGGTCGATGCAGTGGCAGCAAACAGGCAATGCATCGATTTCTTCAGGTGCGGTCCCACGAAGTGTTGTTTCTTGTAGCCACACAGCAGGGCCTGCGTCTGAGTCAGTGCGGTAGCCTCGGACTTCAGAGACCGGTGCATCGAACTCGGCGTGTGGTGGTTTGTCATGCCACTGCCAGGCACTGTATCGGTTTCTTTTGCCGCACAGGGCTGTGCATCTGGGTTTTCTCCCACACTGCGGTGCTGCGTCGAAAAATACAGCCATAAGAAGGGCGAAGCATCGATTTTGCAGGTTTCTTCAATTCTTTGTAGTTCCTTTCAGCAGAAACAACCTCCAAAGGCCCACCACTGGATTTGGCACCACAAGGAAGGTCAGAACTCCCAGCAGTGGAGTTCAAGGATGCTGCAGGTAAAGTCTTTGTGTCCCTGAGACTTCTTAACAGGAGGCAAGCTCTACATCAAGCCCTTGGAGAATCTTCTTCAGCAGGAAACCACAGCAAGGCAAAAGTCCAGGCCTTTCCACAGCCCACAGACAGAAGCAGCAACTGCAGGTCAACTCAACAAAGCAACACACAACAAAGGGGCAGTACTACTCCTGGCAGCTCTTCAGCTCTTCTTCTTGGCAGGGTCCTCTTAGTCTAGATGTAATCTAAAGTTCTGGGTTTTAGATCTAATACTTATACCCCTTTGTCCCTTTGAAGGCCTTTGTTCAGGAAGTCTCTCTTGCTCATTAAAACCAGTTCTGTCCTGCCTGGTCCAGCCACACTACAGGGGGTGGAAACAGCATTGTGTAAGGCAGCCACAGCCTATTCAGGTGTTAGTGACAACTCCTCCCACCACTCTAGCCCAGGACGACTCATCAGTATATGCAGAGCACACCTTCAGCTCCCTTTCTGTGAGTGTCTGGAGTGAATGCACAAACAGCCCCTGTCAGTCTAAAACTAGACGGTGAATCCACAAGTAGACAGAGGCACATAGGATGGCTAAACAAGTAAATGGCCACTTTCAATAGCTGGCATTTTCAAACACACAATTTAAAAACCACCTTTACTAAAAGGTGTGTTACAAAATTCTGAGTTCAGAGCACCCAAACTCCAAATTTCTAGTTGTTTCCAATTTAAAGTTACACTTGCAAAATGTTACAAGGCAACTCCAATGATAGCCTATGGGAGAGCTAGTCCTTGCAATAGTGAAAACAGTGAGCACTTGCACTTTGACACTAATCAACAGTGGAGAAGTACCCAGAGTACCTACACCAGCAAAAACTAAATCCAGCACACAGTCAAAAAATACAGGAGGTTGAGGCAAAAAGTTTGGGGATAAACCTGCCAAAAGGGCCAGGAGCAACACTAACACATTAACAATTCTTAAGAAATCATTTAACACATTTCATTATTTCCATTAAATCACCACCAATCTCCTTCCCCCTTCTCTTTTATTATCTTCATGAAACAATGTAATCTTGGAATTTTCTCGGTGTTGAATGAACACATATATTTCCCCTGCCTATAAGTATGTTGTCACTATGTTTGCCTGTGTTGAATTCTTCTGAAGTTCTGGATCAGTATAACCTTTAGATTTTTCCCTGGAATCCAAAGCCACTGTGATGTCCTCCACCAACACCCATCTGTCCATTGTAGTAGTCAACCACCTTCCGTAATTTCCATTCCTTCCCTTCTCTGTGGCCCAACAGCAGAGCCCAATCAGCCCTGAGTGAGTGCAGGACTTCCAGCCAGACTAAGCTGCAAGAGGTAAGCGCAAATAAAGAAACAGCCGAGTCTCCAGGATGTCTGCTTCCTTGCGCTAAATAGAGATTAGCTTCCCTACCTCCAAATGCCGAGGCCTCTTTTCTTACATCGTTGCACCACACACCAAGACCTCCCTGCTTCGTCTGCTCTCATAGAGCTGTTAGTGGCTGTACGCCACCTTAACATCCTGCACCGGCTGTATTTCAGAACTTAAAGATCGGGAAATACCATGATCCAGTGAATGAACGCACATCGGGGGCATAGCTTCCCTTGGTGGTGTAGCAGGTGCATTCAGTGGCACTGGGGCCCTGGGAACCTGAGGGCCCACTGAACCCAGATTATTGCTGTATTGAAATATTTAAACAGAAGCCCGAGGATTATTTCCTTACTTGCACTAGAGCCTATGTCACACTGGCAACAGCTGCAGACACATGTGAGGTATGATAGCCCAGTGGGTCAAAGAGTTTATTGTAGAGATGTGTGAGCATCCTGCAGGCCATAGATAAAATAAAACAGAGAGCGCAAATGTGCCTGCTGCAGAAATGTGTCTGTAATCGGGGGTTTCAGGTACCAATCCCTGTTAGGTAGATCAGTGGGTTAATGAGCTAATGTGCGTTCTGCAAAACGTTGTGTGAAATCCGCAGTTTACAGACTCAAATCACAGTATGAGCTATGGAGATGAATGTGCTTGCTGCAGAGATCTGTGTGTGTGTAACTTGCATGTCACAGGATAGGATCCCAGAAAAAAGTTCATGTGACACATTCACTTACTGTAGAGCTTTTTAGCGACCTGACGGTTGTGGATTCAAATCCAACTACGATATCTCGGTGTATTAACTCACTCGCTGCAGAGATCAGTGTGTAAGATGTCAATTTACAAGTTTCAATGTGGAAGCAGCTACTAACCCCAGTCATGCACGTGTTTGCACTGCTTTTAACTTATCTGAGGAAAGGGGTTGGACGCTGGAGAGTTTGTTGGGGTTATGTCTACCAGTAGCTGTCATTCTTGCTGCACCACAGGTTCAATAGGAAAGGACTTGCTGTCCCCTCTCCAGTGAATGTCACGCAAACTGTGCCAGAGAGCACTTTATGGACAATTCAGGGAAAGACAGTGTGTAGTATCCTGCATTTGTTAATGTGATGTATTTTACACCTCCTGCTCAGCCAGTGCTTGTGCTCTGTGCTCAATAGAATGTTGGAGTCTTGATGTGCCTCGGAATGTTGGGACACAGAGAGGTGAAGTGACAGTTGAGCATGGGCTGAGCAGCAGGCAGGCTGCTCCTGGTGGGGCTCCCCCTCACAACTTTAATACTTGTTGTCTGGAACTACTCAACATGTTACCTGCATGAATAAATCATCTTTAAATACATCCTACTGCGTGGATCTCGTTATTACACAGTGTTCTGCGGACGTTCCTTTCTCCGGGACTAAATGCAGCAGCTGAAAAATTTGGCTTTTCAGTTTTCCCAGCCAGCCCACTAATACTCTGTTTGACAAGCTCCCTTCCCTCTTACTGACTGCTGCATAAAGCGTGATGCCAGGGGAGGCACTGCTCTATGACTCACAGTGATTTACACAGAAGCTTCACCCCTGATGTTGGCTGCCGTACAACACAATGATGAGTGACTGACTGGCGCTGATGTGTGTGACTGTGTAAGTGTGTGTATGAGAGAGAGTATGTATGCCTGTTGTGGTGATCCAGCGTTGTACTAACAGCAGTTACTCCACTACCATATATTCACATGGGCCCATATAACTTCTTGCACACAAATCACCAAGTAGACCGCTGGGAATAACTTTAGTTTATGACTTTCATACTTCAAGATCTAGTTATTTCTTTTCCCTAACTAAACCTTTCACTGATCAATTAGTTCTTTCCTCTGGTCAATGGACCATTAGTTGGAACTAGTTGATGGTGATAATTAACATAACTTATTAAACATTTTCTCGATTGAAATGAAATAATCACAGACTCGGAAAGTTTTAAAGTCTTTATCTAAATTAATTGCATGTGAACCATCTCAAACGTTTCAGTACAAACACCCTCATTCGCAAGAGTGTCAAATCAATCGAGTTTCAAATAAGCATTAGCAATTCAGATCCACACAATAACTATGCTCAGAAAGAAGAGGACAGAGAGAGAAGAACATCTATCAATACGATGTATTTATATTTACCAAGTATGGTGTGAAGACCAACTCCCTGGCCAAAGGGCTGGTAAGGGTCCCCCGGGATAGATCAGGAGACAAAGACTTCAGGACAGGAATCAGGACAAGATACTTCACCTCTCTAAATACCAACGACTGCGTCGCACCCCTCTCTGACACTCTCTTCCTCCTCGTGGTTCTTCTGCGATCTTCTTTCTAACCCAATTAAATTAAATAGATGGTTCTGCATTCAATTTTCTTCATCAGCGTCTCACAGCTTCAGCACCACCCCCAGCACCAACAGCATCGACGCTTCTCCCCGTGTCTGCTCTCGAATCATCAGCAAGACTCCCGTAAAAAACACTTCCCTAACTAACTGAAACTACCTCAGTTATACCTTTGGTATCGCTTTGTTCGCCCTAAGTTGGCAGGGTATGCCCAGACGTGGGTCCCTTGCTCACTTTGCCACTGGATTCAAGCTAGCCTGGCTGATGACGGCTGAATGGCCAGAAACCGGTCCCAGGATGCTTGTTTCCGGTCCAGGGAAGACATGGCTTGGCAGTTCGGGCTGGACTGTTCCCATGAGGCACAGGGTCAGACTGATTTGCATATGGCCATGTCTGAACTGGGGTGGTGGAGTGAGCTAAAGAATGATGATGGATTAAACCCAGATCAGTTGACTGGGGGTGAGTGTTTGATTAGCTCAAGCGCTCCGTCCATCATCCCCTTTGGTATCGCTTTGTTCGCCCTAAGTTGGCAGGGTATGCCCAGACGTGGGTCCCTTGCTCACTTTGCCACTGGATTCAAGCTAGCCTGGCTGATGACGGCTGAATGGCCAGAAACCGGTCCCAGGATGCTTGTTTCCGGTCCAGGGAAGACATGGCTTGGCAGTTCGGGCTGGACTGTTCCCATGAGGCACAGGGTCAGACTGATTTGCATATGGCCATGTCTGAACTGGGGTGGTGGAGTGAGCTAAAGAATGATGATGGATTAAACCCAGATCAGTTGACTGGGGGTGAGTGTTTGATTAGCTCAAGCGCTCCGTCCATCATCCCCTTTGGTATCGCTTTGTTCGCCCTAAGTTGGCAGGGTATGCCCAGACGTGGGTCCCTTGCTCACTTTGCCACTGGATTCAAGCTAGCCTGGCTGATGACGGCTGAATGGCCAGAAACCGGTCCCAGGATGCTTGTTTCCGGTCCAGGGAAGACATGGCTTGGCAGTTCGGGCTGGACTGTTCCCATGAGGCACAGGGTCAGACTGATTTGCATATGGCCATGTCTGAACTGGGGTGGTGGAGTGAGCTAAAGAATGATGATGGATTAAACCCAGATCAGTTGACTGGGGGTGAGTGTTTGATTAGCTCAAGCGCTCCGTCCATCATCCCCTTTGGTATCGCTTTGTTGTGGTGATCCAGCGTTGTACTAACAGCAGTTACTCCACTACCATATATTCACATGGGCCCATATAACTTCTTGCACACAAATCACCAAGTAGACCGCTGGGAATAACTTTAGTTTATGACTTTCATACTTCAAGATCTAGTTATTTCTTTTCCCTAACTAAACCTTTCACTGATCAATTAGTTCTTTCCTCTGGTCAATGGACCATTAGTTGGAACTAGTTGATGGTGATAATTAACATAACTTATTAAACATTTTCTCGATTGAAATGAAATAATCACAGACTCGGAAAGTTTTAAAGTCTTTATCTAAATTAATTGCATGTGAACCATCTCAAACGTTTCAGTACAAACACCCTCATTCGCAAGAGTGTCAAATCAATCGAGTTTCAAATAAGCATTAGCAATTCAGATCCACACAATAACTATGCTCAGAAAGAAGAGGACAGAGAGAGAAGAACATCTATCAATACGATGTATTTATATTTACCAAGTATGGTGTGAAGACCAACTCCCTGGCCAAAGGGCTGGTAAGGGTCCCCCGGGATAGATCAGGAGACAAAGACTTCAGGACAGGAATCAGGACAAGATACTTCACCTCTCTAAATACCAACGACTGCGTCGCACCCCTCTCTGACACTCTCTTCCTCCTCGTGGTTCTTCTGCGATCTTCTTTCTAACCCAATTAAATTAAATAGATGGTTCTGCATTCAATTTTCTTCATCAGCGTCTCACAGCTTCAGCACCACCCCCAGCACCAACAGCATCGACGCTTCTCCCCGTGTCTGCTCTCGAATCATCAGCAAGACTCCCGTAAAAAACACTTCCCTAACTAACTGAAACTACCTCAGTTATACCTTTCCATATCCATGTATCACCCATTAATGTTTCAATTTCACAAAATACTAACTCTGATTGGACAGGCGAGGGAGGATGATCGTCACACCATGCTTACATTTCACTTATTTCTTTAAACCATTATATTCAAATCCCTCCCCTCAAACTTTATTAAATCATTTCCTTTCCCATACATCTCTAAACTTTATTAATACAAAATGTTGCAACGTTATGAATAAAGCTCCTTCATATGAACTCTTCACCCTCATGTTCCCAGGGCACATCTTCGCTGGCCTTGGACGCGTGACAAGTCCTTACTCAT
The DNA here is from genome assembly GCA_963921515.1 of Calotriton arnoldi. Classification (NCBI taxonomy): domain Eukaryota; kingdom Metazoa; phylum Chordata; class Amphibia; order Caudata; family Salamandridae; genus Calotriton; species Calotriton arnoldi. The sequence goes on from CAWUFW010000821.1 coordinate 1,930,170, forward strand.
CTTTTCGTATTCTCTCTCTAGTACGCATGCGTAGGGTCAAGTCAGTCAGCTCGATTCAGACAAGTGTAGAGGGCCCAAATGCGCACTAATAATAAAGTCAAAAGAAGAAATGTTATTTTCAAAAATAAATGGTTTCACTGTACACCACCAACCTCTACTCTAACCCACTTCATTTATTATTATTCTTTCTGCATTTGCGTTAGTATAAAACTTATATTCTATTTCAGCCAAGCAGGTGCCATGCATGTGAGCTTTCAAGCGGCCATTTTATCGTCTATTGCGCAGGCGCAAGATTTTCCCTCCAAGCATTAGTACGTCATACTACGTAGATGTAGTAGACACATTGTAGTGTAGCTCCTATTTCCCTAATAGGCTCTGCGCATTGGAATAATATATCCTATAGGTTTGACATAGGACTAAGGTCAGTATGTCCCTATCGAGTATATTAAACTTAATTACTTGTGCCAGCTAGCTCAGAGGCCACTAGAAACTCCTTGACAACAAGAAGGGAGTAGTTTCTGGCAGCCGCAAAACATGACCACTTTGTTTCCCTTTAGAATCAGAACGTGTCCCAGAGTCGTGGAAACAATAGATAACTATTTCACTCAGCTCAGTAGTGCATGCTTAGTTTTCTCCAAGTTACACAGAAAGAAATAGACGGGCGTTTCAATAAAAGATTTATTGAACAGTCTTGTTTCTGGTGTAAGTAAAATGTGCTGTTACGGTCACAAGACAGTATGCAAGATAAATAATGTACAGTGTGAGCAGTAGAAATAAATAATACTGCGATAGCATAATCTTTTTAGCATATATGCATTTACATAAGTAACATAGACTAAAAATGCGAGTACTCATACGATGCATTTCTAACCTAGTTCTACCCCAATGTACCTAACCTAACCTAGGTATAGGACGAGGTATGAAGTAGGTGAAGTATTCCTTACTATGGTATACACCACCAACCTCTACTCTAACCCACTTAATTTATTATTATTCTTTCTGCATTTGCGTTAGTATAAAACTTATATTCTATTTCAGCCAAGCAGGTGCCATGCATGTGAGCTTTCAAGCGGCCATTTTATCGTCTATTGCACAGGCGCAAGATTTTCCCTCCAAGCATTAGTACGTCATACTACATAGATGTAGTAGACGCATGCGCAGTAAAGATCCCTTGTTAAAGTGCGTTTTAGTCCTTCGTTCATGTTATTGCCGTTAGTAAACACATAGGCAAGCTTCCTTGTCCCGCGTGTCTTTTTCTATATGCGAATTATTAATTACAAACAAGTCGTTAGTAATTCGTTAGTGAGTTAAAACGAAAGGATTGCTTCCATGCAAGTCTCATTTACGAGTCCTTGCTCCATCAATGCCCTCTCTGATGGCATCTTAAACCATCACAAAATTACCCATCCCATCCCAGATACCAACTTTAACACTTCTCAGTTTTCTCTATTTCTCCTCTCAATTTTTCATCAATCAACTCGTTTCCTTCTAAATCTCTCATCTTCTTATATAATCTGCCTTTCATTTCTTCCAGCTGTATATCATCATATTTTCTTTTTCGCTTCTGTCCCTTTCCTTTTCTGTCAAAATGTACTTTCTCTTTCCTACCTCTTCTACAACACTTATATGTAATCATTATTATCATCACTACTGTTATTATCATAACTAATCGTATTATTATTTGAACTAGAAAACCCTTCCCAAAACCAACAGACCATTTCCCTATTGATGTTATACTTTTTGTTAGTCTTCCCCACACACTGTTAACCTCCAGTTGGGTCAAGTCTTTATGCATTCTTGTAATGTTTTCAATATATCCTTTAATTTCTCTGTTCTTGTCCGGAATATAAGTGCAGCAATGTTGAATTTTCATCATGCCACAGACTCCACTTTCTTTTGCTAACAATTTATCAAGAGCAAGACGGTTCTGTAAAACCATAGACCTGATTGCAACCATTTCTGTGTTAATCATTAAGAATCCTCCTGCAGTGTCTGCAGAAAGACGATCAACTATGGTTGATAACTTACACATTTTCTGTTAATTCAGAATGACTCCAACTGAGGGTATCAGTGCACTAAAAATGTCTCCTACAATTTCAGAAAAACTAGCTCTTCTTCTACGTGTTAGTCCATTATATTTTCCATTGGTTCCACTGATTTTATCTACATGATAGATCTTTGGAAAAACTATTGCAAAGTAGCAGCTCCCGTACCATCTTGCGGGTAACCTATAATAGGCATTTGTCCCACAAACATAATACACTCCTGGAAATACAGGATCAGTTCCCCCTTTTAGTCCCCACCCTCCTAAAATTAGGAAGTTGTGTTCACATTCACTGGAACCAATGTAATTATTGTTATTATCTGTCTTTAATCTATGGAGGCAGAATTTTCCCCTTTTCACAAAATCCAGGGACATCGCAGCATGAGCCTTGCCACTTGCATAGATTCCCTCTTTCCCAACCCATGGAGGTACATGGGTTTTCTGTTCAGTTGCCTACTTTATTAAATCCTGTCTCCTTTCTTCTACTAAATCCCAAAAATCTTTTTCTTCTTTTCTTAATGTACATGTTAGATTATCTTTATGTGCCTGAACTAAATTTATTGAACTCATTGTTATGAAAAATTCACCTATAAACTGTGCATTTTTACTACTAGCTACTGGATTCATATTCTTTCTAATAGGTAATTCAGAAAATACTACATCTATATCTGAATAAAAATATTGAAGTTTCCCTGTAGCATAAAATAAACTTGACAAAATACCACATGACACACCATACGTTAAAGGTATATGGTGATACGTCATTCCTTCTGATACCGATGAGGGTAACTTCATACACACGTAACAGTTATTAATCTCCATAGTACTAACATATTGAAATAACAATTTAATAAACACATTAGAAGACGTATTATAGTCTGATTCATTATGCTAGTTTGCTTCATCTTCTACCCCTATTTCTATTTCAGTTTCTTTTATTCTATCCACCTTAACATTAGTATCTGTATTATTCTTGTCACTTGTTTTCATTAACAAAGGTAGTCCTACTGTTAGGAATAACCATACTAATGCTGCTAATAAAATACTACAAAAACAAAATCTAAAACACTTTCCTTTTAATACATACTTTGGTTTTCTGGTCAATTCAATTTCTGGCATTTTTTTTTTTACTCCTGAGAAAATTTCTTTTCTCTTATCTTTTCTTTGTCAGTTTTATTTTTCTTTTCGTTTATAAGGAGGCCTCAATTTGCTTTCATCAATCTGGACAATATGAATTTCTTCTGTTTCATCAGTCAGATCTAGGGATTCAAATTCCTCGAGTATGACGTACGGCCATTCAGGAGCCTTGTATCTCCTGTTTAAATTTCTCAATCTTGGACTTCTTCGAGTTATTTTTGCCAAAGTTTGTTTAGATTGTGTTTGACTTGTGACTTTGTTTACTTGTTCTGGTCTCTTTTCAGATTTTCTTAAGTGATATTTTAGTTTCTTTACTCCAGTTGGCCAATTGTCTCCTTTCTGATTCTTTTAATTTGTACTGCGTTTTCACCTTCTTTATCTCTTTGTAAAGTTCTTTTTATTTCATTTATTCTAGGCACAATCTGTTCTGATTCTCTGTTTTCTGTGCGTGTACCTTCTTTTGCTTCCACCTGCTGAGGTCTTACCGTATTTCGTTCTTCTTCTTCCTGAGTTTGTTCTTCTAATTCTATCTGATCCTGTTCAGGTCTTAATTCAAACTTTTCTTCTTCCGCCTGAACGTGTTCTTCTATTTTTCCCTCCTCAGGTTCATGAAAGTCTTTTTATTTTCCACCTGAGTGTGTTCTTCTTCCCCTGTCTCTTCCTGACTACTTTCCTGTCTTTTGAGTTCTGTTCTTCTTCTTGTTTCAATAACATCATCAATTACTTCAATCACTGGTATCCACTCTTCCTGACTTGTACTTAGCTGTTCGTCATATGGTTGTCTTTCGGAATCTATTACTCTAGATTCTTCAATCTCACAGTTTACAACTCCTGACGCTTCAGCCTGTTCAGTCAGTGGTTGCTCTTGTTGTTCTGATGGGCTCGGAACTCTTCTGGTATGGCTGGCATGAATCCAATTGGGAAAACCTGCACACTTCACTGCTGTAGTAGTGACCAGTATGACTTGCCGCGGTTTGTCCCACCTTGGTGCTAGGCACGACTTTCTTGCGTGTTTCTTCACTAGCACCCAATCGCCAGGATTCAAATCATGCGCTTGGTCTGGCTGTCTTTCAACTGCGTCTTCTCCAACCTGGTGAGAGATAGAACACATCATTTCAGCCAATCCTTTGCAATAGTCCAATACCAGATCATCAGTTATACTCATTAGTTTATTTCCAGGAATAAATGCCTGTCTCATGGCTCTTCCCATGAGAATCTCATGTGGGCTCATTCCTGTTTTTCTGTCTGGAATACTTCTGAGACCCATCAATACAAGAGGTAATGCATCTGGCCATTTCAGCTTTGTGGATGCACACACCTTTCCCAATCTTGACTTGATTGTGCCATTAATTTGCTCAATAATTCCAGAAGCCTCTGGATGATAAGCACAGTGCAGTTTTTGTTCAATGTTAAATGCAGCACAGATTAATCAAATTATTTCATTATTAAAATGAGGGCCTCTATCTGATTCCAAAGTGACTGGAAAACCAAATCGCGGAACTAACTCCCTCAACAACAATTTTGCAACTGTAAGACTGTCATTTCTTCGAGTTGGATAGGCTTCCACCCATCTTGAGAAAAGGCATACTATGACAAGTATATATTTCAGTCCATTGCATGGGGGCAATACAATAAAATCTAACTGTAATCTAGTGAAGGGTCCTTCTGCCTTTCCAATCTTTCCCCAGCTTACCACTGTCTTTCTTCCTGGATTTTGCTGCTGACAGGTTAAGCATCTTTGGCAAAGGCTTTCTGCGACTACCCTGAACTTCGGATTGTACCAACTCTGTCTGAATAGCCTGATCATTGAATCTCTCCCTATGTGTGTTGCTCCATGATACACTCTTGCCATTTTTAAAGTAAACAATCTGGCATGACTGGTCTTCCATCTAAATACACCCATACCTCATCATGTGGTCTTTTTGTACAAGCTGCTTTTATCCAAATTTCCTTTTCCTTTTCCTCAACTTCTTCCTGCAATTGTCTAATCTCATCCCATGTTTCTGGTACTGAGAAAAACATAAGTTGGCATCTGGTTTCAACCGTTTCAATTTTTCGGTTTATGGCCACTGTATTTTTGGCACAGTATTTGGCCACTTGGTCAGCATAATTATTGCCAGCAGTCACATAGTCATTTCCTGACCGATGTGCAGCACATTTTACAACTGCTATCTCTTTTGGCAATTGTAATGCTTCCAAAAATCCTTCACATTTTTGCTATTTTTGATAGGAGATCCTGAAGAAGCCAGAAATCCCCTCAACATCCAGAGCTGGCCGAAGTCATGCACAACCCCAAACCCATATTGACTGTCCGTAAATATGGTTACTCTCCAATTTTTCCCCTTTTTGCATGCCATTGTTAAGGCAACCAATTCAGCTACTTGTGCAGACTTGACTCCAGGTAAACAGGATGCTTCAATTACCCCAGATATTTTACAAACAGCATATGCAGCACTTAGTCCTCCTTCTTGTGTTCTGAGGCAGGAACCGTCTACAAATAACTCATGGTCAGCCTCTTTCAAAGGTGTCTCTTTTATGTCCGGCCGGGGCTTCGTGCATAACTCAGTCACATCCAAACAATCATGATCACTCTCATCCCTCACTTCCTCATCGCAGGGGTCTGGCAGTAGGGTAGCTGGGTTCATGATCGTACACCTTCTCACAGTCCCGTTCTCAGCTCCCAAAATCACTCTTTCATACTTAGTCAAACGACTAGGGGTGAGATGCTGTGTTCTTGTTCTTGTCAAAAGAATCTCAACCGAGTGTGGAACAAAAACCTTTACCGGATGTCCCATCACTATCGACTCACTTTGCTCCAGACTCATACAAGTAGCAGCTACTGCTTTTAAGCAGCCAGGCAATGCTGAAGCCACTGGGTCCAATGTAGCTGAAAAATATGCCACTGGACGTCGACTCAATCCATGTCTCTGTGTTAAGACTAAAAGTGCACAATTTTCTCTCTCACAGCAAAACAAAGCGAAGTCTTTTGAATAATCAGGCATGCCCAAAGCAGGAGCCTCACACAAACAGTTTCTTAGTTTCACAAATGCCTCTATGCAGTCATCATTCCAATCAATCGGATCTTTTGCTCTTTTCCGGATCATCTCTATTAATGGTTTTGCTAACATCGAAAAACCATTAATCCATTGCCTACAGTTTCCAACCACTCCTAGAAACATTCTCATTTCTCTTTGAGTCTGTGGCAATTGCATTTCTTTGATTATTTTTATTATTTCCGGTGTCACTTTTCTAATTCCTCTTTCTATTTTATGCCCTAAATATCTAACTTCTCTTTGACAGAATTGTAATTTTTCTGGAGACACCTTGTGTCCCCCTTCAGCCAAATGGTTCAGCAATGCAATTGTGTCTGTGACACAATCTTCTCATGATTTTGATGCCACCAGTAGGTCATCAATGTACTGGACCAAAACAGATTTTCCAGGCATAATCAATGACTCTAGCCACTTTTTCAAAATCTGATTAAAAATTGAAGGACTCTCTGTGTACCCTTGAGGAACTCGACACCATGCGTAAATATGATCCTCAAACTTAAACGTAAAAAGATACTGGCTGTCTGGGTGCAAAGGAATAGAAAAGAACGCTTGGCATAAATCAATTACTGTAAACCAACCTGCATTCCAGGGTATCTGATAAAGGATCACTGCTGGATTTGGCACTATTGGGCAACATGGCACTACAATTTTATTTATTTTCCGTAAATCCTGCACTGTTCGGTACTTTCCGCTAGGCTTTTTCAGTCCCATTATTGGCGAATTGCAGGGACTACCTATCACTTCTTTTAAAATACCTTGTTTAACCATTCGTTCAATTTCAGGAATAATTCCTGCTTTTACTTCTGGACTCATTTTGTACTGTCGGGTGTTTGGATACACTGCACCTTCTTTCACTGTCACTTTAACTGGGTCTATATTTGTCACTAGCCCAATGTCTTTTCCCGTAAAATCCCACACTTCTGGATTAACTGTGGTTCTCAACTCTTCTGGTAATTCATTCTCAGTTATTAGTGAAAACATTTCATCTACTTCTGTTCCCTGTTTGGCCAGCATCATCTTGTATACCACATCTTCATCAGGGGTTTGGAAAGCGACACCATCCGGTGTACAATAGATCGTGCAATTCATCTTGCACAAAAGATCTCTTCCCAACAGATTTACTGGACTGGAATCACAAACTACAAACCGATGCATTTCTTTGAAGTTTCCAATGTGCACCTCCATTGGTTTTGTGATTGGGGTTCTAATCTGTTGGTTAGACACACCTACAACTTGGATTGATTCTCCCGAGAGGGGTAGGTTTGGGATGTCTGCTGTTCTCACAGTAGACCTGGTAGCACCAGTATCCAATAGGAAAGTAATGTCTAAACCTTCTACTCTCCCATCAACAAATGGACCTGACTGATCTATGGGCAAGGATGCGCCAAGCACGCACTCCTCTTCCTCCCCCCTCAGGCACCGTCATTGTGCGGCATCCGAATGTTCTTCATCATTCTGTAAAAAATATTGTTTAATTGTTCTATTATTCTTACCACTTTCTCCTTGAAATCCGGTGTTCGCACTGAAACTTTGATGATTCACAAAATTTGGCATAGGAGCTGGTGGCACCTGATATTGTGGTGTAACTACCTGCTGCTGCTGATTCATAAGTACTTCATTCTGCATCTGTGAGATTAAATTTTGATTTGGCCCATTATTATTATTATTATTCTGAGTACTCTTACACTCGTTCTTCCAGTATCCAAGCTTTCCGCACGCATGACAAGGAAACTTCTTTTCGCTTCTTCTCTGTCCATTTGTCCCTTATATTTATTACCATTCGCTCCTTGATTATTCTGACCCTGTTCTTTCACTTGATTATTATTTTGGTCATTTGTTTTCTCTTCTTGCTGTTCTGCCAATTTAACTTGTGCCCACATCATTTTCTCTTTTAGCTTCCTATGCCTGGCTTCAATGTCATCTCCGCAATATTTTGCATACTTTAAAATCTCATCCACTGTCTTGCTTTGCCAACATAACATGTGCTGCTGTATTATCTGACTGATTTCTGGTTTGAAACCATATACAAACCGATACATAAAATGTCCCATATCCTTGTCACCGATATTCTCAAAACCACTATACTGCTTAAACACCTGTAACAACCTTTCATAATACGCATGTACAGATTCATTTGGTTCTTGTGTTGTTCTATCTATTTTTACCCAATCTGTTTCTTTAGGAGGAATCTTCCCTTTCAAATACGTAATCACTTGGTGATACTTTTTCATCACCTCCTCCGAGGGGGCTCCTGTCTTTGCATCTCTAGCATACTCCTCATTAGGCCAGTCAATTGTAATTTTACATTCTGTCCATAAATCAGCAGGTACCACTATATCAAATAGACCATCTAAGTCTTTCAATAAAACCTTTGAAACCTTCACACATCTCTCTACCTGTTTGTACCATTCAACTGGTTTTTCTCTCAGCTTTGGAAAATCATTTGTAAATGACAAAATATCTTGTCTACTCCAAGGAACATGAACATATCCACCTCCAGGAACCTCTCTCATTGGACACAATGTTTCCACTTTGCTTGATTCTCTTACTGGAAATGCAGCTGCTGCTTCTCTCGCTTGTACTTCATCTTTCTTTCTTATCCATCTAATTCTCCATTTATCAATGTCTCCCCATTTTCGCAAAATGTTCATTAAATGTTTTATCTGTAATCTCTTTCCAGAAGCATTTACACTTTCTAAATCTTTATCAGTAAAGTCCACCCGATATGGTTTCTGTAACAACTTTGATTTCCCTATGTCTATTCCAATTTCTGAAGCAACTTCAGTCAATCTCTCATGAAATACTCTTGCCCTTCTGGTTATACTCTTACATAAAAATAATAATTCCTCATCATTGTAAGCGTTCAATCTTTCTGTACCCACACATCCTGTCATCATCTCTTCCAATTCCACTTTCAATCTGCTGATGTCTAAAATCCTGGGTGTTGGGTTCTGATTATCTCTTTCCACTGTTTCATCTGCCCTTCGCGTGACTCATGCAAGTGTCTCGGAAAAAATCCTCTATACCTTCCACCTCTGCATTTCTCTCGTTCATATGACTCAGTCTCCCATTCTTCCATAAGCCTCATATTGAGTTAACCTAGGTCTAGGTTCCAAATCATTCATTTTCAATCTCAAATTCTGAAGAATCCTCCCATTAAACGTACCATCCTTAGGAAATGCTAGCACACCATCATCCTTTGTATATTCTATCCAGTTTTCCAACCACACGCAAGTATGATATCCTCTTACCAGCTATTTCCATCATCATAAAAGATGCTGGTGTCTTCGGTGGCGGAATAGGAATTCCCTCTCTAGTCAACACAGGCTTATCCTTTACAAAGAAATTCTTAATTTTGCTTAAAAATGACATCTTTCTTTTCTCTCCATACATCCTTGAGGAACGATGTAGGAAATTGTATTTTGCAAACCCTTGAAATCGTCTACCTGTACGTCTTGCACTAACAGTCAAATAAAAATCCTGCATACAATATTTCTCTCCACCAATCCTAGCGTGGCTTCTAACCAGCTATCTAATCAAATCAGGCTCACACTCATGATCTGACCAATGCCAGCGCGGCCTTTTCTTGACGTCAGTTCTGCTCCTTACTACTGACCCCTCCTTTACAAGGCTGCTCCTGTCACATGCCCGCTGCACATGCCCGCTGTTTCTACCAATCCCAGCGCTGCTCACTGTGACGTCAGTACCACTCCGGCAACTGACCCTTCCTTCACAAGGTAATACGAAAACTTTATTTCTCAATATTTTCTTTAAAATTCTTTGTTATTAACAACATAAAAACATTCGCTACTATGTCTGTTCCGCTAAATCAAAGGATGGTTTATTTCTTTTCACTGCGAGTAAAACCTTCCGCTTACTCTTCATATAAGCTCCAGAGAACCTGCTACTCCTCCGATGTCACCCGTTTGGAAAATTTGAGACCAAAGTTTCACCAGCGAACTTCTTTTGCTGTCAATCTAGCTTGGAAGAACCTGGTACTCCTTCAGGGTTACCCTTTCTAGGTGATATAACGCCTAAAGTTTCACTAGCGAACTCTTTGCTATCAATCACTCTCACTTTTACACAGAAAATAGTCCCTACTTTAACACTGCCAGCCCTACCTAGCTTCTCAGTGTTATTCCAACAGACGAGTAACCTCACTGCAGTGTGGTTTCTATCGCCACCCGCTATTCATTCCCCGGGAATTTTCCAGACGACATAAAACAAAGACGCTAACTCTTTTTGTTAAACATAAATCAATAATCAATAATCTATATTTATCACCAAACTAGTCAATAATAACCATAACTCTGCTACCAGAAAACTGATCCAGCGGTGTACTAACAGCAGATAGTCCACTACCATATATTCACCTGGGCCCATATAACTTCTTTCACACAAATCACCAAGTAGACCGCTGGGAAAAACTTTAGTTTATGATTTTCATACTTCAAGATCTAGTTATTTCTTTTCCCTAACTAAACCTTTCACTGATCAATTAGTTCTTTCCTCTGGTCAATGGACCATTAGATGGAACTAGTTGATGGTGATAATTAACATAACTTATTAAACATTTTCTTGATTCAAATGAAATAATCACAGACTCGGGAAGTTTTAAAGTCTTTATCTAAATTAATTGCATGTGAACCATCTCAAACGTTTCAGTACAAACACCCTCATTCGCAAGAGTGTCAAATCAATCCAGTTTCAAATAAGCATTAGCAATTCAGATCCACACAATAACTATACTCAGAAAGAATAGGACAGAGAGAGAAGAACATCTATCAATACGATGTATTTATATTTACCAAGTATGGTGTGAAGACCAACCTCCTGGCCAAAGGGCTGGTAAGGGTACCCCGGGAGAGATCAGGAGACAAAGACTTCAGGACAGGAATCAGGACAAGATACTTCACCTCTCTAAATACCGACGACTGCGTCGCACCCCTCTCTGACACTCTCTTCCTCTTCGTGGTTCTTCCGCGATCTTCTTTCTAACCCAATTAAATTAAATAGATGGTTCTGCATTCGATTTTCTTCATCAGCGTCTCACAGCTTCAGCACCACCCCCAGCACCGACAGCATCGACGCTTCTCCCCGTGTCTGCTCTCGAATCATCAGCAAGACTCCCGTAAAAAGCACTTCCCTAACTAACTAAAACTACCTCAATTATACCTTTCCATATCCATGTACCACCCATTAATGTTTCAATTTCACAAAATACTAACTCTGATTGGACAGGCGAGGGGGGATGATCGTCACACCATGCTTACATTTCACTTATTTCTTTAAACCATTGTATTCAAATCCCTCCCCTCAAACTTTATTAAATCATTTCCTTTCCCATACATCTCCAAACTTTATTAATACAAAATGTTGCAACGTTATGAATAAAGCTCCTTCATATGAACTCTTCACTCTCATGTTCCCAGGGCACGTCTTCGCTGGCCTTGGACGCGTGACAAGTCCTTACTCATCTTTTCGTATTCTCTCTCTAGTACGCATGTGTAGGGTCAAGTCAGTCAGCTCGATTCAGACAAGTGTAGAGGGCCCAAATGTGCACAAATAATAAAGTGAAAAGAAGAAATGTTATTTTGAAAAATAAATGGTTTCACTGTACACCACCAACTTCTACTCTAACCCACTTCATTTATTATTATTCTTTCTGCATTTGCGTTAGTATAAAACTTATATTCTATTTCAGCCAAGCAGGTGCCATGCATGTGAGCTTTCAAGCGGCCATTTTATCGTCTATTGCGCAGGCACAAGATTTTCCCTCCAAGCATTAGTACGTCATACTACGTAGATGTAGTAGACGCATTGTAGTGTAGCTCCTATTTCCCTAATAGGCTCTGCGCATTGGAATAATATATCCTATAGGTTTGACATAGGACTAAGGTCAGTATGTCCCTATCGAGTATATTAAACTTAATTACTTGTGCCAGCTAGCTCAGAGGCCACTAGAAACTCCTTGACAACAAGAAGGGAGTAGTTTCTGGCAGCCGCAAAACATGACCACTTTGTTTCCCTTTAGAATCAGAACGTGTCCCAGAGTCGTGGAAACAATAGATAACTATTTCACTCAGCTCAGTCGTGCATGCTTAGTTTTCTCCAAGTTACACAGAAAGAAATAGACGGGCGTTTCAATAAAAGATTTATTGAACAGACTTGTTTCTGGTGTAAGTAAAATGTGCTGTTACGATCACAAGACAGTATGCGAGATAAATAATGTACAGTGTGAGCAGTAGAAATAAATAATACTGCGATAGCATTATCTTTTTAGCATATATGCATTTACATAAATAACATAGACTAAAAATGCGAGTACTCATACGATGCATTTCTAACCTAGTTCTACCCCAATGTACCTAACCTAACCTAGGTATAGGATGAGGTATGAAGTAGGTGAAGTATTCCTTACTATGGTATACTAAGAGTATGTTAAGCCTAGTATGCCTTGTCCCCCTAGTATGCCTAGTCCCTCTAGGTTCTAGTCAGCTCCATACCTGAAGAATGAGAGAGGTAGGAATCTCTTGCCAGACTCGAACTCCAACACCCCGCAAGGGAAGTTAGATCACTGGAAGCTGGACTCTCTGCGTGCAGGGATGACAGCGTCTTCTCAGTGCGTCCGGCCGGGAAACGGGCTCCTCTGAAGTCGAGGTCTCCTCTGATTTACAGGGGCTAGGGAAGGTATATTTATACCTGAGAGGCACCTAAGAATGTTAGCATTGACGTGAGTCGGACAGTGGAAGACGTCATGAATGAACCCCTAAGGAATACTGGTTCATGCATAATATATGAGTCCTTGAAGAAATCAATAGTCCTGGGCTAGGGAAACTCCCGCTGCCTAAGGGTCTGTTCTTCACGAACTCGTTGTGATGTTAGGGTGGACGGATGTCGGAGACCATGCCTGTATTTGGAGTGCACGGTTTAATGCCTAAATAAGGACTGGGATTTAATGCCTATATAAGGGCAGGGCGAATTGTGCCTATATAAGGACATCATTCTGGAAAGCCCGTTTATGGACACCCTAAGAGGAATACAACACCCACTCCACTTTCGTGTGTATGATAATACTAAAATGCTAAACATTTAAAACATTTAAAATGCTAAACATTAAATGGAGTACTGCATATTAAAAAATATTTCTTAAAAGTATTAAAAAACATATTAAAAATGCAAAAGGTACTGTACATATTAAGCAATGCTTTTCATTTCAGGCATATATTTAAAATAAAATGCAATATAAATGAAAGAAGCAGTAATATTTACATATGACAAAAATGATCGATAAGTTGTTCAAAAAATCAAAGTAATTTCATTTCACGAAAATTAATGAATTGTTCTAGACACACAAGATGACTAAGTGTCCGTGGAAGTACCGCAAAGTCTGTACTATAAGGCTAGTTCTACTTTAAGCAGATTGAAGTGCCATTTCCGTTCGAAAAAATGGGACAAAAGTTCAAATTTGGTAGAGTTCCAACTTTTTTTTTTTTTTTTTTAAATGAAGGCCAAATTGTTACTGCATCTCTGGAACACTGTATGCTGAATCAGAGTCAGTTTACGGGTCTGGTGTAAACATGAGAGCATCTATTTCTATAGACAAAATATCATCCACTGTAGTTGGTGTTAGTCGGAACACCTCGTGTAGTAGATTAACTGCACAGAGATGGGAAGCATCGGTTGCCGCAGCAATGTTCGCGTCCGTTGTTACCTGTGTGCCTGTAGATCTTTCTCGTACCTCAGCAGCAGCAGGAAGCGTCTGTGAGATCTCAATGAATGCTGACATCAGGATTGGTAGCCGCTGGGGACAACACAGAGCATGGGCCATTATTGGGACCAGCAAAGTATCGACGTCCGTTGGCGTAGCTGATAGAAATGTTAGACAGGTGTCCAACACGCATTCTTCACCGCATAGCAGCATCGGTGAACAGGTAAGATGCAATCTTGCCAGATTGGTCTGAATGACAGGAACCAAGTTGTATTAAGGTCCCGTAGACGAGTCATGCCCAATAGCTGTACTATTCGCTTACGGCACTTTCGTTCAAGGAGAGCTTTCTCCATTTCGCTCGGAGTGATGTCTGCGAATAGGCTGGCCATAGCGCAATAGCAGGAAGAGAAATAGAATTCCGGCAACAATTGCTAGAATTAATGGTATGCCACTAAACACCGAATGTGCAAAGTTCGGGATGATTCCAAGTATTGCCTGGAAAGGTGCTAACAGACCGGAGCAGATGCTCTTAAATACATGTACAATTCCTGTTGTATCAGACATGTTAAAGATACGTGTTATCATTTCTACGAAATGTATAGGGCAGTTTGTACGTATTAAAGTCTGTATCTCAGCCGATGTCCTTGCTACTTGTAGATCATAGGTTTCTTTGGCCAAGGTCAAAGGCACTGTTTGCTGTAAAAGCATGGCTTTCATTCTGCTCAAAGTATCAAATCTTATAAAAGAGACGTTCAGCGAAGGCCATAGAGGTGACTCCCTGACTGTGTCTATTGGGGCAAACAATACTTGCATACAGCAAGTGACCCTGGAGTTGACCGTTACTAGATATGGGATGCCTGGCAACATGCCGCAGCAACTCTGATCATTCAACATGAGGTAACTCCCATTCGAAAGTTGTCCAAACGTTGGATTAATCACAGCAGCTGGTGTACCCTGCTGATGGCAACACAAATTTGCCACAGAACCATTACAAGCCCTGTGTAAAGAAATGTCTTGACATATAAGTGAACCGCTCAGTGCACTTTTACAGTGTGTACCGCTCAAAAACACTTCACGATCCCCACTCCAACATCTATATGTATACGGTAAATCCCATGATGTCTTAATGTATTCCTTACCCAACCTTTCATACTTGCCTGCTTGCATTTGTCTGAGGCAATACTGAAACTGAAAAGTAGTCACAGGTAATGTTATTTTGCCATGAATAAGCCATTCTGTGGCTGGTTTTTCTGCCACTGTGAAAGGTAATTTTTCCAGTTTTTCAATGCTCAGCACTGTATACCTTGCTCCTCTTTGTGCCAATTCGATCTGTTTATTAGTTAGATTGTATTCTGCAAACAGAGCTGATGTGTTGATAAAACGCCAAGGCACATAGCCCGCTCGCAAAGATTGCAGCGTCCAGCTCAATAACACTATAGAACATAATTGAGATTGACCTTGTTGTAACATCGCCAAATCTTGTTCTAGAATGTCGATAGCAGAGGATACAATGCCATCCAATGAATATATTCTGGAGGACAAAGTTGTTAACCCATTGTCGACCACAGAGAGTGCTTTCTCTAAATTAATACGATCAAGTTCACGTATTCGGTCTGCGGCCTCCATCTGTGACAATTTCCATGCTTCATTATAGGCAGCATAAATGCCGGCATATATGAAACGTTTTTGACGCGGTTTTCTTGGTCCAAGCAAGAATACCCTAAGGTCTGCGTCCTCTTTAAGTAAGGATAAGTGTTGTTTCACATCCTGTAGTGTAAATTTATGCGGCCAATCGAGGCATCATTTTCCTACACTGTATGTTGTTACTACCCCCGGATGTTGTCTTTGGACGTCTCTTGGGTCTGGCCTATGAATAGTAAAGCCCTGAGTTTTATTCAGGAATCTTTCCTGACAGTTATTCGTGTCTGTGGGCCAGATCAACCATTTTTTCCAATCAGGATTAGATCTATTTAGTTGTAGTATATTGTCTACTGTCACCACTGCCTTTGTATTATTATCACTGGCAGGAGTTGGCACAGAAGGTGTTTTCATCTCTTTGATCTTGGCTAATCCAAGACAAGATGTTTGTTGGACGGTTTCATTCAAAAACAGTATTTGTTCAGGGATAATGCAGGCTCTAAATAAAGCTTCTATACCCTGTACTTGCCATTCTTTAGTACCCCAGACAGTTTTTGTGTCTACCGTGTCTTTCCATAAGTCGAAACTCTGTCTAGACAGTCGGACAATAAATGCTGTAGAGTAAATCTGTTTTGTATTTGTTAACATAATTTTCAGTCCTGTTTTGTTTACATTTTTATAGTAAAACGTTTCTGGGTCAGATGTATTGTAACCTGAAAAATATGGAAACTTACTAGCAAACGTTTTTGAACTACCTTGTGGTGGTGTAGGACAATGTTCCCATTGGGTAAACATAAACACATTTCTTGGATATGCAGATTTATGCAAATAATGATGACCATAGTGGTTATAACAATACATTTGTTCATAGTCTGATGAACCCTCTAAATATTCATTTTTAGAAAATGCAGCAGATTTTTCTAAGTCAAACATTATGTCGTTAACAGTCTCAAAGTCCCAATCATCTGAATAGGTACTTGACGTAATTAGATCACTTAGTGAAATTTTAAACAAATATGGAATGTTCAATTGCTCCGTCGGGCCGAAAATTTCATAATCCGTTTTGTCCCACACTATACCATCCGGTATAGGAACAGCTGTGATGTTCACTGATGACAAGTCTCTTGCTTCACGATGGGAAGATTTATGAGGTTTCAAAAGTACGTTTACGTCTTTTCCTTCAATGTTCACATGGATGTATCTGCCACTTATAAGCACGCTCACAGTTGTTACCAAAGCTAGCCAGAGCAGGAAAACAAAAAGTCCAGATGTAATCCAGAGTTCAATCCATGGAGAAACCAGATAAGTCTTTTTCATAAAGTGAAGAAAGTCTTGTACTTGTTGCTTGAGTTTTAATGATGCTGGCGTCGTTTCAGGTTCACTCGGATCTTCAGAGAACGTATCAAAGTTAATGAAATAGCCAGAAGCAGTTCTATCAATTGTTGGAATTGCATCAGGATTTGTTGAAATAACTGGAACCAGTTCATCACTTGCCACGTTGGTGTAGACAGGTGTATTTGGACGAACTGTTACTTGGTGTTCAAGAGGGATGAGTTCCATAGCGTTGTTGCTTAGTCCTCCATCTGTTACAGCTGAATTCTCGATTGTTATCAGTCTTTCAGTCTGAACCTCTTGGATAGTAGCGAGAGGAGTGCGTCTGCTACTAGGTCGGAGTCCACGAGGCCTACTATTTAGTATTGGCCACATACTGTGGTTTGATGAGGTCGATGGGCACAAATCTTTTCTCCTTTCTTCCAGCAAGGGGTGGCAGAAGTACTGTTCTTGTTCCTTGAATTGCTAGAACGGGTACTGGTTGTCTGTAAGAAGGTCCAAATTCCTTCTTGTACGCAATCTTTTCTCTGACTAGATCCCCAACTTTTGGAATCCAGACAGGCCTTGCTGGGACCGCCGATGTTTCCCCAGTGGTGGGTGGCTGTAGGAATACGTTGCTTTGTTTCGTTCTTAGCTTATTCAGTTCCTGTAAAACAGCCAAACGATCTTTGATATCAAACGGTTTATTTTCCACCATTGTGCCTACGTGTTCAAGGTCTGGTACCCACATTCTTGTCCCAAATAGGACCTCATACGGAGTGACCCCCCCTAGAGAACTTCTTGGCAGGTTGTTCATTGAGCGTTGGACCCCATTGAGGTGTTTGACCCACCCATCACCCGAACCTAATACCCTAGCTGTTATAGACTGCTTTATGTCCCGGTTTTTCCTTTCCACAACCGAATTTCCCTCAGGATGGAATGGAGAGGAGTACCGCAATGCAACGCCCAGACTGGCCATGGCTTCTTTGTAAGCCCGAGAGCTAAACGCAGGGCCCTGGTCAGAATGTAGCGTGCCTATTGCGTATGTGCTGATAAAGACTCGCAACTCTTTTATAACAGTTTGAGCGTCAGCTGAGCGCTGAGGCCATAACCATAGGAACCTAGATTCAGTATTTGCGGGAATGCCTTTGTCCAGTAGGACGCAGGCGCGTAGATAGTCTAATGCTGTCTAACAATAGTGTCTGTACTGGGTTGCCGCATTCGCAGCATGGTGTCTGGTGGCTCTCTCGCTGTAAATTACAGTCTAAGCAGTTGTTGATGAATATGTGAATTTCTGTATTCATTCCAGGCCACCAGTACATCTCTTTTAACGTCAAAATTGTTTTAGAGATCCCTTGATGTGAGGGACCCTCCCCCAAATGTGTTTCATAAATCAAGGCTGCTCTGAGTTCCATGTTTGGAATTACCCTATCCCCCACTCCAGGGATTCGAGCAAAAGGAACGTTGTTCGCATCAATTACATAAGAGTACTTGAGTGGAAACTTTTTGGTAACGCTGCACTGCTGCCTTTGCTTGAAGCATTGACAGCCAACATTATCTCACCGTCTATTTTTGTTTTTGAACGAGTGATCGCAGCTACGGAAGCCGTCTGAACAGCCCCCTTTGCGGCTTCGTCAGCCAATGAATTCCTGCAACGTGAACGCCATAACGTTGATGACTCAGTGTGTGGATCACGTGAGCCTTTGGTAGTTCATTTTTCAACTGAACTACTTGTTCCCAAAGCATTTTATGCTTTATTGTGCCACCTTTCGCATCTTTGAAACCATTTTCAAGCCAGTTTCGTATATAGTCATTATACGACTGAACACAGTAAAAGGAATCGCACACTATCAGTGTGGGGAATTCTCGATCTGTACTTTCAAGTGCCAGTTTGAATGCTTGTAGTTCAGCTCGCTGAGCTGTGCAATCTCCTAGAGATTGAGTTTTTGTGACCATAGGTCTGAAGATGCCATTTTGCATGCGTCCTTTAACGATTGCACACGCTGCACTGTAAGCTTGCTTACTCCCTGTTGCGGGCTGTGCGGATCCGTCAGTGTAAATTATGAATTCGTACTGATAGAGAGGCAGAATCTCAGTAGGCAGAGGACATTCTTGTTCATACTGGAGGAATGCTTGTGTTTTTAAATCTGGATCAAAAACATATTCAACATCTGTTGCAGCAAGAGAATTAACCCATTGTATCCATCTTGGATGTAATGCTTTAGCATTTGGAATGCTTGCTTTTGTGACCGCTTCTAAAGCTGGTACCGGGGTTACGACAATAATGCGTTTCCCTTGGGCTAAGGTTCTTTCTTTTGCTACAGCGGTTTGAACTGCTGTCAGAATTTTTTCAATTGAACTGAATCGCATTTCCGCTTGTGTGTACAAATGGGATTTGTATGCGACTGGTATTTTCTCACCCTCATTGAAGGTTAAGT
Source organism: Calotriton arnoldi (assembly GCA_963921515.1). Taxonomy (NCBI): domain Eukaryota; kingdom Metazoa; phylum Chordata; class Amphibia; order Caudata; family Salamandridae; genus Calotriton; species Calotriton arnoldi. The sequence continues at coordinate 1,949,502 of CAWUFW010000821.1, forward strand.
AGGTGAATCCACATTGACCCGAAATTATTCGGATCACCAAATTTCGTTGACTTACGCGTGTTTGTAAGTGTTTTGTTGCAAACATGTTAGCCTGGAGTGAACGCAAGATTTCTGTGTGTTCCTGTGTCCAGTTTTTGATTGAAAAATCAGGTTTGATTAATGCATAGAGAGGTTTAACCCTTTCTGTGTAGTTTAGTATGTATGTTCTGCCAAAATTGAGGAAACCCAGGATGGATTGTAAGTGTTTTAGCGTTTTTGGAGGTTGGAGCAGCGCACATTTCTCTAGAAAGTTAGCTGCCAAGCTCTTGCCTTCACTTGAAAGCTCATATCCTAAAAATAGGACATTGAGATGGGCAATTCGGGACTTTTTAAAGTTGAACTTGTAGCCCTCAGAGGCGAATCCCAGTATAATGGTGCTCACCCTGTTCAAGTGTTTGTCCAGGTCATCGTCTGTCAGATAGATGTCATCGACATAGGACAATGCTGCTTTGTCATAAATTTGTAGTAACTCCGTTACCCTCGCTGAGAATAAACCTGGGCTGTTCTTGAACCCTTGTGGGAGTCGACAAAAGTGACGCTGGGTCCCCATTATGGAGATTGAAGTTAAGTACCTGCTTTCAGGTGCTATGTTTTGACAAAAGAAACCATTTGTGATGTCTAATGTTGTTTTATATTTTTACGCACAATGTTATTCATTAATGCTGTGCTATGTGCATTTTGCACTGCAAAAGTTTTAGAACAAGTGTTTAAGTGTCTGTAGTCCAAAACTAGACGATATGTATTGTCTGGTTTGGAGACAGGAAACAAAGGATTGTTCATTGAGGAGGTGCATGTTTCAATCACCCCTTGATATTCAAGTTGATCTAAGATCTCCCTGACCTGTTTTTTAGCTTCTTGCTTTATTGGGTACTGCCGTTGTGCAGTTGGTTCATGTTTCAGATGTATTTTATGGTGAGGTGAGTCCTCATCCCATCCTCCATGATTTTTATATAACGCTGGGGCCTGGGCCACTGCCCATTTCCTAGCATACGTATATTTTAGGTGTATTGGTATATGGTTGGAGAAGGCAGGCATAATTATGTCCTCGCCATGTGGGCACTCCCTGACAAATTGTGGTGGCCAGTCTTTTTCTGCTAGAAGTATGTCATAGCCCTTTGATAGTCTTTCCCAAAAAAGTGCTTTCACCTGTCTAGGTTTGTCTCCCTCCATCCGGAGTGTTATATCATATAACTTTTGTGGAGTACTAACCCTGGTGTCTACAGTCTCTACTGTAATGTACTCATTCAAGTCCACTATCTCCAGAAGTTCCTTCAGGTTCTGGCGAGCTATTGTGACTTCTGCTGCACTGTCCAGCATTGTCTGAACCCATTCTCCGTTCTTGAGTTGTGTTCTCAGTATTCTCGGCATGTCTGATCTTTAGACCTGCTACTTTCTTTTTGGAGAATTGAGGTTTTGCTTTAGTTTTTGGAGCGTGTTTGTCGTCTTTCGATTTCACGCGTTCTTCTCTATGTTCTGTTCGTCCTCTTCTTTCCGAAGTCTGTGATGAGACCTGAAAGGGACGAGAGGAACGTGTATCAGTATCTTGATACCTGTCAGGTTTTCTCAAATTATCCCTATTCCTGAGGTTATACCTCCTTTCAGAGGGCTCCTTTTGAGGAGACCTACCTCGGGATTGAGAACGTTTCTCGTTTGAATTTTGTTTGTTAGTCTCCCACTTCTTTTTTGAAGATGTAGGAGTTTGTTTAATTGAGTCCTTTTCAGGACTGTCAGATAGCTTCGGCTTCACTGGTCTTCCACCCAAACTATCTCTGCCTAATTCTGCATAAGATTGTTCTATTATTCTGGGTAGCTCAGTTTGATGTTCTATAACATCGAATTCCCTTAACTTTTGTCGGATCGCCACTGCTGCTGCCTCCCCTTTAATATTAGATAATATTATTGTTGAGACCTGCTCGAAATTTTTCAGTAATTTCATACCTAAATTTAGAGCAGGCTCTGCCCCGTATTCGTTTTGAATTTGTTTTAGGACGTCAGGTATTACCGCAATTGACGGAATGCCCTGTGTTTTAGTATAGATGGCAGCAAAAGACTGAGCCCCAAGTGCTGCAATCTTCCAGTTGTGCTGTGATCCCCATCGATAAACTGATGGTTAGGATTCTGTGTTTCTCATGCGGGCTAGTATTTGGAAATACTGCTTCGATTTGAGTAATTTTTTGACTATCCAAAATGGAATTTGCTCACGTTTTGTGGGCATTTTACCCATGACTGTGTATAGAGTCTGTGGTGTAATTTTTAGAGTGTCCCCTGGTGAGGGGTTTGATTTGGAAGTGTTAATGGTGGTTGGACTGTAAAAGTCTGCATGACATATTGGACCAATTGTCTGTAGATTTTTATTAACTCTGTAAGTTGAGTAAGTAGTTCCTCATCGGACATTATATCTAGTTCAGGATGAGGTGTGTAGCCGGCTAGAATCGGCCATGTTGCTCCTGGTCTACCTAGTGGACCAAGCCTAGTTATGTTTTTGTGATGTTTTAGGGCGCCTTTAAACCAGAGTTGATGCTCTTGGTATGTTAATGGAATTTCTATATCCTCGAAAGGAATGTATTCCTCTGGTGGATCATCTTCTTTGTAGAAGTGAAACATGTGTGTTACTGGATTGGATTCAGGAAATATTACCCATGACTAGAATACCTCTGTCTGAAAGGATTCATGTGCCTCTATCACGAAAACTGCTCTACCACCTCTTGTTGGTAGGCCATGTTTTATAAGTTTTAGAGTGATGGCTCTTCTTAAGCTTGGAGCGATGTCAATGACACCCTCCTCGGTTTCATTTAAACCTGTGATGTTAAAAAATGCTGCTTGGGCTAGATCAGCCGCAGCTCCACCGTTTCCGGCGTCTTCAGTCATTTTGTTTTTTTAATAATGTAGAACAAGTTTCAAGGAAACAAAGATAAGGTGCACAATATTGTGGGACACTGTATCCTTCAACATTGAGCAAACCAAACAGCTAATATAGAGGGTACTGCCCTATGTAGCCTTGGTGGATACTTAACCCTGCCCACTCCAGACGTCTTTTGGAGTATATGGGTAGGGGTCTCTGAGAGAAAAAGCACGGCTGAGTTACTCAGTAGCTAACGTTGAATTACCGCCTTACCAAACCGTTGGGCGCCATGTAGTGTAGCTCCTATTTCCCTAATAGGCTCTGCGCATTGGAATAATATATCCTATAGGTTTGACATAGGACGAAGGTCAGTATGTCCCTATCGAGTATATTAAACTTAATTACTTGTGCCAGCTAGCTCAGAGGCCACTAGAAACTCCTTGACAACAAGAAGGGAGTAGTTTCTGGCAGCCGCAAAACATGACCACTTTGTTTCCCTTTAGAATCAGAACGTGTCCCAGAGTCGTGGAAACAATAGATAACTATTTCACTCAGCTCAGTCGTGCATGCTTAGTTTTCTCCAAGTTACACAGAAAGAAATAGACGGGCGTTTCAATAAAAGATTTATTGAACAGTCTTGTTTCTGGTGTAAGTAAAATGTGCTGTTACGATCACAAGACAGTATGCGAGATAAATAATGTACAGTGTGAGCAGTAGAAATAAATAATACTGCGATAGCATTATCTTTTAGCATATATGCATTTACATAAATAACATAGACTATAAATGCGAGTACTCATACGATGCGTTTCTAACCTAGTTCTACCCCAATGTACCTAACCTAACCTAGGTATAGGACGAGGTATGAAGTAGGTGAAGTATTCCTTACTATGGTATACTAAGAGTATGTTAAGCCTAGTATGCCTAGTATGCCAAGAGTCCCTCTAGGTTCTAGTCAGCTCCATACCTGAAGAATGAGAGAGGTAGGAATCTCTTGCCAGACTCGAACTCCAACACCCCGCAAGGGAAGTTAGATCACTGGAAGCTGGACTCTCTGCGTGCAGGGATGACAGCGTCTTCTCAGTGCGTGCGGCCGGGAAACGGGCTCCTCTGAAGTCGAGGTCTCCTCTGATTTACAGGGGCTAGGGAAGGTATATTTATACCTGAGAGGCACCTAAGAATGTTAGCATTGACGTGAGTCGGACAGCGGAAGACGTCATGAATGAACCCCTAAGGAATACTGGTTCATGCATAATATATGAGTCCTTGAAGAAATCAATAGTCCTGGGCTAGGGAAACTCCCGCTGCCTAAGGGTCTGTTCTTCACGAACTCGTTGTGACGTTAGGGTGGACGGATGTCGGAGACCATGCCTGTATTTGGAGTGCACGGTTTAATGCCTAAATAAGGACTGGGATTTAATGCCTATATAAGGGCAGGGCGAATTGTGCCTATATAAGGACATGATTCTGGAAAGCCCGTTTATGGACACCCTAAGAGGAATACAACAGCATGCACAGTAAAGATCCCTTGTTAAAGTGCGTTTTAGTCCTTCGTTCATGTTATTGCCGTTAGTAAACACATAGGCAAGCTTTCTTGTCCCGCGTGTCTTTTTCTAAATGTGAATTATTAATTACAAACACGTCATTAGTAATTCGTTAGTGAGTTAAAACAAAAGGATTGCTTCCGAGCAAGTCTCATTTATGAGTCCTTGCTCCATCAGTGGTATAAAAAAATATTTTTTAAAATATGAATTTAGAAACATTCCTGTGTCCCCCACCCTAACGGCAATGATATAAGTGAGTTGTTGTACACCATGTATGTGGCCTAGTTTCTTATGATACCTTAAGCAACATTATTATCCGTGAAATCAAATATAAGATGTCTTGGTACAGAGCAGATACTGAACTTGTGTATTTTAAGGTGCACTCATCTTTGATAATGAAGAAAATTGAGCCTTGGTAAAATAAAATGTTTGTCTAGGATCACAGTTTGGTCAAGTGGGGAAGCCAGAATTGGGCAGTGGATTTCTGCTTTCACATTATGCAGTGCAGTATCTGCCTTACTCGTGCTGTGAAACTTGGAAAAACTTTAATGCCTCACCACTTTCAAAAGTCACCAGCCGCCACTGAATTTTACAGCATTTCTTTGTAACTCACATATTTGCTGAGGTTCTCTGAATTTAGACATCCCCTTTTTTATCAATATGTGATTCTTTACCTGAACCCTATTACCAACTCTCCAAAATCTTTATTGACTTTGGTATTGATTTTTTAAATTCCATTTGCATTGGAATTTGTTCCAGCCATTTCCTATATGTTCTTTACATAACTTCCTTCATGAAACAGTGTTTCCATCCAAAACTGACACAACTCTGTGGACGCTTTTCTCCCTCTAATCAATTTTAATAGACTTTTATCAGTAACCACATGTGACATAGTACAAATAGACCACACTAAAGGCCTTATTTAGAGTTCGATGGAGGGGTTACCCCATCACAAATATGATGAATATCCCGTCTCCCGTATTAAGTGTGCCATTGGATGTAATGCACTTATAATGAGGCAAACAGGATGTACTTCAAGTTTGTGACGGAGTAACGAATCCGCCAAATTCTAAATCAGGCTCTAAATCGTTAACTACTGGACCCAGATACATGTTGTTCCTGAAGGCAGCTTGTACACATTCCAATAACACTTTGTTAAAGCGTTGTACTTCACCATTGCTTTGTGCGTGATATAAAGGGGTACTGATATGCTTATTCCACATTTATTTAAAAATTGACGCATTTCTGTCAAAACAAATTGCACTCCATTATCAGTCATGAGCTCCCCTGGAAAACTTCGAATAAAAATGTTTCTTAAGCAATCATCTACACTTTTGGTAGTTGGAACACTGATTGGCTCAACTTTAATGCACCTGGATAAATGATCAATTATGACAATAAAATGCCTCATATTAGCTGGTAAAATGTGCCAAGGGCCCAGAAAATCTAGTCCTAACCTCTGCCATGCTCTAAATGGAGAAGGAACAAAAGATTTCACCGTTTCTTCAGTGACTAACACTTTATCACTCCTGTTGCATTTCACACATATCTTAAAAACTCATCAATGATTCCATCTATTCTAGGCCACCAGATGTCATCTCGTATTTTCCTCTTAGTAATAATTGACACTAAATTCCCAGTATGAGCTGTTGATATTATTCTTGCCTAAAACATTTTGGTGGTACTAATTTGTCATCCTGTACCAGTTTATCTCCTTCGATGGATAGCTCATCAGATACCTTCCAGAATATTTGTAAATCTTTTGAGAAATGTTTCTGCTTGGGCCATCCCACTTTAACTAAAGTCATTAATCCACTCAAAATCTTGTCCTTATTTACTGCATCTGCCCACTCACCTTCCCCATCTCACCTATTTATTTAATTGATACAATACACAAAGCACTCTTCAATCTCCGTCTCCCTATCCTGTTCTTCAGAATCTTTTATTGGTAATCTAGATAAGCAGTCTGCTTTTCAATTCTTTCCACCAGGAGTGTACTCTATGGTGAATGGGAATTCTAAAGGTTTGACTGAGAGACTTGCAATATGAGCTGTTGAACGTTTCACTTTTTTTGCCTGACAAAATAGCAGTGGCGGCTCGCATAGGGCGTGCTGCGGGGCAGTGGGGCAGGGAGGGGCAGGGTGGGGGGTAGTAAGCTCGGACATACGACGGAACGGAGGAAAGTAATTATTGCGTTCCTCCGTTCTGTCGTATGTCCGAGTTTACTACCCCCACCCTGCCCCACCCCGCCCTACCGCCCTGCAGCACGCCCTCTGCGAGCCACCACTCCAAAATAGCCATTACTGGGTGATGGCCAGTTTTCAAAACAAAGAGTCTACCCCATAAGTACTGCTTTAACTCTTCCACACTTCATACACACACTAGAAGCTCTTTCTCAGTTACTGAATATTTCCAATCCACTAGGCATAGAGCCCTGGAGGCAAACCCTATTGTGCTTTCATGTACACCCTAATATTGGGACAATACAGCTCACAGACCATACTCTCATGCATCTACAATCACAATAGTTTTTTTCCTTTCTACAAATGGATGTAATGCTGGTGCTTTCACTGTTTCCTGTTTGATCCTTTGAAATGTTTCTTCACACTCATTTGACTAAGTGGCCACCTTTTTCAATTGAGATCCAAACCATTCAGTACTTTTTGCAAAGTTTTTCAAACAATTTGCATAGAATTCACACATTCCTAAAAAAGACAATAGCTGGTCTCTGTTCACTGGAGCAGGAACTTCCACAATGTTTTTGACCATAATTGGTCTTGGTTTGATCCATGCTCTGACAAAATGTGCCCCAAATACTCTATTTCTCTACTCTTGAAAACACTTTTGTCTTTACTTAGGGTTGCACAACTTTTTCCCTTTTAAGCCATCACCCAATACCTGTACGGAAGCCCAGACAAAATCCACCAGATCTGTTTTACTTCCCTCAAAATCTACTGTCAATACATCTGGAGGAAGCAGTGCTTTATCCTTCCACAACTGATTACATTTGTCCTGTGAAATGATGGTAATCTGGGCACCTACATCGACTAAAAGTTTAATTTATACACCATCGATCAATACCTCAATATCTGGATACACAATGGTTTTACTTTTGTGAGACCCTGTATCCACCACTACTAAAATAAATAATTCCTTTTCATCAGTCTGCCTGTCCAACTCTCTCTCGTCATTCTCACTCAACACACAACGGATACTGTTTCTTTTTGCTCCCCTGCATACTTTAAAACATGTCCCATCTTTCCACAACCTCTACATTGTTGGTTCAAGGCTGGACAATTTCTAAATCAAGACACATGCATAGTGGACCCACACCTGTATCACCTAATATTTTGCATCTGTTTGATCTGAACAGTAGATCCATTGCTGCCTGTAGGATTTTGTCTTGTCCAGAAAACGTTCCATTGGTAACTGCCCCTGATAATATAGTATTAGATAATGACACTTCAAGTTGCTTTGCATCCTCATTTGAACTTTCGATGCTTTTTGCTACATCAATAGCCTTTTCAAGAGAAGGGTCTTTACAAGTCAGTAGCCTTCCCTTGATTTGTTTGGAGTGGCATCCAGCTACCACCTGGTCTCTAATCAACTGTGAAGTGAAATTTTCAAATTCACATTTTGCAGCTTAACTTTCCAAAGCTGTAATACGTGTCCAAAGTCTAACTTTACTACTTTTCAGTATTCACAAAGGTAAACATAGACCAAAAGTCTAACTTTACTAGTAGTAACTTACCTTTGTGAATACCGAAAAGTAGTAAAATTAGACTTTTGGTCTAAGTTTGCTTTGTGAATACCGAAAAAAAGTAAATTTACACAAAAGTGTAAGTTTACCTTTGTGAATCGGGCCCTATGTGTTTTGATTTAGTCAACAGATGACTTACCAGGCACTTCCAGGGTCACAGACACCATATCACCTCTAACAGACCCCCATAGCCCCTTTACAGACCCTCATTCACTCATTTTATAATGACCAAGACCCCCTCAAGTGCACCTATTTTGTCCCAAAGCTTCCCTGCCTGCTTCCTTAGAATCACTGCTTAACCTCTTACCCAACTCACAGGTCCTTCAAAGCAGGCCCTTTTCCCCATGGTCTGTCCATTCATCACTCAAGTTTAATTGCTTTCACTTCAGCATGCCCACTTTTCCACAGTCTGCACATTTTCTTTTAGTCTGTCTATTCTCCACCAAATCTTCCTGATTTCCCATTTTCATGGCCACTTGCCCTCACTCTGCCTGTTAAACTCACAGTCTGCCTACTTTTCCCTTAGGCTGCTTGTCTTCCCTCAAATGTCCTTATTTTCCTCAAATTGTCTGTTTTTTGCCAAATTTGTCCTTTCTTCCCCACATCAGCCCGCTTTCACCCTAGTCAATTCACTCCCCCTGAGTCTGATCACTTTGCCCTCAGCCTGCCTGCTTCTCTCCAGTCGGCCTGGGCATGCCAGTTTGCCCCTCAGCCTGTTGCTTTGTTCTCAGTATGCCTGTTTTCTCTCAGTTTGCCCATCCTCTTCCTGAGTCTGCCCACTTGTTCATGAACCACCCTAACCTATGTGCCTTTCCCTAGTTTGTCTAATACATTCTTCTCTTGAATCTGCCTGCTTCTTTGCCTGTTGCTGCTTCAGCTTTCCCCTACTTATTTCTTTTTTCTCCAAATACTTACAAATTTATCCCTGCCTGCCGATTCTTCCCCAGAACGTGCATGCTTTGCCCTCAAGTCTGAATGTTTCCCTCAAGAATGCCCACTTTTTCCTCCAGATTGCGCATTATCCAACAGGCTCCCTGTACCCCCCCCCCAATTTGCCCGAATTCTTCTATTTTTCATGTTCTTCACAGAGACTGTCTAATTTCTCCCTGTCTGCCCTTTCTCCCCTGAGTCTTTCCACTTGCTTATTATCCTACCCTTTCCCCCCAGTGTGTCCATTCTCCCCTAAGTCTGCTACTTTATTAACAGTCTGCATACTTCCCCTCAACATGCCTGTTCTCTATTCTCCCACAAGTGTGTCCAGTTTCTCTTACTCTAGCTGCCATCTTTGCCCACTCCGCTTCTTCCCCTCCAAGTCTGCTTAGTTTCCCATCAGCCTGCTTACCTTAACACAAGTCTGTCTATTCTCCCAGTCTTCTCCCCATATCTTCCTTCTCTCCCCTATTCTCTGGTGAGCTTGTCGCTTTTAAGTCTGGGAATCAGTGAGGAGGTGAGGAGTAAACACACGCCCAGGCTTTGACTTAGCATGCAGATCAAGTAATACGTTCAGACATGGCTAAATAGTGCACAACATTGATATTCAGTCAATATCCGTTTCTTCAGACACTTCCGTTCTGTAAACAGTCATTGGTTAACATGTACACTCCTTCCTCAACGTTCCTCTAACATTAGAACTCTCTCACTTAAAATATATGTTATAATGGGTTTATTGAATAATACAACATAAAACATTCAATTGAGATAGAGGACGGGCCTACAACATTGCTTAAGGACATTTACTTCAAGACACACTCTGCTCTACATCTCTTGTCACTCAAAATGTTGGGCACACATTAAATGTGTTAAACTGAAAACCACTTTTTAATATGAGATTTTTTTGTCTTTGTTTCTTGGAGGAAAGTCACTCTGGTACCACTCCCTTTCAACTCACCCACAATATTTACCTTTGTACGTAATTCATATTAAAATAAAGTATGTTTTGTTGGGATTGCCAAACTAGATTATTTTACGGTTGAACGCTCAGGTTCAAAATTCAGTAGTTACTGTAATGATTACTTAAACTATTTACTGAACTTATCAATCAACTGAGCAAAACCAATAACCACTTTATGTTCTTTCTCTATCCACTTTCTCCCTTTTTCCTCTCATATTAGTTTGTAGTTCCTCTTAATGCTACTTCAATACATTCATCACGCCCACTAGGCGGTCACCTGTGAACATCTTAGACAGCATTGGATCCAAAATGCATACTTTCACTACCGTATAAAATTCTTTGACAGGTTGCTTGCTTACCAGGTATGGAAACTATGGGCCTGGGGCAGCGGCATGTGAGTCAGCTTTCTAAGGCCTCGGCAATATTTTCATTATGCCAGTGTAATCTAGTGTAATTTTGTTAGAAATGGGATTTTTGGTACGCTAGGGCGTGGGCCAAAGTCAGGCAAAAACCACCACTCTAGTCAGGATAAGGGAGTTACACGTCAAAAATAACCCCTGCTCACCCCCTTGGTAGCTTGGCATGAGCAGCCAGGCTTATCTTAGAGGCAGTGTGTAAAGCATTTGCACATAACCAACAGTAATACAGTGTGCGCACTACAAAAGGACACCACACCAGTTTAGAAAAATATCCAATATTTTTATTTAATTAAAACAAGACCAAAAACGATAAAAAGCCACAATACTATACTTAAAAGTTCACAGTTCAAAAATACGCTGATTAAAAAGAGTTCCTTGTGTGGATAGCTCTGTCTGGGCTACCACGGCGTCGTGAACACACAAATCCAAAACAGTTCTGGCTGACCGCGGGGTCGCAGGCCAGCTACGGTGTCGGGAAGACCCGCAAACAGTACCTTTCAGAGATGCAGGGCGATGGGGCCCTTGAAGTCACTCGCGTTGCAGGTAGAGCCCCTTTCTGATGGGATCAGGAGCGCTGGCGCCAACAGGCGTCGGGTGCTGCGGGTCGAAGGGCAGCGGTGCGGGCGTGCGGTGACCCCAGGTCGCGGTGCGAGCAGCGGCTCGGTGGCGGCGTCAGATGGCGTCGTCGGTGAGACCAGGGTCGCGGTGCGAGATGGAGGCGGTGCTCGTCACGGTGCTAGCAGGTCACGGTGCAAGCAGCGACATCATCGTTGCTGAAGCACTGTCGTCGGTTGACGAGCAGGAGTCGATGGCGCCGGCGTCGGTAGGCCAAGGCTGCGGTGCAGGATGAGGGCAGTGCATCGTGTGACTTACGAGCGGTGCCCTCGAACCACGGTGCAAGCAGCGGCATTGATTTCGGCGGGAAGTGGCGGCGTCCGGCAGGCCAAGGCGTCCTCGTGAAGCACGGTGGTGCGGAGTGCGGTGCCTTCTGCGGTGCCAAAGCTTCGGCGTGAAGCGAGGCGGTGCGGAGTGCGGTGCCCACAGGTCGCGGTGCAAACAGCGGCTCGGTGGCGGCGTCAGCAGGCGTCGTCGGTGAGACCAGGGTTGCGGTGCGGCATTGCGGCGGTGCCCTCTGCAGTGCCTTCAGGACACGGAGTCGGCAGTGGCGTCGTAGACGTCATCGAGTTGGTGTTCTTCGGGTGGCAGCACAAAACACACAGTCCCCAGTGCTGCGGGTCGAAGAACTTGAAGTCTTTGCTGTTCCTGAGACTTCGTGAACAGGGGGCAAGCTCTACCTCCAGCCCTTGGAGAGACTCACAAATTAGGTTGCAGAAAGTCCAGTCCAGGCCTTCCACTGCCCAAGACAGAAGCAGCCACTGCAGGTCAGCCCAGCAACGCACCCAGCAAAGCAGTCGTTCCTTTTCGCAGCTTCTCCGGCTCTTCTTCTTGGCAGTCTTCTTGTTCCAGATGAGTTCTAAAGTTCAGGGGTCTGGGCCCCAGTATTTGTACACAAAAATCCTTTGATCTTCCAGGCAGAGGGTGTCTGTGCCCGGCCAGAACCAGTTCAGCCTTCTCTGGTGTGAATTCCTGGCAGGAGGTGGAGACGGCTTTGTCTGAGGCAGACCAGGCCCTTTGAGGTGCGAGGAAATCTCCTCCCTCTTCCCCCCATCGCAGCCCAGGTCTAACCCTTTCCTGACCTACCTAGACTATTGGGAGCCACCCTGCTTCCTAGCCATCTGTCGTCCAAAACCCAGACAGGCAATTCACATTCCAGCAGAGGCACACGGGATGACTGAGCAAAATAATACCCACTTTCTAAAAGTGGCCTTTATGAACTCAGAATGAAAAGGGCACCCTCACTAAAGGCTGCGTCTTTAGACGCTGAGTTCAGGCATACCAAACTTCACTCACTTGTACCTTTTTCGGGCTACGTGCGTGGGTGGCACATTCCGTGCTGCCGGCCCACGAGTAGCGGTTGACTCACAAGCCCCGGCACCTGCGGGGCCCTTTACTGGGGACTGACAAGTAAGTCACACATCCAATCATAATACAATTTACCACAGGAGCACCAGCACTTTACCACTGATCAGCAGTGCGAAAAGCGCGCAGAAACGTTACACCAGCAAAAACAGAGTCAAAACCGGGAGGGCAGAAAGCAAAAACTCGGGGGAAACACGCCAAAAGATGCCAAGTCTAACACATTTCAATTATTTTGCGTTACACAAAATTGTGCAACTTCCCCACATCACATAATTACATGACATGAGCGGTAAAACAATTACTGTAAATGCACCATTTGCAGTAAATATTTACCACAAATGCTTTTTTTTGCACTGTTTAGCACAATAAAATACAGCACCAACTGCCAGGTTTACATTTTGTGTAATTAAACAAATTTGAGTCGTTTTTCTGAAATTTCACATAATTATGCAAAAGCAAGATACGTGGATTTCACAAACTTTACTTTCCATCACATTAGCCCCACAGGTAACACAGTCACATGTGCCAATAGAATGAACTTGTTTTTTAAGACAAACCCTTTGTCCTATTCTGGTACTCTACAGAGAAGGAGAAACTACAGTTTTAATGACCGTCCCAATCACAAAAATGACGGGTTGTAAGGATTAATGGGAAGAAACTTCTCACCCTTTGTATGTTCCACTTGGAAATCTAAGAATTTGTTACTTAGAGGTTCACCGATTCACAATGTCATTTTTTGGTTCTCTGATAGGGAGAGCTGCTTTTTAGTTTTTTTGAGACAAAGAGAGGTGGAGTGGAAGAGCAATGGAATAGTGAATTTTCTAAGCCCCTCCGAAATTGGTTAATTCTTTCCAAACTGTCTCTCTTCATTTTGTGATTTTGCACACATCTCTGTATCTCCCTGTATTTCAAACTGTGAATATGTGCAAACTTGAACATTTTTAATGTAATAACAAAATGTAAGGTGCCATCACTAGGGGTGGGCAGAACTCACAGAGTTTCAATCTGTGGAATTCCGCGGAGTTATATGAACACTCTGCAAGATTCTGTGGAGTTCCACAAACAGGTGGAATTAGAAACGTCACACTGCTATCACGTATTTTTAGCACTGGGAGCTCGTTTTATACTGAATAAACAAAGTGGACAGCAACCTCGTGGCGCACCAGAGGGCGCTACTTCTTGAGATGGTTTTGCTGCTGCTCAAGTAGATTTTCTACGCGAGCAGAAGCTTTCTGACCTCAAACGCTCACTTCTGCCCACGACAGGGAAATTTCGCTGGATGCCTCCTAGCGACAGAAAATCATGTTAGGGGACAGAAAATCTCACTTGCACTCACCAATTTGCCAAGGGCAGCTGCATGAGAGAAAGAACTCTGCCACGCAGCAGTTGGCGGGATTTGTCCGGAACTCCACGTTACATGCATAATGTGGAAAGCCCAAAACCGCGCCAACTCTGCCAGGGAGCGGAATTTATCACCCACCCCCACTCACCACTTTGTCACACTCAAAATTTGTATTCGAAACTGAGTTCAATTTTACCCAATCCGCACAATACTGTTCTATATACAGCATACCAAGTTTGATATGCTCCTGCTGACTAAAAACGTTTTTTTTTTTGTAAAACGCTTAGCTGTTTTTTAGTTTTTGGTTACCACAATGTCACATATCTAAGATAAAATAAAAATATTTTGAGATTATACACACACATACTCTCTCTCTCTCTCTCTCTATTGCTTTCTCTCCAACTAATTATCTCCATTGATCTCTCTCTCATTTAGGGGGCTTTTCCGATTCAGATTGTGGGACTGATTCACAAAGGTAACTAACACTTTTGAGCAATATACACTCTTTGAAGTAGGTTTGCTACTTTTCAGTATTCACAAACTCTGAGTGTAAATGTACTACAAAGTGTAAGTTATATGTCTCCATAGCTATTGGCACTTTTGTAGGTGGGTGACATCCCTCCCTTACGCCCTCCCTGACCCTCTGAAACCATTCTTATTCCTGCCTAATTCCATCCCCTCTTGGAGTAAATCTGCCCCTTTTAAAAGCCACTCCCCTGTGTCCCAGTCACATTTACTACTGAAACATATACTTAAGTGTGCGGAGATTACGCAGTTTGTGCAGAGATCTCCACACACATAAGTATAGGTAATTGCAGTGGTGTAAACTTTGTATATAGTTTGTGAATAGCATTTTGTAATTAATTTTGTATTACTTTAAAGTATGTTACAAAGTGCATTTGTGAATCATGCCCCAAATGTTCAACTCCTGTTTGCCCCAAAATAAGGTTGTTTACTTATGCTGTAACTGTACACTGAGTGGGCTGTTCCCATAAACTATTTGCCAGGTAAAACCTAGGACAAATCAAGCAACTGCCTATATGGATTCTAAGGACCAAATTTACAAAGAGTTCATGAAATGTAGTGCCATATCTACTATGGATTAGTGCACTTCTGCTCTCTCCCTGAGTTGGCACTCTCTCAACAACAATGCACTACTCCTACCCACACTGACCATGCTAGAACTTTAGGATTAATTCTCCTCAAGTAACTATGACGACTCAGGTCAACTCAATCTCCTCCTCCTGCTTCTTCATCATCCGCATGCTTCATAAGATATTCAAATGGCTACCTCAAAGTCCAAGACACACCATCACCCAGGCCCTCATCTCCAGCCGACTGGACTACCACAACGCTCTCTACGCAAGGATTGCAGCTCACCTCCTCCGATGACTACAGACCATGTAGAATGCCGCAAACAGACTCATCCTGGATCTTCCTAGATAAACCCACATCACCCCTTACCTCAGGGAACTCCACTGGCTCCCTGTACAGAAATGATTACAGTTCAGGCTCCTAACCCATGCATACAAGGCCCTACGCTACTGCGGAACTGCCTACTTGAACCACCGCCTTAACTTTCATCAGCCCACTAGACACCTCCGCTCCATGTTCCTTTAACTAACCCTCATGCATCCGACGTAGCAGATGCCGAGGTCACTCCTCCTACCCAGCAGCAAAGACATGGAATGAACTACCCTTTTATCTACAGACCTCCCCATCTCTACCAGAGTTCCAAAAGTCCCTGAAGATCTGGCTATTCAGCTAATCAACTGGACCCTGCCAGTGCCTGGATACCGTCACGGGTGACAAGTAGCGCTCTACAAATCTGATGCTTGGTTGATGCACCTATGCAGGCACCTTAGCCCCATAGTGCAAGGGTGTCTGTGTTGTGGTCAGCATGGTTTTTATGCAGCAAGAGTTTCTTTCTCAACAGAACTATGCTTTAAGGCATTTTCCTGCTTATATGTCTACTGCAGTAGATCGCACACATGCAAACAGGAGAAAATGGACAGAAATGAAAACATTTCTCCTCATTATGCCCACCTCAGGGAGGCACAGGATTTTGGGAAAATAATTTCGACAATTCTTTGTTGATAGGGATTTGGTGGTTGCATGGGAACATCCATGCACCACACAAGGCAAGCCCCCTGGATGCAATTTAAAATAAGGCAGCGCATCGCACCGCGTTACGTTCCTTTGCATTACAAATGCATTTGCATTGGATTTTAAACCCCACCAGTAGACTTTGGCTCAGTTCTGCACTAAAAAACAGGAACACAAAATCGATGCAAAGTCTTTGTAAAAGGGAAAGTGTTGCTATTAACACAGTTTCTCCCATTTCCTGATTCAAAACATAGAATAGTGTGAAAATTGCTCGCTCAGTAAATGCCACACATTACAGTATTATATTGTAAATAAACAAGAGAACCCAAGAATTGGTCGGAGACCTTGGGTACAAACTATTTTAAGTAACAGTGGTCCCTAACGAAACAGCTTTTGAGACAGAATACATGGGAATAGAAATACAATGATGTCTACTTTATTTGTCGAAGTGGACATGATCATTTAATGTAAATGATTTAAGAGAGAACATACAAGTGGGAACAAATGGTTCAGGCAAACAGGGAATTAAAGAAATGAGGCCGAACAATTTACAACAATCAGGCCACAAATCAATCCATTAGAGCACCCTAGCACATGTTTATATAATTTGGTTTTTTTGTTTGTATAAGCTATAAAACGCCATGTACAGTCAAGTCAGGGTGCGAGAAGTCGACGACGTTTCGATCCCTTTACAAAAATGCAGGGATTATCTTCAGGACAAAAGAATAGGTGCCTGAGGCATTTGCCTAGGATCTGGTAATCGGGGGGCGCAGGTCACGGAGGTGTGGTCCTGGCAAAATTACCCATCAGAGGTGGCCACTAGACACATAGAGGGGGGCCATCAGGAGATAGTTGATCCATGAGGGGTTATCTTCCCCAATTGAGGTGAGGTGGTGGGTCCCAGAGTTAACCGATATTTGGGAGGATGAGACCCGGCGAGGGCATCCAGTGCGGGTGCCACTGAAGGGAAGGATTACGTGACCGGAGTTCCAGGAAGTGACTGGCAACCGGAGTGGATGCGGCATGAGGAAGGCAGTCATACAGTATTGGCACTTACCACATGTCCAGTTACCAATGAGTATTACCATGCACCCGTAATGAGGCCCATTTTTTGCGTCTGGTGCATTACTCACCAAACTATCTTACTGCATTGAAACCTAAGATCTGTAGGTTACAAGCATTTCACTGCAATTGAAAATAAACCTCCTGGGCTTTCTCATTAGGCCTGTAAGCAGCATACGACAGCATCCACGGGTACATGACCTTCTACCTGCTTTTTCGAACTTTCTTTACACATAACAGAGAAACCTGAATGCTTAGACAGGTGTGTTAGGGCTTCAAAACATTATTTCCTAACTGTTCCGAATGCTACCCCCACCAAGTGGCAACCCTAACACCACCCAATTTTGCACCCCATGAAGTTTGCACATACCCCTGACTCCTACGCATTACCCTTTATTTGGCTCCAAAGTGGTAAATGTCAGGAAATTACATACTAACTTCCCTCCATTTCGCTAAGATTCGTCTTTGAATTATATTTTGTTTGAACAAAAAAAGTCTGTCTTACTTCGGACATAATATGCATTAAAATGAACAGAGTCAATTTATGGGTTCCCCACAAGCCCAGGTGGGACTTGCTCGCCCAGTTAATACTGATCGCACAGAGTATAGTAATTACTGGGTGTGCAGTCTCTGCACCATTCAGAGTTATGAACCTCTGAATGGGGAACAACGAGGCACATACCAGTGGTATATTTTAATTCCACTGAACAGCATTTGCTTCACTCTGGTACAGATTCGCGAATGTCTGATTCTGCTTTTCCCGTATGAAGTCAAAGCAGACACGTTGATCAGAGGCTTTTGTCACATTTGGAAGCAGGCATTTTTTTAATATTGGAAAATCGATTTAAATAATAGGCTTGCGCATAGGGTAACATTCAAGAATCGCCATGAGTGAAAACAGATTGAAAACACAAAGTGAAAACACGTTCCCTTCGGTTCAGAAAGCTCAGCATTGTATCCTTTGGAACTTTTCGTTCATCTCTTTTCCTCGGATGAAATATTTCTGTGGTGCAAACGGAAGATTTGAGGACTCTGGAATAACAAAGTAACAAACCCACGCCTTGGTCAAAGTGATCTCCCACTGACCCGGTAAATCAAACACAGCGTGAACTACAGAGAGATGATGGCTTTCAGTTTAAACTTTGTATGCACGGGAAAGGTACAGGGCATCCGGGCCTTTGCGGCTGTAAAACACATTGAACAAGGCACGCGGAGAAGTTACGAGGTGCCGGAGAAGCCAGCGGGTGCGGTATATTCGACGGAAAGTGCCTGGCGTCGAAGGCAATCAAAAAAGAGCGCCATTTGTCACCTTTTACGAGGATGGTCTTAACCGTCTTAAGCCTGCATTGCGGGCAGAGGAATCCGAATCAACAAAATTGGAAATTGCAGGCTCTCCTGCAAAAAAATGATGCTCACAGAGAAATTATAATTATCATGTCATTGCAGTGTCCGCTCTAAATAAATATCACGCGTCGAAGCTCTGAATGATTCTTTGACGGCATGGACTGTGAGGCTGTGCAATCCCACGTGGGTGTTAAGTGGCCAAATGTTGCAGGTCAAAGGGTTTTATTTACTATTGATTGCTTGATTGGCAATTTGCCGTGATTTATGCAACTCTCGGATTAAGGAGACGCATGTACTAACGAGTAGAAGCCACTTGTGGCAATGTGCAATATTTTATTTATGTAAACATTTTCAAAGGCGTTGAAGAACATTTTGTAACATTTTTTAAATGTAGAGGAGACTAGATTGTATTATATTACAGCATTTATAGAGCTCTCACTAACTCCTTGTGGGGCGCTGAATCACTTGCCTACATGTGTAGCATGATACACCATGTAGGGTGTGTGATGGGATGTTGTTTTGATCCTATGTGGGAAGTGTTTCCATGTTGTGTGTGATGACCACTGAGGTGCGGTTATGGGACGCAGTGTGTTGGATAATGAAGTGTGAGAGACATGCACACAGTTTTATGGGTTTCAGTATGCTGGTAGCTATGAACAGCTCTGCAGGTCCTTTTATGGTATGTCATATGATATAGCCTGCTTAGTTGGTTACTGCATTGGGTTGTCCAATCTGAGATTTTGTGTATAGTTGTGCTCCTGAGCAGGCATGGTTGAAGGGAGGGAAAAGAGTGGAGAAATCTGTTGGGATGGGCATTTTTATTATCATCCCATATCCAAGTGTCCTAGTGAGATGTATAGAAGCGGCAGATTGTATAGATATTTTGGACCTGCAGTGGTGGACCATATTAAAGTCCTCTGAATTGTCTAGCAATGTGTGACAGATCTCTCCAGTTATTCCATGCCTTTTCATTTGGTGATGGCTGTTTTTTGGCAGTACAGTGCTGGTGATGGACAACTATCATATCAGATATGATATGTTATGTTATGTTAGCAGGTTTTGTATAGCGCACAGCTGCCTCAGCAAAGAGGCGTCCCAGCGCTGAAGCAGAACATAGAGGCTGGAGATCAGAAGGCAACTAGGCTGTGGGGAAGAGATGGGTTTTGATAGCTCTGCGAAAAACCATGTAGTTCTCCATGGCACGAATGGAGAATGGCAGAGCATTCCAGAGCTTGGCAGCCAGGAAACGGAAAGAGCGCCCGCCCGACCGTACCCTCCTCATATGAGGCACAGTCACAAGATGTTGTCCAGTTGAGCGAAGTTGTCGCGGAGGGGAGTAAGGTGATAACAAATTGGACAAAATAGCTGGAGAGGAATATTTCAAAATTTTGAATGCAGTGCAGAGGACCTTAAATTCCACTCGGCTGGCAACAGGAAGCCAGTGCAGCTGACGGATTGCCCTAGAGGTGGGGCAGGTTCTGGGGAGACCCAGCAGAGTTCTGGCCGCCACATTTTGAACTCGCTGTAATCTCAGGGTTTCGGTCTTGTTAACCCCTAAGTACAGTGCATTAGCATAGTCCAGTCTAGATAGAATGGAGGCCTGGATGATCATCTGCCTGACGGAAGGGTCAAAAAACCCAAGCAGCGGTTTAAGCCCCCGAAGTAAGCCAAAGCAGGTCCCTGCAACTTTCTTGGTTTGACACTGAAAGTTGAGGTCCCAGTCCACCCAGACTCCAAGATCCTTCACCGCCTGCTTAGGAGTAGGTGCACAGCCCAATATGGCTGGCCACCACCAGTCCCCCCACAGCTCTTGATGATTTCCCACCAGCAGGACCTCTGACTTGCTGGAGTTTAATTGGAGGCAGTTTGTTGTGTCCTGTGACAGAAGTAGACACTGGTAGCCAAGTAGATTTAACATGTACCTTTAATCTGTAGTCGGTTTAAGTACATCCAGATGGTTGGTAAGTACAACAGACAGGTAGTCCAGGTAACAGGTGAAGTATAAGTAGATTAGCCAGTAGTCAAGCCATTAGTTCCAGGTAGAAGGAAACCCCTTGTAGTAGCAAACCCCACCAGGAGCAGCCTGCCTGCTGCTCAGCCCCTCTCTAACTGTCATTCCTCACTCACACAGACACCCAACATTCCGTGCATCACTGCATTCCCAACATTCTACAGTAAACATGCACACTGGCTGAGCAGCAGGAAGAATAGGTGAGATGTAGAACATAGAATAACTATGCAGGGCATAACACATCCCTTTCCTTTTAAAATGAACAACGAAAGAGTAACAATACTGCAATAGAAGAACTATACACAGAAATGTACAAATGCAAGAAATAGTTCAAAACCCAGGGATGTGAAATAAAGTAAACATCACGGGAGGGTCAGAGCTATTCAAAACAGAGAGAATGGGGAGTTTACGAACAACAATGGAGTAAAATGACCCATCCTCTCCCAATAAATATAATGAACAAAGTTCTTTGTAAATTGCAGAGGGCAAAAACAAACCCGCAACTGCAAACCCTTCTGAAAGGGAACAAATCAATAGTCAAGATTCCTCACGTAAGGAAACTTACATTTGCTGTGAAAGAGGAGCTAAAAACCAAACTTCCACCCCTCATACGAGGTACTAACACTAGGGACTGTGACCCATAAAGTCCAGTAAGACTTTATACATGAATATGGGACAATAAACTATGTAAATACACCATGTGTATTTGAACCGTACCCATAAACCCAAAACCCACCCCATGTAAGGGTTACATGAAATGTTGATTGGAGAAATCCCCAAAACATACCCCGCGTAGGGGTTACCAAACAAACAACTGTAAATGGGAATCGTACCCATGACTAAAACCAACCCAGTGTAAGGGTTACCTGTTATGCTAATCGGCGGAGACCCGTTAAACATACCCCATGTCAGGGTTACTAAACAAACAACTGTACCTGTAAAACACACTCATGAACTCACCCCTGTGTAGAGGCTGCGTGTAACGCTTAACAAGAAAAGAGCTCATACTACCCACCCCTGCGTAGGGGCCGCGTGTAACGCCTTATGGGAAAGGGACTCGTTCCCAAACCCATGCCCATCCCTAATGTAAGGGATAATGTAGTACAGCTAGCCACTACAATAAACTAACTGTGGAAGCTGGCAAACATAAATTCTAAGCTTAAATCCCTCAAGCATGTATACTCTACAATGGAAACACATTGTACTAGACAGGGAACACCATTCCTGTAAGGAAAACGTAAAACCAGAAACTGCGCCGGTGAGCGATCTCTCACCCGGAACGTGCACGATGTAAGTTAAGAGAACGTGGATTGATGGTACACTACAACTACCTAGACATCAAATTCCAATAAAAGCACTAGATGGCAGGATAACACTGTGCAGACAATACTGGTAAACAAATCATGCCATAACATTTTCATGCCGCAAAAGAGTAAAAAAAAACGAGACACTGTTCAAATAGTATATAAGAAAACGTGTCACAGATCATGTTGTAAAATGAACGCCGCTCCAATAAGTCTCACATACATGTTCTGCCAGTTTTGAACAAGAGTATGTTTTCCTGTTACTCTTTGTTACTGTCCACAAGTAAGATGGCATGAGGACAAACAGATTTTGTCACCGGATGGTAGACAATAGAGATCCAGTCACCGGATGGTAGATAATTTCAAGAAAAAAAAACTCCCACTCACCGCCGGTGTCAAAACAGCAACCGCTGTCCTCAGTAACAAAATCAGACCGATCACGATGAAAATAAGATGATCCCCTAGCGCTGCAAGGAAACTGTGGAAAGCAGATCATGGAAAACAGGATAGCAGAACGTAGGCACGATGATGAGAAGACTCGTGCGAACACATACGCATCACCGATGAAGACGTGGTTGGCGTTTTGGCGCTAAAAGAGCCAGCAAATAACATGGGCGATCGCCAACCCCAAGATGGCGCCACACTTTGACACGCCATGCCGGGTGGCTCACGGCACGCTCATTGTGCAAAGCGTCATTGGCAGGCAGTGAAGACTCCAGAGTACGTCACACAAGACTCCATAGCTCCGCGTGACAACACAGACACGGTAAGGTGCGCGCGCTGTGATTTGAACCTGAATTTGGCAGTTGCAAAAATCAGGTCTCAACGTAGACCAAAAATCAAAGTTAAAAAAAAAAAATGTCTCACCTGACTCTGCCCCTAGAGACACTGCATCAGTAAGGCGTCAAGCTTGCACCACAACTTGTCACCACGCTATTAGCCACTGCCAGGGAGAAGCTCGCAATTGCCCAAAACTTTTCAGTGAGACTCCGTGTGACATTCACAGCTCTCCTTCATGTGAATTGTCCAATGCACCCTTACCAATCCAAATCGTTGTGTGAACCCCACTGCAGAGATTTGTACACACGTAGTAGATACTTGTGGCACTTAAAGTCCTTTTTCTGGCACCTCCAAAGTGGCAGACACATCCAGTATCAGACAGACATTGCGCAGGACAGATGATGACATGTGCAGCATACCAGCACAGTTTAAACATGTTTAAAGTCATTATCAAAGAACAATCTTTTCTTGATGGCACAGGCAACACACAGTACAGCATGCTTACGTTGGGGCTGTCCGTTGTCTAGGACACTGGTGGGGTTACTGAGTATGCTGTACTAGACTCTTTTGTTGCGATTATTCCTCTTGTGATGCTTGTCGTGTTGCCTCTTGTATGCTTGTTGTAGCGTTGTTTCATAGTTGACTGTAAGGCTTGTGGCTCCTTCTCACCCTGTGGACTGGTTACAGATGTCATCTTTTGCTTTCTTGTTCAATTGTGGAGAAAATTAAGCACGTGGGAAAGTCTCCAACTCTCGCTCGTCACCAAAAGGAAGAATAGGTGAGATGTAGAACATAGAATAACTATGCAGGGCATAACACAGTTATTAGTCATCCACTCGGCCACGGCCGAGAGATCTTCCTGAAACTTCGATGCTTCACTCCCGGTGTTGTCTGAGAGAGCTACCACCAGCTGTGTATCATCAGCATATGATACAATGGTAAGGCCTCTGCTCCTCGCCAGGACCGCCAAAGGTTGGACATAAAGATTGAAGAGCGTGGGGCTCAACGCAGAGCCCTGCGGAACCCCTTGTTTGTTGCCATGGAACATGGAGGTGAACGGAGGTGCTATAACCTGGAAGGTCCTGTTAGAGAGAAAGAAAGCAAACCAGGCCAAGGCCGGGCCCACAACACCTGCCTCCTTCAGCCTACGTAACAGGATGCGGTGAGAGACCGTATCAAATGCGGCGCAGAGGTCCAAAAGAATCAGCGCCGACGTACGTCCCTCATCTAGAGCGAGCCTAAGATGCTCGATGACAGCCAGGAGAGCAGACTCCGTACTGTGACCGGAGCGGAAGCCGTTCTGAGAGATGTCCAGGCAGTTGTTTTCTTCCAAAAATCTGGTAAGAATGGAGTTGACGTAGGTCTCAGTGATCTTAGCGATCCAGGGGAGAAGAGAGATTGGGCGATAGTTTTCCAATTTGGTAGTGTCCAGGGAAGGTTTCTTGAGCAGAGGAACCACCCTAGCTAGCTTCCAAGTTATAGGAACAATTGCACTAGACAAAGATTTATTGATCACTTGACTCAAAGGTGACAAGATTAAAGGTAACGATCTCATGAACTGGTCAGGTTTAAGGGGATCGGCAGGAGAGCCGGACTTAATCTTAGAGCAGACTTACCGTAGCTCCTCCAATGAGACAGGCAGAAATGCATCCAGTGTATGCGTGTGGGGTGGTCTCGGCGCAGGGTCGAAACTCCTAGTAGTGTGAGTAAAGGACAAATAAATGTTCTCCACTTTTTCAACAAAAAATGTGGCAAGAGCCTCACACTGCTCGTTTGAAGAAATAGGAGGCGCTACCCAATCCCAGGCTGTTTTAAACTTTTCAGTATGGAGAAGATGGTTTTGGAATGATTACTACTGCTCTTGATTTCCCAAGCAAAATACGCTGCACGCGCCATGTGAATGGCCCTGTGATAGTTTTTCATTGCTGCTTGATAACACTTCTTCAGCGAAGGGTCATACTCCCGTCTCCATGACCGTTCCAGCCTTTTGCAGGTTTTACGCAAAATGGCGAGATCATCGTTATACCATGGGTTGGATTTAGAGGAACGGCTGATTGACCACTTCGCCGGGATGAGTGCATCAAGGGGACTGCGAATCCAATCTGAGAGTGCTTTATCAGCAGCATCAGGGTCATCTGGCATGCTAAGAGCATTTCTAGAGAGAATGTCATGGAATTGGACGAGATCAAGTTTATGCCAGGGGCGTTTAAGAACAACCTTCTGACGTTGCTTCCGCAGAGGGGAGATCCCTGAGAGGGACATAGAGATCAGATAGTGATCGGACCAGCAGACCGGAATAGGAGTGTGAACTGATAACAAAGGGAGATTTGAAAACACTGAGTCCAGCAGATGTCCTGCAGAATGAGTGGGACCCTGAACCAATTGCGTCAGCTGACAGGCGCCCAAATCAGCCAGAAAATTGCCCGACTCTGATTCCTGGAGGTTTTCTAGGTGTAGGTTCAAATCCCCAATAATACTAAAATTAGCTGTCCTTGTGGCCAAGATGTTAACAGTTTCCACAAGCGACGACCTGAACTCTTTGGAGGGTCCGGGCGGACGGTATATAAGTAACCCAGACATTGTATAGCAGGCGTTCAGAGAGAGCCCAAAGCGAGCACACTCACAGCCAGCTAGAGTCTCTTCAGTGAAAGAACAGGTGTAGTGAGATTTAAAGATCAGGGCAATACCCCCACCTCTAGACTCTCTATTGAGGGTTACAATGTTAAAACCTAGTGGGAGGGCCGGTCCTAGCACTGACTCTGAATTGGCAGATAGTCAAGTCTCGGTTAGAACTAGGGCGTCCGGGGATTCCTCAGAAAGTAAGTCATAGATGTCAGAATGGTGTTTAACTGATGAGCGACAATTGAGGCTAAGTAGTTTAATGACATTATCAAGATGCGAGGTAAGAGAGGACACTGGGGGGGGTGGCCAAGAGTTAAATCCACAGGACAAACAGCAAAAAGGACCCTCTGGGAGGAGGCAGAAGGAGTGGTTACACATGCCAACAGCTTTCCTAATATCCATAAGATTGGCTGGGGCATAAGTAAGCTTGTTTTTAACACGACCGACAGCATCCCTGGCGTCTGGCGACGTCCAGGCGTGGACGGGCGCAGACGGGCTTGCCTTAGACGCGCCCGCTGCGCGCGTCTGCTGCGCGGTCGCGGTCTCCTCATCTAAAATAGAGGAGATCGCCAGGCTAGTCCCGTCCTCTAGAGCTCACCGGAAATGCATCACAATTGGTGCCTACGCCGCAGAGAAGGAACGAGCCTGCCCTCCACACAAACAGCAAGCCGCGGTGGACTGGAGCGAGGCTCAAGTAAGGAGAGTGAGAGAAATGCGAGCAAGCACTAAGGTCAAGGGAAGGTGTTTAAAAGTAAAAAATTTAAACAATCATAAAAACACAGTAAAATCAGCGAGTATTAAAAACACGGGTAAGCGCTATAACACCAGGTGCAGAGGAAAGAAGCACATCCTCGTCAGTGTCCGCTGTGCGGTCGCGGTCTCCTCATCTAAAATAGAGGAGATCGCCAGGCTAGTCCCGCCCTCTAGAGCTCACCGGAAATGCGTCGCAATTGGTGCCTATGCCGCAGAGAAGGAAAGAGCCCGCCCTCCACACAAACGGCAAGCCGCGGTGGACCGGAGCGAGGCTCAAGTAAGGAGAGTGAATTGTGAATTTAAGAGGTATAAGTTATAATTTGTTGCTGACTGCTGTGTATTACAGTTTTAGTACTACTGTGGGCCATAACTGTAGTATATGCAAGTACATAACTATATATTGCCACAGCAAACCATAAGTCAGGCGTTCTTAGCTTACCTGCATATCGAAGCAGTTTGCAGGTTGAGTTGTATGCAATTTTTGGGTTGTAAGCTGAGGATTGCCCTTGATGGTGCAACTGTTTTCTGGGCTCTGCTGCTGGGATGTGGGTGCTGCAGTTATCTAGGAAAGAGCAATGGCTTAAACTGTCTTCTGAAGTGTATGCTCCTGGATGCTTCTAATGATAGCTGGTGAGTTCCAGAGTTTAGCAGCTTGTACTGAGAAAGCAGTGCCTCCTACAGATTACTTATGGTAAGCTGGCGTGATGATAATTGGTGCAAGCCAGGGGCACAGTGATCTGCTTGGTTTTGTTTTGCTTGAATCTAACTTGTAGGTACAGCAGTTCTTTCCCTTGGGAGGCTCTGCAGACAATGCAGAGTGCCTTGAACATTGCCCTTCTAGCAATAGGTAGCCAGTGGAGCAATAGCAGGCCTGGAATCATGTGTTGACATTTTATTAAACATCTGTTCTGTGGTAATGCCCAGCACTGTGCATTTATTGGAAATGTCAATAAAACCCAGTATTGACTGTGGTAGATTGAATCACCTTGGACATAAACTAGCAAAAAATTACATTTTTGGCTACTGATCAACTGACATTGTTGATTGCATTATTTTCGCTGCGTAAGTTGAAAGGAAGAGTGTCATGGTTTTGTTTAACTTTCTGCCTTCACTCTACATATATTTCCTGTCATAAATCCAACAGTGCACATCTACTTTGACTGATAAACTTTGTGCTGATCCAATATAGGCTCATCGCAGCGATCTAAATGTCCATGCTAGCTCATGATATTGCTTTCCAGATAAACTTCATATAACATGTAAATGTATTGTTTTATTTTATAAGCTTTAATTTATTTTATTTAGTTGATAAAAAGTGTCTCCACAGAGGTTCACCTTAACAATCATCCGATTGTCACTGACTGACAATTTAGCAGTCTTTATTTATTATTTATCATGTGTGTTATCGCTAAGTCAAGACATTTACAAGCACTACTCCTCCTTGTGTGATCTTGCAATTCAGGGGAGGGAATGAGACTTAGGAAGAGTTGTGCTAACAAAGTTAACAAAATGATAATGCCATTTAGTCCTAGAAAGGCTGGTATGCCATATTTGAAGCTTCCATTCAGGGCGTCCTAAACAGGGCAAGACTTCAGACACTATAAAGATGGCAGCCAAATGGCGGATGGACTGCAACAAAGCCTTCCACACAGCTATAACAGCTGAGGCTTTGTTGTCAGAAGCCAAGCTGTCTCTGAATGAGATGAAATATACAGGAGTGTGGCAGAAGGAACATCTAATTATTTTCGACAAGTGTTTCACTACTGCTCTATTATAAATTGCCAGTTTAATTTCCCACCTTATGCCACCCTCCTTCTCATATACTCTATTTGTCAGGGTCAGGGCAGCCAGGCACCAGTGCCACTCTGCCTTGCATCTTCTCCAGCTATCCTCATTGGGTACCAGAAAAATACCTCAATCTAAACTTGATCTGGTTCCCACAGTTCTGCCTTGGTTGTTGGTTGAACTATGCCAGCTCCAGATCTGTGACCTTCAGCACTTCAATAAGTGACTTCTCTCAAATAAACTCTCTGGGCATAACGTCTTGCAACATATTTAACTTACATAAAAGTTCCTAGTATGTGGTAAAATGTGTACCCAGGGTCTATAAGTTAACTGCCAGCAGTGGAATGTAGCACAGATTGTGCACTCCACTGTCATGGTAGTGAAACATGGTTTCAGGGCTACCATTGTAGTCTGACTAAAGCGGTTTTTAAACTACAATTTGACCTGTCAAAATAAACCCTTTTGACAGATCTAAACCTTTCTTTTAAATATTAATGTCACCCCTAAGTAGGTATTTCAGCCCACAATGCAGGGTGAATGGTATCTGAAATTAGACATGTAGACATTTAGGGGCAGATTTACAAGCCCCTTGCGACACTTTTGCGCCGCCGTTGCGTCACTTTTGTGACGCAGCGGCGGCGTAAAAAATGCGGCCAATTAACAACGTGACGCATCTAGGGAGATGTGTCACGTTGTAAAGCCCTGCGTCACATTATACCTGCGTCAGGTATAATGTATGCAGGGTGGAAGTTCCCATGCAGGTAAGCCTCGTAAAAGTGACGTAGTGAAATCTACAAGATTTCACTGCGTCACTTCTAGGACGGCACTGCGTCAAAACCTTACGCCTGCTTGAAGCAGGTGTAAGGAGTGACGCAATGTAGTGGGAATAGGCCTCAAAATGCATTGCTGGAGTTGCGTCGTGCTTGCGACACGACTCCAGCAATGCGCGACTTTTGCCCCAACAGATGCGTCAGAATTTCTGACGCATCTGTCAATCCTTGCGGCATGGTGCGCCGTATTGTAAATACGGCGCATTCATGGTGGCGCAAGGGTATCGCAGGCTGGCGCAGAGAAAGTGACGCATCTCTACAGATGCTTCACTTTCTTGTAAATCTGCCCCTCAATGTTAAACATGTCCTCATAGTGACTAGCTCCTAAAAACTATTTTCATTCTGGCAAGGCTGGTTGTTCCATAAACAGACACTTAGATGCAATATTAAATCCATTAATCCTATCATCAGTTAGGAAATATCTAATAATTTCATTCTGGAACTGTTTGTAATATTTATTGAAAGTCCAAATTCAATAGTGATGTCACATTTTTAATAAACATTAAGGAAAAGGTTCTCTTAGAAAGTTAACTTTTTCCTGACCAAAGCCTCTAAAGGCTACTTTTCATTATCCTCCAGCTGCAGTCCTCTGAGATTCATGGATAGTGGGCACTGTGGAATTGTTTGAATTAGGACACAGAGGAAATGTTGCAAAAGTGTTAAAGGTAACCCCTGGGAACTTTTACCCCATTGGTTAGAAATAAGCCAAGAGCCACTCCCATTCATAAGTCAGACACAAATGTGGCAACCCCACTGTCCTCCTCAGAACATTACTGGATCTGAGGAAGTTGAGAATAGGACTAAACCTGTTGTCTGGGCCTGAGAAGAGCCCTGAGGGACTGGACATGATCTCCCTTTTGCACCCAGGAAAAAGAAGTGGGCAACAAGGGTTATAAGGCTGACCTGTTGAAGCTACAGAGACACAAAAAGCTGCAAAAGGCTCAGGAAGATCAGAATAGGACTATACCTGCTCTCTGGACCTGAGAAGAGCCCAGAGGGACTGGACATGCTCTCCCTTTTGAACACAGGAAAAAGAAGTGGACAGCAAGGTTTATAAGGCTGACCTGTTCAAGCTACTGAGACACAAAATGCAGCAAAAGGCCTTCCCAGCAAATGCCAGCTGACTAATTTCAACTGGAGCTGACCTTGACCCTGCTGCTTGCCTCTTCTGTAGTGAGTCCTGACCTACAAGTGTTGTTCCTGTGGTCCTGGAATCCTGGGCTGAGTCAGAGTGTACTCTTAACATCCTGAGAAACCTGGGACTTAGAAACTTTTTTTGCTCCAAAGATCTCTGGGGGTCCGGAACAAACCTGCAGAGCCGATCAAACCAAAATGTGTTGGTGCTGGGCTGAAGATTCAGGTTTCCCCAGCACTGAGCTTTTCCACAGCAACACAGTCAGTGGGAAATCATGGAGGTAGGATTCAGCATCATGGAGCTCTCATCGTCTACGACCTGCAGCCGTGCATGCTGGAGGAATCCAAGCTCCAAATAGTGACTAAGTGCAAACGAAGAAATCATTACCCGGCAAAGTGCCAAAAGTATCCTGCCAGTAAGGGACCTTCCATGGGCACAAAATTCGATTTTCCCCTACTCAGAGCTTTCTAGCCAAAAATTAATGGCTTAACTGGGATCCAATGACTATCCAACCTTGTGGAGCCCTCCTTGGATATAGCCTGCTGCCCTGCCCCATTGAAGATTTTGGATTTTCATTTTTGGGACTTAGCCCAAGGTAAATCTTCTGAGCAGGTTGAAACTGATTTCTGTAGTGGACCCCCGCTCTATCACAGTTACCTTCAAATCTTGCCTAGGTCCTGGTCTACTGCGACCACTTGACAGTGGTTGGCGCGTAACGCTTTTTGGTGATATTTTTATTTAAAACTTTAAAATTAAGCATTTTGGTTCCCTTTTATTGGAATTTTGTCATTTGTGTGTAATTTTATGTTTTAAAATGTTCTCTGTGTTTCTAAATTGATTTGGGATTTTGCTTGTGTTGTATTTTGACTTTATTACTGTTTTAGTACTGCATAAATACTTACGCATTGCCTCTGAGTTAAGCCTGTCTGATCTGTGCCATAGCTACCAGGGGGTCGACCTCAGGCTAATTCAATCTAACAAGGATTGTAGTTATTGCCTAAGGTGTGTCGTCACCCCCCTTCACTAATACCCCAATTTCTTACAACGACTTTATGGAGAATTTGAGGCTTCAGCATTCTGATAAACACTGCTTGATATCTGCCACAAGCAATTAAAGTGCTATCACTATGAATCGTTGAAAGATATTTGTTTCTAAAATATAAGTAGCCATATTCTGTCAACAGCATGGGCTGTAGCAATTCCCAGAAGCTGCAAATAACAATGAGTTTGAGTTTTGTAGAGTGCACAATTATCGTACAGTGTCCTGGCACTAAAAGGACTCAAAGAAGCAAAATAGATACCACACCACTGCAATAGGTGCATTTTCAGAGCCTTACAAAAAGTCCTATGAATGGGTTCAGCATGAATAGCTAGTGAAAGACTATTCCAGGTCTGGGTTGTGCCAAGAGAAAACACTCGACCACAGAACATATTATGAAGAATTTCGGTATATTAACAAAGAGAAGGAATACAGAGCTAGAACGTATCTGTCTGGTGGGGGAAGAATGAGTCAAGAAGGAATTCATATAGTTGGATAGTCGGCCATCATAAACCGCTATATGACAATAGCAAAGGTTCTTAAAAATGCAGCATTTCCGAACCAATAGTCAGTGTAAGTTAATAGGATGAGAGGAAATACTAGCAAGTTTTGGAAGGCCTAGTATGTCTGTCAGCCGCATTCTGATTACGTTGCAATGTCTGTATCATATAAGATGGTAGACAGACAAACAATGAGTTGCAGTAGTCAAGTCTACTAGCAATTAGCACTTGAACCAGAGTTTTCATGGATGAAGCAGGTACAAAGAGTCCAAGTTTCCTGAGCATTTGTGTCATGCTAAAACAAGTAGACATAGGTTTATTAATATGAAACTTAAAATAAAGTCTGACTTCAGAGATGACACCCAGACTGCACGCTTTGGTACTTGGTTCAGGCATGTGCCAAGGCATTGGGTCCTCAGGTTGGACGACCAAGTAGAAAGATTACCAAACACTAAGACCTCAGTCTTGTCAGCATTTAGTCTCAAGGAATTGACATCCATCCAATAAGCTAAAGATTTTAGACACTGCCTAAAGTGCTCTTGGATCATAGAGTGTCCAGACACTAGTTGAAAAGTAATCTGGATGTCACCAGCATAAGAGAAAAATTGTAACCCAAAGGATGCAATGAGATTAGCCAGGGGTGCCACACAGAGATTAAAAAGAGAGGGCAGAAAGAGGAGTCCTCTGGAATACTACAACTAAGTTGCTAGTGGGATGAGGAATAAGGGGCAGATAAACAGCCTGTGACTTTGAGCTCCAGAAAGATGTGAAGTAGCCCAGCACATTTTCTTGCAGACCTACCGTCTTGAGTCTGTCTTGGAGAGCCCTATGCAAAACTGTGTTGAAGACCACTGGCAGATCGAGGAGGAACAGGGCAGTAGAGCTCCCAGCATCCAGGATCATTTGGATTTCATTACTGGCGGCTTTCAGCATGGTCTTAGTACTGGAGTTAGGCCAAAATCCTGATTGAAAGGTAAAGGTGTTCAGTACAGCATTGTCTTCAATATAGCATGAGAGTCGACTATTAACATAGCTTTGAATGATCTTAGCTATCGTCGAAAGAAGAGCTATAGGATGATAATTGGCCAGAGTCAATGGTTTTGAAGAAGGTTTCATAAGAAGTAGAATATTAATAGCTAATTTACAGACGGATTGAACCTGGTCAGTGGATAATGAGATACTACAGTTGACATAAAAACAGGAGCCACAACCAGTGTCTTGAATGTAAGGAATCTGGCAGGACAGGGATCAGAGGGAGAACCAGAAGTTATTGACTTAAGCTTGGACACAATGAAATTCAAAGTTACTGAAAGACATTCAGACTAGGACCAGGAATTGACCTTAGCACCACTATGTCCACAGTTAATCTGATTTTGGAAGCTGAAGGGGAGGATCTGATAAGTTCAGAGTCAGAAACACCAGAAAAGGAGGTTAAAACGGATCTATTTTTCTGCCAGTCTGAGCATAAAGTTTGTGACCAACCAATCGTAGGAGTCAGCACATTACAATAGTCCAAAGTCATAAATTGCAAAAAACCTAGTTTGTGGGATTTTTATTACCTACAGCCTTATAATGGTAGTATTTTGATCACATATTATTAAGAAGGATTTTATAATTTTTCATGGTTATATATGATTTTTTATCAACAGAGGTGTAGGAAAGTTGTCACAGTCTTTTCAATTGTTTACATTTCCTCTTGGCAAGCATCAAATCTGCTGTGTACCAAGGAGCTGGTGGAGCAGAGCTGTGGGTGTAAACCTTTTTGTCAGACCTGGCATCCTTGGCGTGGGTCTCCCTTCCATTTTTTCATAATGCCTCCACTGTTGTCGATATGTTTTTGCTGGACTAGATGCTCATCGGCACTTTGCCACTGCTAATCAGTGCCAAAGTGCAAGTGCTCCCTATTGTAAATTGTGTGATGAATTAGTGACTCCATTTTTGGCTTATTTGAATTACTGTCAGACCCTAGTACAGTGCACTGAGTGTGCCCAGGGCTTGTAAATCAAATGCTGCGGGTGGGCTTGCAGCACTGGTTGTGCCACCCACAGAAGCAGCTTGTAAAGTGTGTCTCAGGCCTGCCATTGCAGGGCATGTGTGCAGTCTGTGACTGCCATGTCGACTTGGTAAGTGCACCCACTTACCAGTCCCTAAACCTTCCCTTTTCTTCATATCAGACACCCCTTTGGTAGGCCTACGGGCAGGGTGCATTGTAAGGATAAGGTGGGACATGCCCTGGTGTGTGTGGCATGTCCTAAAAGTGAATTACAGCCATTTTCGTTTTTCACTATTGCAAGGCTACCTGTTCCCCATAGGCCAGAATGGGCAGTTTGATTATAACATCTTATAATCCTTAACTGACTCAGGGAACTGGGTAGACATTCGAGTTTAGTATGCCTGAACTCAGAATGATAAAATGCATCTTTTAGTGAAGATGATTTTAACCTTCTGTGTTTGAAAATACCACTTTTAGAAAGTGGGTATTTTCTTGCCTAACTATCCAGCCTGCCTCTGCCAGCTTGTGTATTGTGTGTCTGGTTTGTGCGTGACTGGGGCTGGGGGTGGCTACAGGAGACAGGGTGAGGCAGCCCAGGGTTGAATAGAGAGATCTGCATCCAGATTAGAGGGAGGAGTTGCATCTGGGTCTGAATAGGGCTGTGCCTGCCTTCCACAATGCTGGCTCCACCTCCTGCCGGGCGTCTGAATACCCTGCCCCACATTTTGAAAGGAAAGAAGGAGACATGTACACAGAGTGCTCCAAAGCTGCACAGAACTGGTTTGAACTAGGCAAAGGCCTCTCTGCCTCAAGAGAACAAAGAGAATCAGGGTATAAGAGGGGCACCCAGACCCCAAGAATTTAGATCACTTTTGGGAACAAGAAGAAACCTTTGCTGAGGAGCGGAACCAAGAAGAAACTGAGGAGAGACTATCCCTAAGCCTGAAGTGCTGCTTGGGGGATTGGCCTGCAGTGGTTTGCCTGACTGCCAAAGAAAGGAGAAAGGAACTTTTGCTTTGCTGTGACTTTCATCAACTTGTGAAGGATCTCCAAGGGCTTGGAAGAGAGCTTGCCCCCTGATCGAAGTCCCAGGACCATTGGACTTCACCCCCTTTGTGAATTGCTGCTGGAAAATCTGTTTCAGTGGCTACAGAGGTAGGGAGCTGTGACCGACTCTCCCGACCAGCTCGGTGTCCTGTTGGCACCGCATCGAGCAACGACTGCATCTTGCAACGCACAGCCTTGGTCTCACCAACTCCGTCAACGAGCCGCTGCCTGCACGTAACCTGTGAGCGCTGCACCTTGCAACGCCTCGCTACACCGAATCCATCTGGTCTGACCGACACGGTCACTGTTGCTGAGTTCGAGTCCTGTGACCGCACTGGAGTTGGGCACCGCCTCGCAAGCTTCGCGACGCACCGCCCGACTCGCACCGCTGTCCGGACTGATCGACACCAGCTCCTGAATCCAGCTCAGTCGCCGCACCGCAACCTGCCAGCACCGCATAGAAGCACCGTCTCGCCCTGCAATTCACGGCCCTGGTCTCACCGACTCCGTCTCGACGACGTCAACGAGCCGCTGCCTGCACCGCATCGAGGGACAACGCGTCCTGCAACGCTTCCATTTTGCATCGTGACCGCGACGTACAGCCATCCGGCTCGCACGCCCGTGCCGGCCGCTTCAAGTAAAAGGTACTGTGACCGAGTCTGTCTATGCTGTGTTGGCCCGTCTCGACGCGGTCAGCTGGATTTGTTAGACTCTGTTTGTTCTTGACATCGCCATAGCCGGAGGAGGCTACCGACTCGCACAAAACCTCAAATTAAGCCTTTTTGATAAGAACTAAGTATTCTTGACAGTATTGTGGATTATTTTTGTCGTTTATGGTCTTGTGGTAAATCTATATAAAATATTCTTATTTTTATAAATATATAACCTGTGTGGTGTCCATTTGTAGTGTTGTCACTTGATTACTGTATGTGTTCACAAATGCTTTACACACTGCCTCTGAACCAAGCCTGTCTGCTCGTGCCAAGCTACCAAGAGGGTGAGCAGGGGTTATTTCAGGAGTGTACCCACTTTCCCTGACTAGACTCAAGGGTCCCTATTTGGACAAAGGTACCTACCTCTGCTAACTAGAGACCCCCAAATCTAACATTGGTGGTCAGCGGTGAGGATTCTGGACTTGCATTTGTGACTCATGTACAGTAATTGGTGAACACTACTTAGTGAGTGCAGACCAAAACGCAACCGCATACTCTTTGATAGCATTTTTTCTGGGATTTTCTATTTTTGCAACTGCCAAGTTTAATCACCATGGAGAAACCAGCATCAGTAGCCTCTGTTGAGTGTGATTGGGAAGAGGAGAGGCTAGAATGCTACACCCTCAAGCAGCTCAAGCATTTCTGCAAAAAGTTTAAAGTGTCCATGACCGGGCTCTCCAGGAAGGAGGACCTCCAAAAGGCGCTGAGGGCCTGGGTCGAATCAAGGAGTGTCCCTGTGGAGGGGGCTGAGAATGCAGAAGGGCAGCTGGAGGGGCTATTGGGTCTAGGGGCTGGAAGACCACCTTCCCCAGTAGGTAGCAGTGTTTCTGCCAGAGGTCTGTCTCCAGAAGAGTTGGAGGACAGGAAAGAGAGTAGGATGCACGAAATGGAGCTGACCAAGCTCAAGCTGAATGGGCAGTTAGAATTTGAATTGCAAACTAGGAAATTAGCCCTAGAAGAAAAGAAAATGCAGTTTGAACATGAGAAGGTTTTGAGGGAGTTGGAATTGAAGGCCAAAAGTTTAGAGATTACTCCCTCTGGTGGCAGTGTACCGCCTGTGCCTGTTGAAGCTAGGGTGTATATTCCAAAAGATGTGGTTAAGGAATTTTAAAAAATGATGACATTGGGCAGTGGTTCAAAGCCTATGAGGTAGCCATGTCTTCCCACCGGGTCCCTGAGAAGGATTGGGGAGCGGGGTTGTGGGGACGGTTCCTTAGTGAGGGGCGGGATACCTTGTTGGATTTGCCCTCTGAAGTCTATAATTCATACAGCCACATGAAAGATGCATTGATGACTAGATATGGTTTAACCCCTGAGCTTTATAGGCAGAGGTTAAGGATCTGTAAGAAGATTGAAGGCAGTACCTGGGTTGAATATGTGACCTTCTTTTGCAGAGCATTGGATGGTTGGGTAAAGGGTAGCAAAGCGACTGATTTTCAGGCGCTCTTTGATTTGATTGCCTGGGAGCACTTGTCCAGTAATTGTTTTCCTGAGCTACGCCAGCACCTGATTGATAGTAAGCTGACTAACCCTAGGCAGCTTGCTGAGGAGGCGGACCGCTGGGTAAGTACCCGGGTCCACAAGGGTCACGTGGGAGATTCCGCCAAGGGTGGAAAGGGTCCCCAGCAGAAGAGTGGGGGGGACAAGGGTAAACAGAGGGAGTTCCAGAAAGGGCCCCAAAGTAAACCCCAAGGGAACCAAGGGAAAGGTTCCCAGCCTCCCCTGAGAAGAAGCCAGTGGCCCTGACAGGCCCCCTGTTCACCAGGGACCACTGGTGTGTTACAAGTGTGGCGCCCCTGGCCACAAGGCAAATGATCCTCGTTGCCCTTTTTTGGAAAACCAGCACCCTCTGGTGCAGTCCCCCGGCAGTTGGCTAGTGTAGCCCTGGGGGAGGAGTTGGGTGCCCAAGGTGGGGGATCCCACAGTGTTTTCCCTTGTCTCATTAGGAGACTCTGAGATGGTCCCTAGGACTCAGCTGCCTGAGAACACTAAAAAGTACAGGCAGTGGGTGACCATCAATGGCCGTAGGGTGGAGGCTCTGAGAGACACAGGAGCCAGTGTGACAGCTGTCAAGTGTCACCTGGTGTCTAAAGAGCAGGTTGTCCCTGATGCATTCTATCCAGTTGTTGCCGCTGACAACACAGAGAGTCACTGCAAGGTGGCTCAGGTTCCCTTTGAGTGGGGGGGGTCTCGGGTACTCTTCAAGTAGCTGTGAGGCCAGCTATGCCTGTTGACTGTTTGTTAGGGAATGATTTGGAGAGCTCACCTTGGGCTAAGGTGGAGCGGAGTGCGCATTTAGAAATGTTGGGCTTGCCTGATTGGGCATGTGTGACCACCCGGTCAATGGCAGCTAAAGGTGTTCAAGAGGACCTGGAGCCTGAGAGGGAGGCCCAGGTGCCTGTCAGAGAGAGAGGAGGCAGGGGTGCAGGAAACCGGCCCCCGAGTTCCCACGGTCCAGGAGGAGGCAGACCCTGAGGGGGATGCCCTGGAGCCTACAGGGGAACAGGTAGCTGAACTGGGGGACCTACCTGAGCTGACCCATTGGCAGCAAGAAGGAGGACCCTCCAGGGAAGAGTTCTGCGAGGAGCAGAACACATGCCCTCCTCTCGTGGGTCTGAGGCAACAGGCCACAGACCAGGCAGCAGGTGATCAGTCTGGATCACATTAGATTTACTGGGAGAATGGTCTCCTGTATTCAGAGCCTAAGGTTGCTGAGCCTGGGTCAGCCCGTGTGCTGGTGGTACCCCAGTGCTTCAGAACCTTCCTACTGGGGTTGGCTCATGATGTACCGTTAGCAGGACATCTTGGGCAGGACAAGACCGTTGAAAGGCTTGTCACCCATTTCTTTTGGCCCCAGATGCGCAGGAGTGTCGCCACTCACTGCAGGACCTGCCAGACTTGCCAGGCAAGTGGAAAAAGTGGGAGGAAGCACAAGGCTCCTCTCCAGCCATTCCCTGTGGTCAGCACCCCCTTTGAACGGGTGGGTATTGACATTGTGGGGCCACTGGACCCCAAGACAGCCATGGGCAACAGGTTTATCCTGGTCTTGGTGGACCATGCCACCCGGTACCCTGAAGCCATCCCTCTGAGGACAGTGACGGCCCCCGTGGTGGGATGAGCACTGATGGGAATTTTCTCACGTGTGGGGTTCCCTCAAGAGGTGGTGTCTGACAGAGGTACCAACTTCGTGTCCAAGTACATGAAGTCCCTGTGGCAGGAGTGCGGTGTAACTTACAAGTTCACCACTCCTTACCACCCTCAAGGAAATGGGCTGGTTGAGAGGTTCAACCGGACCCTAAAAGGCATGAATATGGGTCTGGAAGAACCCATGAGGCGTAAATGGGACGTCCTCTTACCTTGCCTGTTGTTTGCATACCGGGAGGTGCCACAGAAGTCTCTAGGGTTAAGCCCCTTTGAGCTCCTCTAATGACACCCGGTGCGAGGACCTCTGAGTTTGGTCAAGGAAGGCTAGGAGCAATCTCCCAGGAAACCTCCCAGGATGTATACAGTTACATGCTGGCCTTCAGGAACCAGACTAGGCGTTTCAGAGAACTTGCTGAGGCAAATCTGGAAGCCAGCCAGGAGGAGATGAAGCGGTGGTACGACCAGAATGCCACTCTGGTAGAGCTTCAGCCTGGTCAGAAAGTGTGGGTCATGGCCCCATTGGAGCATTGTGCGCTCCAGGATAGGTGGACCGGCCCTTTTACGGTGGTGGAGCGCAAGAGTCCAGTTACCTATTTGGTGGACTTGCAGTCTCCCAGGAACCCCTTGCGGGTCCTGTACGTGAACCGCCTGAAGCCCCACTTGGAGAGGTCCCAAGTGGGCATGCTCTTAGCTACGGATGATGGGATGGAGGAGGAGACCGAGCCTCTTCCTGACCTCCTGTCAGCCCGAGAGCAAGATGGATCAGTGGAGGGAGTACACTTCTCTACCTCCCTCACACCTGAGCAGCAGGGTGACTGTCGCCAGCTGTTGGGACAGTTCCCTGACCTGTTCTCCCTGGTTCCCACTGTCACTCATTGGGGCGTCCATGATGTGGACACTGGGGACAGTCTTCCTGTGAAGCACAAGGCTTACAGGGTGACTGATAGGGTCAGAGCCTGCATCAAGGAGGAGGTCTCCAAGATGTTTGCGCTAGGGGTGATTGAGACCTCTAACAGCCCTTGGGCCAGACAGTGGTCTTGGTTCCAAAGGCTGCCGCGCCTGGTGCCACACCCAAACTCTGGTTCTGTGTGGACTACAGGGGACTCAATTCCGTCACCAGGACTGACGCACACCCCATCCCCAGAGCTGATGAGCTCATAGATCGGTTAGGGGCTGCATGGTACCTCAGCACGTTTGACTTAACGTCTGGGTACTGGCAGATCGCCTTGACTGATGGGGCAAAAGAGAGGTCAGCATTCTCCACACCGGATGGGCACTACCAGTTCCGGGTGATGCCCTTTGGGATGAAGAATGCCCCTGCCACCTTTCAGAGGTTGGTCAACCAGGTGTTGGTTGGACTGGAGGATTTCACTGCCGCCTACCTGGATGACATCGCAGTGTTCAGTGCCAGTTGGGAAGAACATCTGCACCACCTCTGGGAAGTGTTGATGGCGCTGCGGAGGGCAGGCCTCACGATCAAGGCAAGTAAGTGCCAGATCGGGCAGGGTTCCATGGTGTACTTGGGACACCAGGTTGGGAGCGGCCAGGTGGCGCCCCTCCAACTGAAAATTAATACCATTCTGGCTTGGGAGCCCCCCAAGACCCAGACAGAGGTGAGAGCCTTCCTAGGACTCACCGGGTATTACAGGAGATTCGTCAAGGGGTATGGCAGCATTGTTGCCCCCTTGACAGAGCTGACTTCCAGCAGCCCAGGAGAGTGATTTGGACTGACGCCTGTCAAAAAGCTTTTGACACCTTGAAGACGGCCAGGTGCACGGCGCCTGTGCTCCAGGCACCCAACTTCTCCAATGAGTTCATTGTTCAGACAGAAGCTTCAGAGCATGGTGTAGGGGATGTTCTATCACAGATCAATGAGGAGGGCCTAGACCAACCTGTAGCCTTCATCAGTCGGAGGTTACTTCCACGGGAACAGAGGTGGAGTGCTATTGAGCGTGAGGCATTTGCTGTGGTCTGGGCACTGAAGAAGCTGAGACCATACCTGTTTGGGACTCACTTCCGGGTTCAGACAGACCACAGGCCCCTCAGATGGTTGATGCAGATGAGGGGTGAGAATCCAAAGCTGTTGAGGTGGTCCATTTCCCTACAGGGGATGGACTTTACGGTGGAACACCGCCCTGGTACAGAACACGCCAATGCTGATGGTCTGTCCAGATTTTTCCGCCTTAGTGATGAGAACTCCCTAGAGGTAGGATAGTTCTCCCCACATTTCAGCTGGAGGGGACACGTGTTAGACCTGGCATCCTTGGCGTGGGTCTCCCTTCCATTTTTTCATAATGCCTCCACTGTTGTCGATATGTTTTTGTGGACTAGATGCTCAAGGTCACTTTGCCACTGCTAATCAGTGCCAAAGTGCAAGTGCTCCCTATTGTAAATTGTGTGATGAATTAGTGACTCCATGTTTGGCATATTTGAATTACTGTCAGACCCTAGTACAGTGCACTGAGTGTGCCCAGGGCTTGTAAATCAAATGCTGCGGGTGGGCTTGCAGCACTGGTTTTGCCACCCACAGAAGCAGCTTGTAAAGTGTGTCTCAGGCCTGCCATTGCAGAGCCTGTGTGCAGTCTGTGACTGCCATGTCGACTTGGTAAGTGCACCCACTTACCAGTCCCTCAACCTTCCCTTTTCTTCATATCAGACACCCCTATGGTAGGCCTACGGGCAGGGTGCATTGTAAGGATAAGGTGGGACATGCCCTGGTGTGTGTGGCATGTCCTAATAGTGAATTACAGCCATTTTCGTTTTTCACTATTGCAAGGCTACCTGTTCCCCATAGGCCAGAATGGACAGTTTGATTATAACATCTTATAATCCTTAACTGACTCAGGGAACTAGGTAGAAATTCGAGTTTAGTATGCCTGAACTCAGAATGATAAAATGCATCTTTTAGTGAAGATGATTTTAACCTTCTGCGTTTGAAAATACCACTTTTAGAAAGTGGGTATTTTCTTGCCTAACTATCCAGCCTGCCTCTGCCAGCTTGTGTATTGTGTGTCTGGTTTGTGCGTGACTGGGGCTGGGGGTGGCTACAGGAGACAGGGGTGAGGCAGCCCAGGGTTGAATAGAGAGATCTGCATCCAGATTAGAGGGAGGAGTTGCATCTGGGTCTGAATAGGGCTGTGCCTGCCTTCCACAATGCTGGCTCCACCTCCTGCCGGGCGTCTGAGTATCCCACCCCACATTTTGAAAGGAAAGAAGGAGACATGTACACAGAGTGCTCCAAAGCTGCACAGAACTGGTTTGAACTAGGCAAAGGCCTCTCTGCCTCCAGAGAACACAGAAAATCAGGGTATAAGAGGGGCACCCAGACCCCAAGAATTTAGATCACTTTTGGGAACAAGAAGAAACCTTTGCTGAGGAGCGGAACCAAGAAGAAACTGAGGAGAGACTATCCCTAAGCCTGAAGTGCTGCTTGGGGGATTGGCCTGCAGTGGTTTGCCTGACTGCCAAAGAAAGGAGAAAGGAACTTTTGCTTTGCTGTGACTTTCATCAACTTGTGAAGGATCTCCAAGGGCTTGGAAGAGAGCTTGCCCCCTGATCGAAGTCCCAGGAACATTGGACTTCACCCCCTTTGTGAATTGCTGCTGGAAACTCTCTTTCAGTGGCTACAGAGGTAGGGAGCTGTGACCGACTCTCCCGACTGGCTCGGTGTCCTGTTGGCACCGCATCGAGCAACGCCTGCATCTTGCAACTCCGTCAACGAGCCGCTGCCTGCACCGTAACCTGTGAGCGCCGCACCTTGCAACGCCTCGCTACACCGAATCCATCCGGTCCGACCGACACGGTCACTGTTGCTGAGTTCGAGTCCTGTGACCGCACCGGAGTTGGGCACCGCCTCGCAAGCTTTGCGACGCACCGCCCAACTCGCACCGCTGTCCGGACTGATCGACGCCAGCTCCCGAATCCGGCTCCGTCGCCGCACCGCAACCTGCCAGCACCGCATCAAAGCACCGTCTCGCCCTGCAACGCACGGCCCTGGTCTCACCGACTCCGTCTCGATGACGTCAACGAGCCGCTGCCTGCACCGCATCGAGGGAGAACGCGTCCTGCAATGCTTCCATTTTGCATCGCGACCGTGACGTACAGCCATCCGGCTCACACGCCCGTGCCGGCCGCTTCAAGTAAAAGGTACTGTGACCGAGTCTGTCCACGCTGTGTTGGCCCGTCTCGACGCGGTCAGCTGGATTTGTTAGACTCTGTTTGTTCTTGACATCGCCGTAGCCGGAGGAGGCTACCGACTCGCACAAAACCTCGAAATAAGCCTTTTTGATAAGAACTAAGTATTCTTGACAGTATTGTGGATTATTTTTGTCCTTTATGGTCTTGTGGTAAATCTATATAAAATATTCTTATTTTTATAAATATATAACCTGTGTGGTGTCCATTTGTAGTGTTGTCACTTGATTACTGTATGTGTTCACAAATGCTTTACACACTGCCTCTGAACTAAGCCTGTCTGCTCGTGCCAAGCTACCAAGAGGGTGAGCAGGGGTTATTTCAGGAGTGTACCCACTTTCCCTGACTAGACTCAAGGTCCCTATTTGGACAAAGGTACCTACCTCTGCCAACTAGAGACCCCCAAATCTAACACTTTTTTACAGCGAGAGTGGGTGTTTAAAGTGTTGATGATCCAATTATTAAAACTCACAACATAGTTGATATTACCCAAAGGTGCAGCACAATATGCTCTGAGCAGAAAAGTAATTGGCCAATAGGAACTTTTGAGAAAACATTAGATTTAATACTGTGCTCTCTCCTGGAAAAGAAAATCGCCTTATGATCTGACTACGTTAACTGAAAGATGGAAAGGAAGTCGACTAAATTCAGGCATGAATAAATGTAATCAGGTATGTGGCCTGCTAGATGGGTATGCCCTTGTACAAGTTGGGTCAAAGACCGAAAAGATATTCAATCATTCTAAGAATGCCTTCTCTAATTCCCTATCCACATGGGGATTAATGTACCTAAGCGGGATAAAGTTAGTGGAGTCAAGATTCGAAGAAGCAATAGTTTCCTGAATAGATGTCATATAATTTTTTATGGGGCTGAGGGATCTGTACATTAAAACAGTTTTAATTGCTTTTCTTGGGGTTCATTAAAATATTAGGAGAGAGAAATTCATTGTCAGATAGGGAGCTAATTGTTTATGAGATGAATACAACCTCCTTTTTCTATACAACAACAGTACCTCCTCCATGGCGCAGCAGGTAGTTGGCTAATTTAAAAAGCTAGCCTGGAGGAATTGCCAGTGTAATGTCAAGAGCTGACTTTTCTTTAAGTCAGGTTTCGGTTAAAAATGCAAAGTCTACATTGAAATCTTCTATGGACTCGTCACCTCAATCATATACTTGACCAGGATACAAACTGGCACACCTGCATGCTTAATACTCCTATTCGCCTGGTGAGTGACTACCTTTGAAGTTCTAAGTGAAGGTAGAAAAGGTGTTGAAGGTGACACAGATGGAGCATGCCTTAAAACAGTTAAAATCACTACTTAGTGGAGGATCACATAGGGCTAGTATCAAAACCCTACTTACTGACTGGGTGATAAATTGAGTGGAGTCTTGGGCCCTGGGAATGGTGTGGTCCTGGAAGGGTACGGATAGGCTTGCCTTTGTCGCACCTATGGATTGCCATGGGCTGCACATCCATGCTGCTTCCTGCTCTAGATAGGGTGGAGATGGGTAGCACATTCTACTTCCAAATTGAAGGAAAAAGCTAGAGTGTGCACCTCCAAAATGGCACCTCTAGCATAGAACACTAAACATGGTTTAAAATCTGTGAATAACATGGTCTGGAGAGAAGATAAACACATT
Source organism: Calotriton arnoldi (assembly GCA_963921515.1). NCBI lineage: Eukaryota > Metazoa > Chordata > Amphibia > Caudata > Salamandridae > Calotriton > Calotriton arnoldi. The sequence continues at coordinate 1,993,321 of CAWUFW010000821.1, forward strand.
AAGAAGGAGAGCTGAACATTAAGAAAGATCAGGTAAACAACTAAGTTAATACATAAAGTGAATCAAGAAGGACTACCACAATAGTAACAAGAAAACTATTCAGATCTATTCTTCTAAATATTCCCACAATAAGCTAAACCCAACAATGATGCTGGCATCTGGGTTGTAATGTTATGGAGCTAGAAATAAATCACTAGTGATTAAAACACTCCTCTAGGAATTACCATCATGTTTGCTTATACCAATCAAATACCTTCTGGCCCAGACATGCCTTGACCTCTGGGGAGCTGCCCCACAACTTAATAACTCAAGGTTACTTGATGGACTCTCAGATCACTATAGCACAACACTTGATTAAGCGATATAGTCCTGTACAACAACAAGTGACATATGTGAACAGATTATTATTTTTTATTCACAGACCTGTTGATAGAAAGTTGGTTTTAGCCATTACAATTTTCTTGGCACCTATCCAACCAACATCTCATAAAATTAATCCAGTAAGCCATACATGAAAATGTATGCACAGCCAGTCATATCAAATGATGGGAAGTAAACGTTCAAGGGAAACATCCTCAATCATCACATGGAGACCTTGATAGGAAACATCTAAATTTGCCCTGTAAAGCACTGGATCTGTTTTTTCAATCAACCAAATACTTCCACTAGGACCCAACCCCATATTGAGAAAATAGGATGTGTCTGCCAGTGTTGCAATAACTAGAAACATCATGCTAGGCACCACTGTGAAAGCAGCCCCTCCATCCAACTAAACCATGCAGAAGAGAAACAGAATGATTTCAGCTTAACACAGTTACTTGATGTCCTTTGATCACTTTTCAGGTCACTAACACTATCTACAACAGGTTAAAATCACTTCCACCTTAGCCCTTTTGAGAGGAACACATATATCAACTGCTTAACACCCACTGACTTAATATTTACCCTTATGAAAACTGAATATCGAGCCTGTCATTCAATGCAGCCAAACCAATATATCCTAACCACAGATACTAATAATCAGGTGTGGACATCATCTGTATTCACTTACATTAGGTAGATTCCAACATTATCTGAGTACAATATGACTTGACTTATAGAGTTAGCTATGCCTGCAACTCCCCCCCCCCAACCGGGTAATTCTTGTGATGTCACTCCTTAATGCTAGTTCAATGGCTGAATGGTTGCAGACATCAGTAGCTATGCATTTTCCCCCTGCCACATATAGCTTTGGCTAAGACCCAGTCGTGTCAACGTCGATATGCAAGGAGCAAAGGCGGCGATGTGTCGATCCTCCGGATGTAGGCGATGCGTTGGCTGCGAGCTGTGCAAAGCCAGAGATGCATCGGAAATCGAGGCAACGCGCCGTCAGCGATGTCCTCGATCCTCGCCTCAGCGGCGATGCATTGGCGTCGATGAGAATGTGGCATCCCCGATCCTAGTAGCAATGGCGATGCATCGACATTGATGAAGATGTGCCAGCTCCGAGCAGAGCAATGACAGTGGTAGATGAATTTTGATTGTTGCAGCACTTTATACCCTCTTCCAAGGGCCTGGGACTGGATTGGCACCACTTGGCAGGGCAAGACTCTCAGATAGTAGAGTCCAGGTACAGTAAGTGGATGGTTTAGAAGACTTTGATGTCCCTGAGACTTCTAACAGGAGGCAAGCCAGCAAGCCCTTGGAGTCATTTTGGTTCTGGGTTGGAGATATACGGGTCCAGTCCTTCCTACTCCCAGGCAAGGAGAGCAGCATGCAGCAGGTCAGCAGAGCAGGAGTCCAGCAGAGTGGCAGTCATTTCATCAGTTCAGCAGTCCTTCTTCCCGGCAGAGTATCTACAGGTCCAGAAGTTTAATGAGTTGGTAGGGTATGAAGTCCAGTTCTTATACCTAGTGATGCCTTTGATGTGGGAGAGACTTCAAAAAGGGGCTTTGAAGTGCAGAGATGTCTGTTCTGGCTCCGGCCTCACTACAGGGGGTTAAGCAGTCCTTTGTGTGGGTACAGGACTCAGCCTGTTCAGGTGTAAGTGTGAGGCTGGGCCCAGTTCCTCCCTCCCATCCTGCCCTGGATGGCCTATCAGGATGTGGATGGCCCATCAGTCACACCTAAGCTCCCTTTGTGCTTGGCTGTCTAGAGGGAATGCAAAAAGCCCAGCTGTCACCCACCCCAGAAGTGTATTCAGAGACAGGCAGAAGCTGCCAAATGGCTAAAGTAACAAAAAGCCTACTTTTTACATGCACTGCACCCTGCTCTTGGGCTATCCAGGGCCTGCCTTAGGGGTGACATATGCATTAAAAGGGAAGGTTTGGGCCTGGCAAGACGGTTAACTTGTCAGGTCGACATGACAGTTTAGAATTGCACACACAGGCTCTGCAATTGCAGGCCTGAGACATGTGGAAAGTGATACTGAAGTGGGTGGCACAATCAGTGCTGCAGGCCCACTAGTAGCATTTAATTTACAGGCCCTGGGCACATGTAGTGCACTTTACTAGATAATTATAAGTAATTTAAACATGCCAGTTCTGGGAAAGCCAATGTTACCAAGTTTAGAGCAAAACGAATTCAGCAAAAAGGGGTGGAGGAAGGCAAAACGTTTGGGGGTGATCCTGCAGAAAGGTCCATTTCTAACACAGAGCTGCAATAACTATAAGCCTATAAACCTCCTAAGTGTAGCATTGTTTTATATCCACCATTTTGACAAGTAAACCCTTATCATTAGTTAAAACAGAAAGTATTTAGTGCATTCCTGAAGGTCAATATGCTAGAGGATATATTTACATGAATTTTGGCTAAGCAAAATTGACGTTGCATGGCGGCAATTTTTTTAATGCTGTGTATCGCTGGAAACTATCGCCATGTTTGCGACGTATTTACTATATGTTGCTACATGGCGATAGGCTCAGCTCGTGGCGGCAAAAGTTGTTGCTAACTCGAGCGTCACGTCGATAAAAATCTTGACGCTAATGTGAAAAAAGTGCCGGCCGGCCAATTAGCGGCAAGAAAACTCACGTTAGCCAGCTAAACGTCACTTTTTTTGTGTATGGCGGGAAAAAAGTGCACAAAAACGCCTCAAACAAACAAACAAACAAACCAAAAAAAATCCTCAATGCAAAATGGAGCAGCCTGGAACCAGTGCAGCAGCAGACAACAAGCCCCCTTACCCCCCCAACAGCTAGGATGACCAGCTAGAGTCTCAGGGGGAGGGGAAGAGGAAAAGGAAAACCATATTCAGTCTGGAGGAAAATTAGATTCTGATTGCGGAGGTGATGGAGAATCAACACCAACTCTTCGTCAGCTTCAAGGTGTCATTGGGGACCAGAAATGCCATTTGGCAGTCCATTGTCAGCAAGGTGAACGCTGTAGCAGAAGTCAAGAGGACAGTGACCGACTGTAAGAAATGCTGGCATAATGCCAAGCGCAAGACTAAGCAGAAACTGGCCAGAAATCGACAGGCAGCACTGCAGACCGGAGGTGGGAGTCCAGCACCACAGGAAGAGCTTGATGCCTTGGAGAAACAGGTTTTCGCAGTCATCTGTGAGGAGTTGGTGGTTGGAGTAGAGAGACACGATAGTGCTGAATATGACCAGCTACATCAGCAAGAGGGCAAATAACAACCAGGGACAAGGGTGGTGGTGGGGAGTAATTTGTTTTCCCTCCATCTACCTATGTCCACCCACACTGTCTGTAGATCAAATACCAGCTACATGTGTACTTGGGGGTACATTCACAGGTCCCCTTGGCTGCTCATCTCATAAAAAATACATTTAGAGTCATATAATGGTGGGGTAAGAAACTTGTAATCAAGCACACATGCATAAACACAATGTCAACTGACCAGTCATGTGTCTTATAACTCTGGGCCAGATTAAGAATAAAAGTGATGGAGTGTGGCGTCAGTTCCCTTGTCATAACGTAGTGCTCCGCCACTCCGGAAATGCAGGGCGGTGCCATATGTACCACAATACGACCCAGTCCTGTGTTCCACCATGCACTGCTGAAAAATGTAGCTGCTCAGTGCCAACACTGGCACTCTTGCACAATGGTGCAAGAGTGTCTGCATTAGCCCCAAACAGATACATTTCTCTCCAGCGCTGTGTGAAATGCAATGCTGCACTGTATCATTGTAAATACACTTCTGAACTGTGTGTCAGAAGTAGCTGAGTGTGCTGTCAAGCCATGAAGGCTAACACTGTGGTCTGTCACAGTCTTGTACATTTGCCCACAAGTACAGCGTGAAAGTGTGCCACTATTAAAAGGTGTTAAAAAAGCCACATCAGGTGGCTCTACACTCCCTAGTAAATATTGTGAAGCATGGTTTCGCACAGTAAAGCCTAAAAGAGTCATGGTCCTGTTGTGACAGTGGTTTTGAAATATACCACAGTTAACATTAATTGCTCATCTGCTGTTCAGATGTGTGCAGGTGAATGCAGCACACAAAGCCACTTCCCGAAATGTAGGATAGAACTATTTGAAGGTGACTCACCCTTATTGTTCACATAAAAAGCCGCACAACTAATGCAAGCAACTTGCATTGCGGATGTGCACATTCCCTAATGATTACACATTACATACTGGAGGTGCAAGGTGCTTTCAATGTTAGCACATGTGTTCTGCTTATTTAAGTATTGTTTACTGCCCCAGCATTGTAGGAATGGGTTCATCATAAATATCGACATGCCTGTTGTGTATGCAATGCTTATTTAACCACACATTCCTACCATGGTAACTGAAGGGTGAGAAGGGTCCTCATTCACAATGTTGCAATTATGCACGTTACTTGGCTACACACTGTCTTGCTATTATTACTCAAAATGCATTTATTAACATGAAAGTTGCTTAATGTGATGTTCTGTTGGCAGTATGTCATTATATACATGGTGCTGGGTTTGGTGGTCAATGACACATATAGACATGTGTGGAACATGGGTCTTAGCCAAAGCTATATGTGGCAGGAGGAAAATGCATAGCTACTGATGTCTGCAACCATTCAGCCATTAACTAATGTTTCAAAGGACTCTGTACACTACAGTACGTATCATCCATGTGCACACCCCTGTGCTGTCCAACAAAGGTCGGCTGTGCAACAATGCACCAATTCCTGAAGCATGCCTTAGAGTCACATGTCCTCCTGCTTGCATCAAGTCATCATTGTCACTGCTGTGGGAAACACAAGGGGAGGGCACACACTCTCCACTCTGGCCCAGTCCTGTGTCTGTAGACACATGTTTAAATGAGCACTTTAACAATTTGCTAGCACCATGTACAATCTAAATCTAGTCTAATCGGTATATTGTAATTGTAATTGCATTTATATAGCGCTTACTACCCCATACGAGGAATCAAAGTGCGTTTTCAGTGATTAGCACGCTACTCTGGAACCCATAAAGGATTAGTGTTGAATTAGTATAGTGAAATATGAAAGTAATTTGAGTGGTGGATAGGTTAGGCAGTTATTCGGATTGAGAAGGATAGCGGAAGGATAGAAGAGGGAAAAAAGTTCCATTTACATAGCGCTTGTTATCCCGATGGGGTGTTGAAGCGCTTTTTTGGCGAGTAGCACGCTACTCCAGAACCCATAAGGGATTAGTGGGGAATTAGTATAGTGAAATATGAAAGTAATTTGAGTGGTGGATATTAGTCAGTTATTTGGATTGAAAAGGGTAGCGGAGGGATAGGAGAGGGAAAAAGGCTTGCATTTATATAGTGCTTGCTACCCCTAATTAGGTGTTGAAGTGCTTTTTCGGTGAGTAGCACGCTACTCTGGGACCCATAGAGGATTAGGGGTGAATTAGTATAGTGAAAAATGAAATTTGAGAAGTGGACATGTTAGTTTGTTATTTTGATTGAAAGGATAGTGGAGGGATAGAAGAGTGAAGGATTTCAATTTTTTTTAGGTCCTAGAAGTAGGAGGAGGCTTGGGATGAGTAAAAAGGGATGTGGAGGGCAAGAGTCAGAGGGAAGAGTTTAGAAAGGCTTATTTTGGGGGATTGGAATAGTAAAGAGGTGTCAGATGATGCAAGGAGGGGTAGAGTAGGTGAGAATCTAGAAAGGGTTATTTTGTGGATCATAGTAGCGGTATGGGGTTTGGTATGAATGAGAGAGTGGATATAGAGGATATATTGATAGAGGTATAGGGTGAGAAATAGGGTAGTGCATAGGAAAGAGGAGTAGAAAGAGGTTTGAGATGAGTCAGAGAGTTGAGGTAGAAGATATATTGAGAGAGGTATAGGGTGAGAATAGGGTAGTGCATAATATATGCTGAATTAGAAGAAAGTAATAAATATATAGACCCATAAGGTCATGGAAAGTATATAGATGCATAAAGAAGTAAGTATATGTAGATTAAAGATATTGATAGATGTGTAGGGTGAGAAATAGGGTAGTGCATTGGAAAGAGTAGTAGATAGAGGTTTGAGATGAGTCAGAGAGTTGAGGTAGAGGATATATTGAGAGAGGTATAGGGTGATAAATAGGGTATTGCATGGTATGCTTTTTTAGGAGAAAACTAATAAATATATAGACCCAAGTACATGGAAGGTATATAGATGCATAAAGTAGGTAAGTATATGTAGATTAAAGATGCATTAGATAAAATCTGGCTTTCAAGCAAAGAAAAGGTACTATTCAGACAGAATTCAAAATGCTACATGTGCAAATAAAATACTCAATGAATTTCGTAAACCAAATTGCCTAGAAGGAACTCCTCCCATTACTCAAGATTTCACAGACAAACTGGCAAATCATTACACAGACAAAGCAGACATGTTGGACTCATACTTAAAACAGAGACAAATCACCAGTACTAACCCTTTAACAAAACAACAATCCAAGAATACTCTAACCCAGCCTCTCTGTTCCTTCCAACACATTTCACACAATGAATTTATGGACCTGGTCAAAGGAAGCAGGCCTGTCGGCAGCCTTTCTGACCCGTGTCCACCGCAAACTGTCAAGACAATTCTTCAAACAACCTCTGCTGCCACTCTAGTAAGAAGAATCATCAACGATTCCTTAACTACCGGAATATTTTCAGAAGAGCTCAAAAAGTCATACATATGCCCTTTACTGAAGAAAACAAACTTGGATCCGCTGAAACCTGACAACTACAGACCCATTACAAATAGACCTTTCCTGGGTAAACTGATAGAAAGAGCAGCATTCGCCCAGATGTCACAGTTCATAGAAGAGAATGCCATACTTTCAGACTTCCAAACAGGGCCATCTGGGATAACCTGAAAAAGACAGTTGACCACAACAGGAATGTTGCGCGACTCCTTTTGGACCTCTCGGCTGCCTTTGCACGGTTGACCATGACACTCTGATACAAAGACTCTACGAAGCCGGCATAGAGGGGACTGCTCTAGACTGGATCGCGTCCTACCTTCAAAACAGAACTAATGTCATCCATACCCCACCTTTCTCGTCCAAAATGTAAAACACAAAAGCAGGGGTCCCTAAAGGCTCTATCATCTGGCCCATGCTTTTCAACATCTACATGAAGTCATTACCAGTACTGATCAATCAATTTTACCTCACATGCTATAACTATGCAGATGACACGCAAATACTCCTTCAACTGGAATGCCCCAAAGAAATTGGAAACTCACCACTTTTCAGTTGTCTCAGAGCCGTGGATCAATGGATGACTTGGAGCCATCTCATATTGAATGCTTCCTAAACGGAAATACTCACGTGTGCTGATTGGAAACATTATGACTCGCTTTCCGCCTGGCCTCATCAACTAGGATCACTGCCTAAAGTATCGAAGTAAGTAAGAAACCTTGGAATGACCATGGACTCTAAGCTATCGATGAATGCCCAAGTGGACAAACTAGCAAGATCAAGCTTTGTTACTATACAAACTCTGCAACGAATCTTTCCCCATTTGGGATTTCCACACAAGGTCCAGGCTGCCATCTCCCTTGTTCTGTCCAAACTCGATTACGCCAATAGCCTCTACCACGGATCACCTTTAACGACCATGAAAAGACTACAACGAATTCAGAACTCGGCTGCCAGACTACTCTTGCATTTCAAACCACGAGTCCACATCTCCCCTGCCTTGAAAGCCCTGCATTGGTTACCGGTTGCCAGAAGATCCACGTTCAAGCTGATTTGTATCACCCACAGAGCGATACATGGAATAGGACCGCTCTTCATCAGGAATAAAATCACCAAACACATTCAACAAAGGAACCTCTGCTCTAGAGTGGCACCTCACCTCAAAATTCCAAGAAACATGGGTGGCACATCCTTCTCTGTTCAAGCAGCCATCTATTGAACTCTTTACCCCCCAACATAAGATCCATGGACAACCACCTTATCTTCGGAAAACTACTCAAGAATTGGCTCTTCCCCACATAAACACCATACGCAAACAGAAATATACAGCATATCGCTCTGTATATAAGCATTTATTTGTATTATAGATATGTACCTATATATGTGTATTGCTTTGTATAAATATGTAAAATAATTATGTTTAAAAAAACACTTTTGCTGCCCTCGTAAATATGGGGCAGCATAAAAAACAATGGGGTTTGCGGTGTAGCATTGCCCACCCCTTTCACCCTAAGTATAGGGTGAAAGGGGGCCTTACGCACAAGTTGGTGTTAAGTGGCTTAACGCTGCCTTTTGACTAAGGCAAAGCCCCTATCGCCACCACAACGCTGGGAAAAGTAAAGTTGTGGTGGCGATAGGGGCTTTGAAAAATGCCCCAACATGTCAAAGATTCACTACATTTGAAGCAAGACAGGGTTTAATGTCTGAAATTTAAGTTGGGCACCTAACTATGTCTTACGGTTGTATTGACTCATTCAAACAAGTTTTGGATCTGGGTTATGCCACTCATCCAATATTGTCCTGTACACCAGATCTCAACTTGTGTATGAGACTGCCCCTTTGGAATAATGCTTGTCACTGACAACTGTTGCTCCAATGATCTGATCATCAGTGACAGCTACATCATGCGAGTGTGTACATGGATTCCATGTCTGGTCATACCCATCACCAACATCCCTCAAATGTTTTCTTATTTGTATGTACACTGTGAAAACCCACCTGTATCGGCTGGAGTAACATACACAATTTGCACTTATGGCAGCAGTGAAAGTGCTAACGAAACTTCACAAGATTCACTGACTCAATTAGTCAAAATAGACTAACCCAATCATATTTCATGTTGCTATTGCTATAGCCAGACAACCTGAACTAATGCTGCCATGTACACATGATACTATACCAAGAAGGCATATTCACTTTGTGAATTGTATAAGAATTTACACCTACTATGCAAATTGCAGGCCCATTGTGTGACAAATTCATACAGTATTGATCTTGCTATAAGCACCCACAGCATCCTACGAAAATGTAAAGGAGGGACACAATGGATACCATAGGACAGAACATCAGATAAAAAGATTGTATATGGGCACCCTTTGAGAAGAATGGTGTAGGGAGGTGTCTTTCCAAATTGGTTGCCAATCTGCTCCAACATGTTGCAAATGCATGGTAGCAACGAATGTGCTATGACAAGGGGCACACACCATTTTTCATTGACAACAGTGCCCACTTTTTCTGCCTTGCACCAAAGCAGGCCCCCTTGCACAATGGTGGCAGAGTGCCTACATGGTTAGTATGTAGCAAAATATGCTCAATGACAGGGCAAACCATTGAAATAAGCTGTAAATGTGCTAGTATGGTGCAGGGATGAATTTACAAACTGGGAATGTGCAACGTAAAGTCAAGTAGGCTAATGCTGTGCTCCATCACTACATCATAAATATGTGCAAGAGGTGATGTCCATGTAATGCACACCCAAACTGTGTTCAACAACATACAGGAGCATTCATCTAAAAGTATCTGTTTTTACAAAAAGCAAAATATATGGCCTAAGGCACTCACCAGTGGCGTGTAGGTCTATGAAGGCATCAACGGCAGCCTGAGTGAACAATGGTCTACCAGCTGTGACACGTAAAAGAAAAATTTGTATCTGACATGAGTTCTCACGTGACTACAACTTGAGGGATACATTCACAAGGCAATATTACCTCCACAACATCACTTTTCTTGACGTTGTGTAGTCTATATGGGCCTAGCATTTTTCACAAGTCTGTGTTAAGACACTTGAAGTGGTTTGATCCCACCTTGTGTATAAGGCAGCCTTTCACACTCAACTTTGTGTGAAGTGTTCCTTTGTGAAAGGGTGTTGCGATGGGCGTTCCACCACAACACCCATAGTATATTTCAATGGAGCATATTTAAAAGGCTGGCGTACATATGGTCCTGCACCTACATTGGGAACAGTCAAAAACTGGTTTGACCCTTGCCCAACAGGAATAGATGAGTGATTCCATCAGGTTTTGCGTTTTGCCATGTGTGCTGCGTTATGCAGCTCGCATAGGCTCTTCCTGCACATTGCAAGTCCTCATAGACAAATCACTTTGTCCATTATCCATGTATGCTGCATTGAGCAGCACACATACAAATGTGATACCGCACTTTCTGATTGTTTATGTGCAGGAAGGAACACATTCATGCACATGGTCAATCATTCACTTCAAAGCAGGCACACTTGCACGATGGTGCGAGTGTGACTGTGGTGGAGCTAGGCAGCTCTATTTCCACAAAGATGATGACATCATCCTGTTCCGTGCATTACATTGTGTCACTGACTACAGTTGTTAACAGAGAAAAACCACTGGTGTATCGTACAACTTTTGACATGTACTTACCACCTTGCCTGCCAACAATGATCCCCAGGTGATCCAAAAGGTCTCCCTCACGTCCAACACAATCCTACCATCGGTGTTTCTACTGGTGGACAGTTCTGGGCACCCCGAATATGCGCACCATGTGGTGGCGTATGTGCTCCCACCTCATCTTCCTGACCTTCAGATCGTCCCGCACTCTCCACCATACTTGGTAAAAAAACCTGAACCAGCCGGAGGAAGTCCCCCAATGCCCCCTCTGACAAACGGCCCTCCCTACCCTCACCCAACATCTCGCACAACACAGCTAAACTCACTATTCCAAAAAAATCAAGTAAATATTTAAAAAAAACGATATAACTAACAAATATACCCCATAGACACAAATCCGACAAGATAATCAAAAATACGCAAAAAACACGGAAAGACAGCGACACAGGACTTGACAGGGACAGTAGGAACAGTAGGCTAGACACCAAACCACTCTCTCACACCACAAAACTAGCAGACACCTCTAAACACCTCCGAAACTCTCCACAGACACTAACAGTGTGCTTAAAAAAGAAAGTGAAAGTGTACAGTACTCCTCCGTGAAACAGGGTGCATACTGACATCACTTCCTGGGCGTTTGCGGCTTGTTTTTGGACTCCACGTGAAAAAAGTTGCTGCCAAGGGGTAAGCAGGAATTTTTCATTGTTGACACAAGTATTTTGCAAGTGTTTTCTATAGCGGGTATTAAAAAAGTTATCGCTTACATGAAAACGCTGCAAAAAATGTGCTGCTAAGTGCTAGTTGATCAGCAAATGTACCATATTGCAGGATATTGCATGCCTAACAACATCATATGGCTATGGCATGTGATCTGTGTTGCGTAGGTGACTTTACTCATTTTGATATGTCTTGATATCAGTAATCTTGAGCTCTCAACATGCACTCGTTCCTCACATTGATGCATCTCCAGATATTGTCATGTGTGAGAGATAATGCATGCATCAGTGGTAGTCATACTGATTGCCATTGATTGCATGTGTGACTACATATAAGGCTGTTACATTACAAATTGCTGTGATGTCTGTACCAAGGTAATGGGCTTGCAACACACAATAACTTGAACAATAAGCATTCACTACTTGTATTGAAGAATTATAATACTGCAAACAATGCGAAAGTTGACTACAGAATCTCATTGGAGTATTTGCTTAGGTGGAGGTAAAGACGTGCACATTTACAATGGTTTGTGCAAAGGCACTCATGGGCATATTTTCTTGATTTCGTGCTATGCATTTTTGAAGTTGCTAAGGGGCAAATATTTTTTTAATGTGTCTATCGACCACATCCATTATCATGTTAGCGACGTATGTATAATACATCATTACATGGCACTAGGATCAGCTCGCAGCGGACCAAATTGCCCCTCACTGTAGTATAGCAGCGATACACATCTTGAAGCTAAAGTGAAAACAAATGACGGCTGGATAGTTAGCGGTCAAAAATATCACGTAAGTCAGCCCTCCTTCACTTTTCTGCCTCTAGAGGCAAAAAGAGTATACAAACACACCTCTGATGAAAAATTTGAAAAAGTATACACCAGCATGCAGAATGGTGCAGCCATGACCAAGTTCAGCACAGGTCAACAACCCCCACAAAGCCAGCAACAGCCATGATGTCCAGCCAGAGTCCCAGGGGAAGAGGAAATGCTGAATATGTGCCTCATGTCTGAAAAGTGGTGCATCGTTTGGGAAAAACAGCGATGCAGCACTTTACATTGCGCAATCCTTGCAACACCATGGCGTCCAATGCCTGGAAGTTCATACAGTACCCAGGGCCTGGAGACCACGCTGGGTCTTTGAGACCTGGAGTGGTAGGCACAGGTGCTGTGGAGTTACTGCAGACTGATGATGGAGGCGGGGGGCACGTCGTGCATGAGCCTGTGGTCCACGGCCATAGACATTGAGGTGTCAGCGATCACTCTTACCTTGTGGCAAAGTCTGGCAGGTCACATGTAGACACATTGCTGACCTGAGAAGCCCACATGGTCCACCTTGGAGCTGTGATCAGTAGAGGTGCTCCTGCGCAACAACGTAGGGAAGTCTGCATTGCATGACATGCACCAACACTACACCGGGGTGACAGGGGAGATTGCCAATGTTGGGCTGCACCTCTCAGCATCATCAGGCCGGAGGAGGTTGCGCTGGCTGGACGCTGTGGAGAGTTAGTCCCCTGAGCTGCATAAAACTTGTGTGGCAGGAGAACTGTGACTATGCACCTAAGAGGATCCAGTTGCATCACCTGCATCAGGAGGTTCCCTTGCAAACTCGAAGTACACTCCTGTGCCCAGGCTTGTGAAATCTGGCCTGGCTGAGGATTATGCTGACTGAGTCACAGATTCGGAGAGAGCCAGGCGGTTTGAGGCCTGGTGTCGATATCCAGGTTAGGAGAAGGATGGACGGGGAGTGGAGGAGGCCCTGGGGTCGTGTCTGGCCAAGAGTTGGCAGGGTATGTCCGGACGTGGGTCCCTTGCTCACTTTGCCACTGGAATTAAGCTAGCCTGGCTGCTGAGGGGTGTTACCCCACAAACGGTCCTAGGATGCCTGTTTCCGGTCCAGGGAAGACCAGGCTTGCCAGTTCAGGCTGAACTGTTCCCATAAGGAACAGGGTCAAGACTGATTAGCATATGGCTTGGTCCGATCTGGGGTGGCCAAGTGAGCTAAAGAACGATGATGGATTCAACCCAGATCTGTGACTGGGGGTGAGTGTCTGAAAAGTTTCAGCGCTCCGTCCATCATCTCCTTGTGTTTGAGTTGTACTTAATACCTAGATTACACACATTATGCAATTGGCATTTTGTAAGCTTGTAGTGGCATTCCAGAGGGAGGTGATGCAACTTCATTGTGCTACCATGTTTTTTGTGGTCCGTCTTACACAATACATTGATCATTGCTAATGTGATTGGTATTATGTTACTTGCATGTTTTGGCTGTACTTATTGGTATCCCTGTTGCACTTCACTCATGTGTCTGTCTGTTTTCTGTCTTTGGGGTGTCAACACAAAGTGAGTGTGATAGGATGAGGATATTGCCAGTTCTCAACATTTATTGCCATGCCACACTCATGTTGTTGGACATGTGACATCCACACTTTGTTGTCATTGCATTGCCATGCCTATAGTCCTACAAACACTTTGTTGAATGCTGATGCTTTCCCAGTTGTCGAATGGCTGACCTATGTGTCATTTTTTGTGTGGATAAAAATATAGCATTGTTAGATCAGTGCAGTGTTGAATGATGAGTCATGTACAGTCTTTGTGATGCAAGCCATTTGCTTATTTGTCATTACAGTAACACATATCAGCTAGGGTGGTAGTGTCACTTGCTAATGCTGAATATATGTGAATGCTTGGTGTTAAAAACATTCCCTGCACTGTATTGACACATTCGTTAGTCTGGCTCTACTATCCTTTGATTCTTTGTCCTCCAGACCCTAAAGTTGATCCAGTTCACCATTGTCATGTATCTTTGTGGCTTTTGTCAGTAACCATTTTTCCAGTGGCACAGATTACACAGAGATATTCTTTGTCAAAATCTTTTGAATGGAGTAGAGCTGTGTGGCCCCAGCTATATTGATGCATCATATACACATTGTATCAAGTCCAACACTCTTGTGTGAAAAGGGACCTGATTGTGCTTAGGACACCAAACAACAATCACTTTTTATTTCTCAATGATGAACCATATGCAGTCTGTAGTTCCGATGCCCAAAATATTTCACCATTCCCGGTCATACTTTAGTAGGTGTCATATCCCCTACTAGGTGATTGATCTCTGTAACACTATTGTTTTGATCACTTAAATTTACATGATTGTTCACCTTCTGAAGTCACAAGCCAATCATACAAGATATTGGTGAAGTGATTGTTTATTATAGGTGATACAAGAAAATTGAGAGGTGACATTAGGTAAATAAGTTACGGATGATGGCATCCCTCTTTGATGTTGCAGCTGCTGAAGTTGAAGGTTGGCTTGGATCAACTTCTTCCTCCTGCCCATCAGGATTGTCCATCTCTTCCTGTTCTTCAGGCAGAGGTGTATTTGTCCTCACGCAAATGTTGTGCAAGATACAACAAACTAGTATGATTTTGCATACCAATTCCGGCCTGTACAGGAGTCTTCCACCAGAAATATCCAGGCAACGATATCTGGATTTGAGGACTCCAACGGTACATTCAACAATGGCCCTTGTTCAGCCCAGGGCCACATTATAGTCTGTCTGGGCCTGTGTGTGTGGCACTTTGATGGGGGTCATTACCCATGGAAATACTGCATGTCCTTGATCAGCTGAAACAGAAAATGGAGAAAAGGGTGCATTAGTATACTATCCTGATGTGTTAGAAGTGTAGATTTTTTGACTTTGTGTCCATTGTGCGGCTTTCTACATTCTCCTTCCACATGGTGTGGTACATACAAATGCCCTGCATCTATGCCATTGAATTGCCTATAGTTTTCAGTCTACACATCACTAAAATGCCATTGGCCCGGTCCTGTGTAATACCTCCATGTTGTAACTGTCATGATGTATGGGTACCTTTACTTAACTTTTACACTCATCACCCTTACGCTCACATGACACCTGGCAATGGCTGTAGGGGTTGCTTCAATTTGTGCCAAATTGGTTATTGGCTTTGATATTCTTCATGTTAAAATTGCAATGGGTCAGGCATGGACATGAAAGCAGATAATTTTGACCCTGTGAGTTTTGATCATCACATGTTAGTGCCAACTAGATATTTTTGGGACACCATACATTTGCCTAGAAGTATATGGAGTTTTGACGTTGACATTGTCACAAGTATACTGCATACACTGCAAGTCAAGACACCTTGGGGCAAGGGTATATAATATCTTGGACACTGTTTATTATCCATTCATTGTGTGTTTGCGCTGGCACGTGCAGTTCTGTTTACCACTTGTAGTCGTTGTTCTCAGTTTTGATTAGATGAGATGTGTTGTGTGTATGCAATGTGATGTGTACTGGCTGCACAGTCTGTTCCCTTGGATGAGAGCTAGAGTGATGTAGTTTCTCACTAAATTTTCTTGTGTTTTTCATTGTCTGCTATTTATGTCATTATTTGTGTTCTGTTAAGCAGTATTGTCTAGCATGACTAGTGCAGTATGTGTGTCTGCGATTCATTAGCTTACTCAGATGAGTGTGTTATGTCATCTCTCCTCTTGACCATGGGAACACCTTAGGGGCCACAGAGTTCACAATCGGAAGGGTTTGCTTTCTCATTGGCTAGCTGTAGCTGTTGAATCTGAATTGTGCTTTCATACATGTCCGAGACAATATCTGGATGTGCAGATGTTTGTCATGAAATTCGGTGTGCCACTGTACATCAGTGATTGTGTAGAGGGCTGAGCTAACCTGAATGCAGAGAAAAGTGTAGCGATGTGCTTTTGTCTGACATACCCAACATCCATGTTGTGCATACTCAGACATATTTACAGATTGATGTATTTGCATGACTGAGCTGACAGTGTTGGCACATTGTTATTATTATTATTATTATTATTATTATTATTATTTGTGACTTGTAGAGCGCATGGCTGCCCTAGGGCTTCCCAGCGCTAGGAGACAGGGTGCAGGTTGAGGCTGGACAGATGTTAGAAGTATTGCTTAAACAGCATGTTTTAATTGCTTTCCGAAACTCCAATTCTTTGTCCAGTGTCCGATATTCCCGTGGTAGAGAGTTCCAGAGTTTGGGAGCTAGGTGGGAGAACAACCTACCTCCCCACCTCTCCTTCCTGGCACTTGTTGGTTTTAGGAGTCCCTAAGAGCTTGATCTCAGATACCTATTTGGGCTATATAGGGACACCAGACTTTTGATTTCCCTAGGGCCCCTGTTATGTAGAGCTCTGTGCGTTATGACCAGAGCCTTAAATTTGACTCTGGCTTCCACTGGGAGCCAATGTAGCCCTTTGAGGTACTTTTTTGCCGACTCCCGAGCAGGGACATTGCACAGCAGCCTTGCTGCCGCATTCTGGACCACCTGCAGTCTGTGGGTCACATATTTCGGCGCCCCTAGGAATAGCGAGTTTCCATAGTCCAGATGCGAAGTGACCAAGGAGTGGACTACCGTCTTTCTGAGCTGAATTGGGATCCGATCTAGGATTTTTTGAAGACTTCTAAGTAGTCGGAAACAGGTGGCCGTGACTTTCTTAGCTTGTATCTTCATAGAGAGATCCTTTTCTAGCCAAAAATCCAGGTTCTTAATTGATTCTTAAGGCATGGGTGGGCTGCCCAAACATTCAGGCCAGCTTATGGATGGCCTGGGAATTGCCTTGTTTCCGAGGATCATTAACACCGTTTTGTCCCTGTTCAATTTTAAGCAGCTGTTCGTCATCCACTCCATGACTTTTTCCATGCAGGGTAATAACCTCTCAGAGTCCCCGTTGGTTATGGGGTCTAAGGAGATCACCAGCTGCGTATCGTCAGCATAAGACGTCATGGAGATATCGAACTCTTGGGCGATCCTGGCTAGTGGCTCCATATACACATTGAACAGCGTGGGGCTTAATGAGGAACCCTGTGGCACACCACATGTTACTGACATAGTTTTAGAGAGGATGGTGTTTTCCAATACTTGGAATGTTCTTCCCTCCAGAAACGAGGCCAGCCACTGTAGCATGGTACCTTGTACCCCGATGGCCGAGAGTCTCCTTCTCAGAATGTGGTGATCCACAGTGTCAAAGGCAGCACTCAGGTCCAAGAGGAGTAAGGCAGCTTATCTTCCCTGGTCTAGCGATGTTCTGAGTTCCTCCACCACCGCCAACAGAGCAGACTCCGTGCTGTGTTGTGCCCGGAAACCCATCTGGGTGGGGTGGAGGCAGTGGTTTGTTTCCAGGAATTCTGACAATGATCGGTTGACATGCTTTTCCAATAGCTTGCCCACAAACAACAGCAGGGAGATGGAACTGTAATTATCTAGTTGCGATGGATCTGCGTTGGCTTTTTTAAGCAGGGGTTTGATTATAGCGTGCTTCCATGATGCTGGGACCATGCCCGTCTCCAGAGACTGGTTCATGATTTAGGGGAGGAAGGATGACAGGTGGGACTGTTTTGAGGATGTGCGGCGGGGCAGGATCTAGAGGCGAACAAGACTTCACTTTGCCCATCAATGATTCTACTTCTTTTGCCTCCACTAACGGGAGATTGGTATGGGTTTTTAAGGGGGAACTCCTTCCTGATCCTTTTCCCCCCTTGAGGTTAGTTCCCCACTCGCCCTGAAGGAGCTATATATGTCTGTTAATTTAGAAAGTAAGTAGGTGGCTAAGTCATTGCACCTCTCCTCCGAGGTTTCTTTTGGGTGGGGGTCCTGGGCTGGGGTGGTTAAAGCCTTGACTACCGCAAACAGTTCCCTTGAGGAGTTCTGGGCCAAGCTGATTTTCTCCTCAAAGAACTTAGCCTGCGTTTCTTTGATACTGTTGTGGTAGTTTCTAATGGCTGACTTATACAGGGTTTTAAGTTGTGGGTCATAGTTTTTCCTCCAGTCCCTTTCGATTTTTTTGCAGTTTTTCTTTAGCGCTAGCAGTTGGGGATTGAACCATCCACCCGCACTGGGTCTGGGTTTTGATTTGGAGGTAACTTTCAGGGCTACTTTCTCCAGGGATTGGGTGATCCAGGTTTCCCACCTGGAATATGCTTTCTCCACTGTTACTGGTGTCTCAGTGTTAGGTGTAGTTGTATCTGCTAGGATGTTCCCCCATGCCTCTGCATTGAGCTTGGCCCAGCACCTATTCTTTGTCTCGGCTTTGGGGGGGGGGCCCCGGTGCTCTCTTCCTATCTTTCCTAAGTTGAAAGGAATGAAGTGGTGGTCTGACCAGCGTACCGGTATCGGAGGTGCGACTTTAATGTTGGGGTCGTTTGAGATTACTAAATCCAATAAGTGCCCCTTGACGTGTGTGGCCGTTGTTACCAACTGGGCGAGTTGTAGACCCTCAAGGTCTAACAGCATCCTTTTGACGCTGGGGAGGTTCTGATCCTCCATGTGTGAATTTAGGTCTCCTAATATGGTGGTGTTGGATTTTTTTAATAGAATGCTGGCGAGAGAGTCGGGTAAGCTTTCTAGAAACTCTCCATAAGGGTCTATAGATTAGAAGCCCTGAGAAGGTGTATGTGGGTGATAAGGAGATTGAGAATTGGAGGCACTCACATCCTTTGATAGGGAAGGCCTCAGTGGTACAGTTATGCTCGCTTTTTATCAGAATGGCCAATCCACCCCCTTCCTGCCCAATCCGGTCCAGTCTGCATATTTTGTAGCCTGGTGGCAGGGCCATTACTATGTCAGGGGAGGAGCATTCCGTAAGCCAGCTTTCTGTAATAAACAGGGCGTCTAGGGTGGTCTCCTCTAACAGTAAACGTATTTCTGTTTAATGTTTGGGTAGGGAGCGACGATTGATCAACCCTAGCTTCCATGCCTGCAGCTCCTTTGGCCCCTTGGTCTTGCTTGACCCTGGCTCTGGAGGTGCTTTCAACTATAGGTTGCAGTGATGACAGGACTTGTCTGAGGCTGGCTCGCTCGCGAAGTCCCAGCCCCTATCACAACCGGCTGCCCTGTGTTTGTTAAATCTATGTAGATCCTTACCAGAATATGTAATTTTTGAAGTTTGTACAGGGTTCCTAGCCCCTGGGCCCGTTCGGGCGCGGACAGGCGCAGACGGGCTTGACTTTGGGGCGCTTTTGGCCAGCATTCGTGTCCCACTCGGACTGCGCTGTCTCCACTGCGCGCCCGCTGCCCGGCCTTCAATTAAGGGTGCAGTTTAACTGGACCGGTCAACTAGACCACTGACCTGCATTTCCCCGCTCGAGTGCACTCTATGGTAGAGAGGGGTAACTCTACCTCTCTACCGCACTCTATGATCCTGCCTGACTCTCTGACTACCAACGCGCTGACTTCCAAGTTCCTTCTCAGCGTGGTGCGTAGTGTGTCGTGCAGCGTGCTGGGATCTGTGTGGCTAGGGCACTACTAGTGCGGCAAATGTTCAGTAAGTGCAATTTGCCACTTTTTAATACCAACTAACAGGTTTAAAAACAGTATTTACCGCAATTAAAATGACAATGACCGTGTTGGTGCTAATGGACATGTTATTTTGTTGTCTGGAGTTGACATTAGGTAATATAATACATATGTCACAAATCTCGCTATGTGAGCTGAGTTACTCCTTACATAATGTGATACAAGTTCCAGGGACTAATCATGGTGTATATGAGGATGACCCCTATACTTCTGTATCCTAATTTGGTATTCAGGAGGGTAACCCAACACTTGGAGCCCGTTAAATGAATGCGCTTAGTTACAAGCCCCTTGCACCACAGGTGGGTCACTGTTTGTGACGCACCTGCAGAGCTACCTGCTGCATTCTACTTACCTACTGTCTTTACATGTCCTTGGGAATATGGCAACTTTAAACCTGATACTTTGCGGTTTGGGGCAGGCCATGGGTGTTGACGTGGGTGTTCCCACACAACACCCATTTATTTGGCTACATTTCCAGCTTTCTGAAAAATCGTACACCTGGAAATGCATCAGAATGATATGCCTCACCAGGGGAGGCATAGGGATACAGAGCATGGAGATATGTTTATATTTCTCTTTGTTTTTCTGCTCTTTCTATGCATGCTGCATTCTAAAACAGCACATAGGAAGAGAAAATCACCTTTTGTGATTGTTTTTGTGCAATAAGGTGCCCCTTCATGCACAAAAACTTCCATCCCCATGACGCAAGCACCCTTGCTCCATGATGCAGGGATACCTGCGTTGGTGCATCTCAGCTAATTGTGCACCAGCGCAGGGGAGAGTAAAGTGATCCATCATCTCGTTGTACATATAAGGCATCCCTTTGTTTCAGAATTAACGCAGCACAGCACAGGCATATGGTTTGTGGGACCCGCTGCATTGATTCCTTGCACTTTTTGGTTGATGAGTTCTGCAAGATCTGTATTCCTTGAGTGACTTAATGGGTTGTGAGTGAATTTTTATCCTACTCCCTTGTCGAAACTAATTACATATATGTTGTTCTTTGCCATTATGTGTTTGTGTGTAGCAGTTGGGCCAGTAACAATATATGCACAATGAAATTTGCTACATGTGCTTTCTCACATAGTTGACCTCCATGATTGAGTGACTTGAGGTGTGTGGTGTGTTCAGTTTGTACTTACCAACAAGCAGTCCATTTCCATAGATGCCATTCTGGAACCCCTGGTTGATGACCGATTGGCGGAAGGTAAATGAATCATGGACCCTGCCTGGGTACTTGGCCACAACATTCAGGAACACACCAAGATGGTCAACTATTGCCTGCACATTCATGGAGTATGTGTGCTTCCTGTTCCGGTAGATGTGTGCAGTGTCCGCAGGAGGCACAAGATGCACATGGATGCAGTCCATTGCCCCCAAACCAGCAATGGCATAGAAGTCTTGCTTGTTGGTGAGTTGTTCTTGCTCAGTGTTGGGAAAGTGTAGATGCTGCGGCATCAGGCTGATGATGGCATCCAGGACAGTGGGGAGAAACCTGGAAAAAGATGCCTGGGAAACTCCGGCCACTCTGGCAGTGGTCGGTTGGAAAGTGCCTGAGGCCAACATGGGCAGCACAGCAAGTAGCTTGGTCTGCGGAGGGATGTTTGTGCTGCGCTGGGATGTGGCCTGCAGCCTTGGCGCTATCTGGTTGAAGAGGAGTTGAATGGAGGACCTTTTTAGCCTGTAATGGGCTATGACCTCATCAGGACGGAGGTGTATGAGGGTGATCCTTTGGCAGTAGACCCGCTCTCTTCTGCAGCGCTGCCTTTGTGGTGGTGGTCTTCTTTGTGCTCCGAGTTGCAGTAGCAGAAGCTCCATGGCGTTGTTGAGGTTGCCAATGATGATCTGGGATTGTCTTCCTTACAAACAGGTGTGTTTGCACCATTTTTAAGACCAGGTAAGTATTGACGTTAGAAAATGGCCTAATTTGACTTAGCTGCAGTTTTTTGGGTTTATCGACGTATTGGGATTTCCTTGTAAATATCACGTTGTGTGGTTTGCGGCAGTTTCTTCACAGGAACGCCTACCTTGCATCTCTGTTTCATTAAGTCCTGCTAACAGAAGTGGCAATCTTGAAAATTTCCGTTACACTGGAAAATTGACGCTAACATAAGTTATCGACAATTTTCAAGTACGACGATAAAAAAAAGCCGCCGTAATGTCAAAAATTGTACTCTACGGCAGCGTTAGGTTCTTGTAAATATGTCCCTAGGTCTTTCTTTTGAGTTATCCAGCATTGATTTCCAGATCCATGGTCCTAATTCTCAAAATCTGCAATCTCCCACCCAATGGAGCTGGGTTCTTGGTACCGACAGCTACAACTAGTAGTCACCAACACTTGGTGTGCGGCCTGGTAAATTGTTGAAAGGTTTTCCCTGAAAATTTTGAGGAGCTGATCCATTCAGACATTTGAAAACTAAACAAGGTACCTTAAGTGTCATATGTTTTCATTTTGGTAGCCAATGAGGGAATTAAGCCATGCAGTGACACCATTGCATTTATCAAGGCCACAACTGGCTTAAGTGCTGCGTTTTGAAAATATTGTAGACTGGGAATCTGGCCCTTTGTCATTCCCCCATAATAGTGTTAGCATAGTTTAATAAGAAACACAACTAATATTTTATTATGGATTGTAGTCACATATTGAAGTGCCCGCTTCAGGAGGAAGAAGCCCAAGTAGCCCAAGTCCAATAAGTGACTATCAAGCTCAAGGAAAATTTGTCAAATCACTTCAAGTTGTTTTGTTGATTTTGTGACAGTGGTAGGGAGGGTAGACCCTAGAAGATATAGAAGTTCTTATGAAAGCCCCTCGGCATGCAAATATATATGTGTGCATCTGCATTAAAAATGGGACTGCTGCCCTTGGGCTTTAATGAAATTGTTGTATGAATATTTTTATGAAAATATGAAAACGGAGTGGTGAAAGTTGAGACCCATGAGGCACTCTATCTAATTTTCAGTTGATAAAAAGGAGTTCAGCTTAATCCACTGGGGGCAGATAGAAAAGATGCGAGCAAATGAAAAACTATGAGGTCTTAAAAATATATAGGGAATTGAACAGTTATGATGGGGTTGTCCTTATTTTTCATGCTTCGGATGACTGTAAGAAATTACAAAGCCTGGTTATGACACCTTAAGCAAAATCAAAAAGCATTACCAGTTCTGTTACATTCATCATATGTGCACTGCGTTGCTACCCTTCCCAAAGGAACCTTGATTTCTTTTATGTTGACCAGTTCAACCTCATCAACCTTAATCAAACAAATCAACAAGTTCTGTGAATGTTAAAGAGAGATATCTAGATGGGCAACCTAAATGTAGGACATTCATCTTTTTGTTATATTCCATCCATTTGTTTAGAACTCTGGACATCATGTTTTTGGCATCTGGGGTAGCATGAACCCACTGATCACCTCTCAGCTGCATTTGCTCTGCTCTAAAAGTGGAAAGCCTGTTTTCAAATTTCCATACTATAGACTTAGGAAAATTTGCTCTAAATGTATGCTATATTTTTGATACCTGTTTGAAGGGCAAATTTGGGATGTAAGCTTGAAATAGACGTGTTTCCTCTTACATCAAAGAAAGGTATAATGGAATGAAAAGTACATGTCAGTCAGTCATAATACTCTTTATTTGGGTAAACCATAAATGAGGTGCACAATACAACAATACAATATTTAAAATAGGCTAAAATTAACATCATATTAAAAAAGTAAAAAAAGTACCTACTCAGTGAAACACAAATACAAATACACTCTCTACGAACATGGAATAACCCTTGCATACTCCATAGGTAAAGATAAAACCAAGAGTTAAGATGACTGCTGGATAAGAAGTAGAGTCAGAATTTATGAAATTCATATAGAGGAGCCATTGTGGTTAACTTTGGTAACCTCCAAGTTCCTTGCCAGCCAAACATGAAATAGATATCTAGATACAGCAAATACCAAATGAGGGGTCGTATTGGTTTGAAGGATCCTATAGGCTTCCTCATTCCTTGTTGTACCAAGCTTCCTGCAAATAGGAATCAGCCATTTTGCTCATGACAATCTATGTGCTAGACAAAACAATAACAAATGGGGACCGTCCTTCTTCTTGTAACCACACATTGGGCACCCCTGGATGGTATTATTTAGTGGTCCTAACCATTTTGATGTAAAGTCGTGTAAGGGTAGATTTCCATGTCTAAATTAGACATATAGTTTTTGGCTAAATAAGGTCTATGTCAGCACAAAAATTTTCAAACTGGTAGTTATCCTTGGCCACTAACAAGGAGGTAGATAAAGTGCCTTGTGCACGCATTAAAAAAAATTATATTTATAATTGTTTTATTTATTTTTTAACTCCTTAGCTGTTATTAGGGTACAACAACCCACAGGATCATGCCAAAGATTAGCCAAGCCCATCCCCAGTAGGGAATGTTTGACAAATTTAATCCATTGGCGTTTTGCCGCAATCGGATATCTAAGAATTTCCTTCAGCCTACTTTGCTAAAGCGAAAGTTCAGGAGTAGCCCAAAGGCGTCTCCAGAAAATTAGTGGGCGGATTTCAAGCTTATCAGAAATTAGCTTGAGACCCAAGTCTAGCCTCAACGATACTAGGGGAGTACTGACCGATAAACACAAGAGTTGCCTCATGAACCTGTTTTCTACCATTACCACTGGCTTTAGGTTTTTGTGCCCCCATAGCCCTGCACCACAGAGGGTTACCGCTAGTGCCTGATGTGTGTAAAGTTGAACGACTGGCGAAGCAAATCTATAGTGGGTCCCTTATGTAGTTTCAATAGCCCTCCACTTTGTTGTTCCAATTTTAGTCTTCTTTTTACAGCATGATGGGTCCAGTCCAACTTATCACCTAAGGCCGTGGTTCCCAAACTGTGTGCCGCGGCACCCCGGTGCGCTGTTAGAACTAGCTAGGGGAGCCGTGCACGTCTTTGGAATGTATGGAAGATATCGTGTGCTGAGGAAGCTTTTTGTAATGTGAAAAATTTAAAAATCATGAGACTTTTTTTGCCCCGAGTATGTCATGTGGGGGAATTAAAAGTGCTACCTGTTAGCGTCAGGCAGCGTGGTTTGGCCCAGCCACAGCGCATAAATACCGGGGAGGTAAAAGTGGTACCTGTCAGCCGTCGTCAGGAATCGTGGTTTGGCCCAGCAGCAGCACAACATATGGAGTTAAAAGTGGCACCTGTAGAATCAGGAATCATGGTTTGGCCCAGAGCGTACGACTGCCATGCGCGCATACGTGCTTCATGTAGCTTAGGCGGGGCCAGGCATAACACACACATACAGCGATGCTGAGCGTTATTGCTGCCTGTGTTCTGCCCCAACTCTAGGGACCCTCTTCTTTACATTTACAAATAGGTTCAGTGAACTCTACCACACACCTAATACATGCACCTCATCGGCGGTAGCAAGCGCTAAATGCAAAATATAATAATAATCAATGGCATGTAAATTAAAATGCGGGCTGCCACACTTGATTTTCCCGGCTTTGGCGCTTGCTGGCCTCGCTGCGCAGGCCCAGCTGCTGCTCGCCCTAACCCTCTTAGAGCTGTCAGCTGTCAGAGCCGAGCAGCCGTCCCTAATCACTGCCGCTTCCTCAATGGCACATGAATTAAAATGCAGGCTGCAGCACTTAGCTTGCCTTTCTTTGGCACTTGCTGTCCTCTCTGCACAGGCGCAGCCCTGCTGCTCACCCTCAGACCTTCTGGAAATTGTTTGCTGTTTGCGCTGGAAACTTCAGTTCTTGGCACTGAAGTCTTTAAACTTTACTCAACAACTTTTATTAAGAAACTGGTTACTTTATTTTGTTGGAACCAATGACGTCAGTATGATAAATAAAATCATTGTTTTGCTAGTTTTGTAAACATTTGCAGGCCCCTACGTCTAATTGAGCTAGCAAAGCTACTTTTTTTTTTTTAAAAAGGACAAACTATTAATTACAAGTTTTGGACAGATTTATGATAACACTGCACTCAGCACTACTCGAGAAAGTGATATTCAATGTTAGCTTTTCATCCAATGGTAAATGTAAACCGTCTCGCCCTGCACGTGGCACGGAAAAAAAGGGGAATTTTATCTTGACTTATGCCTATTTTACCCATGCAGTGACTCTCATACGCTGTAAAATAGTATGCCATTAGCAGTGATGAGTCACTAATTTGCTGGCTCTGGCTCCCTCTTTCAATGTGGGGCACTTCAGTTATGTAAAGCACAGAATTTGCAGTTGTTCTGCCATATTAGTTCAGCCTTTGAGACACTGAGGTTATGTCATCCCCAGAAGAGAATGAAAGAGAAATGACGTCAGAGGTTCAGGCACACACAGACACAAGCGTGTACGTGCGCACATACACACTCACCCCCCTTTCCTTTGCTTATTTTAATCATTTCTAAATGTGTTCCCCACTTTTTCTTTTAACAGTCAAAGAAGTGAAGAAGTAATTTTTAGTAAGTATTAAGAAAGAGTTAGAGATATATTTCAATTAAATGCACACGTCATTTTCACAACAAACGAGCAAAAATGTTCCTACATAGGAAAAATAGAATAGTTCCCCAACATGGTGTATTAATATTTGCAACTTTGATGCACAGTACAATATGTCTTTAGTGTTTAGTCACACAATGACCAAAATGCAAAAATACCAATGAAATATAGCATTTCCCTGTGTTCACCATGTGCCTTCATTTTCAAGCTGGAAATGTGCAGACCATCACAGCAGTGCTGCTGTACATCCCTAATCAGAAATGCTGTGCTTGCCATTGGTGAATTCCCTAGGAACAAATCTTCAAAACAACTGTTTTAGGCACTACTATGCTGATAAACTCAAGCAGGCCCTCCCACAATACATTTGTGTAACATCTGTGGTAGGACAAGTTAACTACTATACGTGATGGATGGAATGCTTCAATTAATCTCAGCGACTGGTAATTACTCGGGGACGCATCCCAGTCCATTATTTTGCGCACCATGCCACCTCAGCTTGGACCGAGCCATATGCAAATCAGACTTGACCCTGCTCCAATGGGAACAGTTCAGCCCGAACTGCCAAGCCAGGTCCTTCCTGAACCAGAACACAAGCAACCCAGGACTGGTTTCACCATAGTTAGGGCTCATCAGTCAGGTATAGTGTGGTTCTGGTCACTAGTGACACAGTGTGCACAGGACCCACGTCTGGGCATACCCATGCCACTTAGGGCAACACACTGAGAATCAGTATTTCCTGGGGATCAAAGGTATCATATTGGAAACCCACTCAGATCTTGCAATCCTGTTCATTCAGACAAGCAGATGGTGATATTCAAAAGGCTCTTAGCAGGAAACTTGTTTTTATCTAGTTAAAAAAAAAACACAATTGTGGAATGCCAGATTTAACTGTTGAATATTTTTCTTGTTAGAAGACAAAGGACAATAAATACAACTCGTAATCTAGTCACTATCCCTTGCTCATTTGTCCAAGAACATGAGGGAATGTCCTTAATATTTGAGAATTCTTTGACCAGGACTAACTACAGCAGTTATACACAACGCATGACAACCTCTTCGTGGTGTAGTGGTCAATATTACAGTAAAATAGTAAATCACCCAGTAGTAGGCAACCGAGAGACTAAAATTACTATGAACTCTGCACACTGTAAAAGCTGTAAGTGAGACTGGCAGGGTTTGCTTCTTCACTAGCAACAGCACTTTGCATGACGGTCCTTACTTCAGTTATTACTGAGGTGGCCTGGTGGACAAAAAAAACATGTATTGGGATCCTGCCCGAGCGATTGTCAGTGGTTGAGATTAATTCAAGCATTCAAACCATCACCTTGTTCTTTGTACTTCACTTATTAGGCACGGATAATTAATGAGGCTCTAGAATACATTTAAAGGTAATTTCAAGTTATATTTGCCATTTGAAGCATGTGCAAATCATTATTTATTTGGATGGCGCACTGCATTAAAAAAATTGATGCCTTTGGTTGTTAAAAGAAAACTAGAATAATAATTTGTCTCATTTCTTTTAAATCCTTCTAGTAGGGAAGAAGCAGTTCTTCCAGGCAGTCCAGCCATCTGTCGTGTATCGCTTGCTGTTGCCAAAGCTGGATCCATCATTAAGAGAACAACACCTTTTGTACATGTACATCGCTTCAGTGAAGAACGAGCAGGTACGTGAAGTGGTTTCTACCCAGCTTTTATATGAACTGAGTGAGAGTCGCTCATGTTTTCTATTGTTGGTTGTAACCGCTGCGCTAAAATGCAGCAAACGTTCCATTTGCTATTTTATTGTTCTGTATTTCTATTCTTAGTCTTGTGGGCCCGGGGACTTGTAAAATGGACATGATCCTTTTTCTGTACCACTTATACTGCCTTTCATTGCTGTCACGTTTATGCCAGAAAATCGACCCAAAACCATCCGATGAACACAAACAGCAAATGGCATGCCATTGTACATTTTTCGTTTGTCTTGTTTAAAAAGACACAACAGATATCGGTTGGTTATGTCAGGGAATAGAACTGATAGCCAAAATGTGTGCCATGACAATTGTTGATTTTGATGAAAAAATATGATATGTCCTTGGATGGACCCAGGAATGGTTGAAGTGTGATATTTGCCATTACAAATGACAGTCTGATGTACACATTAGCTCTAATTTGGCTTCCTTCATTGTCTGAACAAATTTACTGATCTTAGATTTCATTAAAAACAGAATGTTCTTTCTGTCTGTGCCGGGTACCAATGAAGTCACAATGGTCGCCATCATCATGTCCCACTATTGCAAAACAACAGTAGAATAGATAGATAATTAGAAAGAGAATAACTTTAGTTCTTCTTATACTTACCTGGATGCTTTTTCCTTAAGGCTTATTATTCCGTGAGGACTGTGCATGGGACCAGAAGAAAACTGGAAATACCCTGAGCTAAGGAAAATAAAGGAAGACAAGGAACTTTACAGATAGAAATTTCCTCCTTTCTTCTCTTCTCCATCTGAATAATTAAGATGAGTGGTACTGATTGGCATCTTTATGATTGACAATGAAGAGATTTCTAATCCCGAGTTCGAGTTTGTCTGAGCAAAGTGAAGTTGCAGGTTCTTCAGACAAAAAAGAGGACGGGAAAAGAAAAACCAAGTACAGAAAAAACGACGACAGGTATCTGGATTATGATTTCACGTGTGTACAGGTTAATATTGAGGAGCGTTCTCAATGTGTAATCTGTTTAAAGGTTTTGTCTATAGAATTCATGCTTCCAAGTAAACTTAAGGGACATCTTGAAAGTCTTCACCCAAATGTGTCAAATAACCAAAAAGAGATTCCCTTCTATTTCAGAAGGAAAACGTACCTCTTGCTAGGACTGTAAAGAAAGAAAAACTTTTTCTTTCAAATAACTCTTACCCACCCGGGTTTCCCCTTGGTGGCATGCTTCATCATAGGGTCCATCCCTGCCCTCTACGGACAGGGGCGTGCTGCTACCTTCGAATACGCAGGAGCACTTAATCGAAAAATAAGGGTGTCCCTGTACACCTATTCACGTATGCGGTCTTGTTATGGAGATGGAGTGGGTTTTGGAAGTGAATGTTAAAAATATCAAAATAGTGGGACAAAAACAACTTTATTTTCTACCCCTAATTGATATGCTAAAATCTAGGGACAAGCGGGAAATGCTAGAGGCGTGATTACCTACTGTTTCCCTGGTTGGTCGTCTAGTTTCAAGCCCTACCCGAAGGCTTTTCGTCAGGACCTCGAAGGAGAAATGATGCTCCCACTCCTTATGTTGCTATTACCACAGATAAAGTGATAAACAAAAAGAAGAAAACAAATATATACAGCACCTAATTGGTCTGTTTTAAATCTAAAAATCCTGCAGAGGTATGAAGAGAAAGAAAAAGGTTAAAAAATGCACGACTCTCAGGTCTACAATGGGTTAAAATTTATTGGTGATTCTGTGGTTATAGTGGTGAAAATACACCGAACCAGTGCGTATAAAGTGCGAAAATGCTGTGATAATTGGACTAACAAGACATTACAAACATATAAACATTTAAAAAGCATGAATTGCTGGCACATCGTCATGTTACTGTGGTGATTGAGGTTAATTACATACATGATCAGAGACCTTCACTGGGCCTCATGAATCCTTCGAGGAGTTGAAGGGACGCCTGTAGTCAAACCCTGAAAGTATGTCAATAAATGAGAAATTCTCGGAAGTTAGAATGCTGTCTAAAAAGACGTGACAAATCGCTTATGGGATGTTGGGCAAAGAGAGTCTACTTACTTCATCAAGGCTACTCCCTCTCGGCAAACCTGACTTGCTCACTCCAGGCTCTGATGTTACTGGAGCAGTGTGTGAGTTCGACATATAACGTTAGTTCATTGCCAAACATGAGTGTCCACGTGGGCACGCGCTACTAGAACTCGTACTGCATTACCCATCCTCACTTCCTGGAGAATGCTGATTCATCACCATAGTAACATGGTTACAGTGACGACAAGTTGCTGTCTATAGTCCGTGCAACTTGTGCGGACATGTATTACGGGTGAAAAATTAACCGCTCACTACGTGATCATGTTGATTACCCTAATGTGTATTTCGAAGGATGAAAAAATGAAGGGGAGATCGGGGCATTGTGCGGACAGGTTCGTAAACTTACCATTCGCGAGCGCGAGCAGGGAAAAAACTCCGCTGCACTACGCGGAGTGGACTTTTCAGCACTCTGCGAGCTCCGCGGAGCGCAAAGTGCAGAAAACTCTGCAAACTCGGCGAACAGAGCGGAGTTCACCACCCAGGCCTAGTCATGATTTGAATGGTGCACCAGGACCAAAAGTTGTCATAACTCTTCTAAACACCAAATATTGCTATATTTTACTACTAAACAAGCAGTCACAAATGAGGTTATCTTGCAGGCACTTGGCATGATTTGAATGGTGCAGCAGGTGCAGTGACCCAAAAGTTGTCGGAACTCCTTTAACCACCTAATATTGCTATTACATCAATTAATTCTATTATTTCCCTCTTTCTTTTCAATTTTCTTAATTTTGCTATTACATACCCTCACCATACCACTAGTAACAGCGCAATATATTGCATTTTTGTACTTAAGCAAGTCATAACACTTTAACAGACTTTCAGTAACTTATATTGGACACCTACTCAGCAAGCTACAACTTACAACAAAACAGCTCATTATTAATCACATAGGTGAAACCTGATGCATTTACCAATGCCTGTTTCTTTTATGTAGGTAGAGCATAGTTACTCCTAAATACAATCAGTGCATATAGGAACAAATGTATGTGTCAAGTCTAAGACACATCACTAAAATCCTGACATTAGTTTGGCTAGTATAAACAAACATTTTCTATTCTAACACTGTAATTAAAATGAGGTAGGATTAACTGTACCTTATCTATTCTCTGAATTAAAATAATATGAGAATAAGGAGGGTCAGTGCAGCAAACCCACTAATCAGTAGTTAATGAGTTTGTAACCATGTTTTTTCAAAAAAAGTGGGAAAAACCGCAACAGAAATGTAATTAAGCTCAATTGCTTCTGTGTAACCAGTTTTGCATCTCTGTAACTGAAAAACTTTCTTGAAAAAAAAGATCAGAAATTCGAAACAGAACCATCATACGATTTTACTGATTAAATGAGAGGAAGCAGAAGATCGAGCAACCAGGAGGCTGAAATGACAAAGGTGCCTCATTTAGTATGGCACTAGGAAATGAAAAGTAACCTCTCACATACATACTGGTATATATAGGTGTCACCTTTCCAAATACATCCTCATTCTTGCATCAATAATCATCATGAAAGGATGTAAAGGATTTATTACCAGTGACTTTATGCAATAGACTTTATAGATACACATTTGAACATCCACCAAATCATGAAAGTAAGTAAAAGTCACAAGTAAAAGTCAAAATAAAATCATCGGACGTCAATACAACTGGGTCGCAACCCGTTATCACTTAACTCCATTCAGGAAACTTTAGCAGAAGGTCATGATAAAAAACATATACAGTATACACAAGTGAACGTAAGATGACATGAGTACTTATAACAGGAAAAGAGGCAGCAGTTAAAGTCACAGTGCCTCATTACAAGCTTGGCGGTGCGGAAGCGGGACCGCTCCACTCCCGCACCCCCAAACCCGCGTACGAACCACCCGCCAGATCTGGAGTTTTCTCCTGGTCTAGCGGGCGGTTCTTTGGCGTTCCCAGGGCGGTGAAATCGGCAGCGCAATGGGAACGTCAGACTGTACCTGCACTGCATGGACTGCTGCGGTCCATGCCGTGCAGGTACTGGGGTGCATGCACACAGGGGGACACCTTCCTGCACAAAAAATAATCCTGAGAGGCGTTTTCCTCTTTCCACGTGTGCTGCAGAATGCAGCACATGAAGGAAAAGGAAAATAATAGGATAAAGATATTTCTTCTGGTTACACCTCACCTGGGGAGGTGTAGTATTTTGACTCATTCCCAAGTGTACCACTAACGGTAAATCTGGGAAAGCACCAAAATCCATGGGTGGATGCATGGGAACACCTAGGCTCCACCCATAGAATGCCCTCCTGGCGTAGAGTAATGTAAGGCAGTGATTTGCACTATCTTGCGTTACTCTAGATTTGTTAAGCCATGCCGGGCCACACAAGGTGGCCTCGCATGGCTTGAAAAATCACACTAAGGATTTGCGTCACCCATGCACCCCCTAGTGTGGCATAAGAGCAATGCAAAAGCATGATAAATCTGACCCTGAATGTCTACAACTTTGACAATGGAGAAGATGGTGCAATACTACTTGGATAAGCAAACAAAATTCTACTTGTATCAAGAGCTATGGACCTATTGCCTTGTTTTCACAATGTATTGTGCATTTTGCCTGTAGCCAGTGTATCCTAGGAGCAGGTGTTCAGTGAAACTGGGGCAATTGTTAAAGTCAGAAGAACCAGTCTCCCTCCTCAAACTGTGAAGAGACAAAATGATGATTAAAACGAATAAACATTTCATATCCAAAAACTATGAGATTCCACAAGGCACAACTATGGATGAGGGCAATTTCTAAAGTGTGGTGTGGGATTATCCTCCAGAGAACTTGTTTAAATTTGAGGATGAACTCTAGTTTCCAAATTTAACAAAAGAAAGAAATAACAAAAAACACGAAAGTCTGTTTAAAAAAACATCTTTTATTTATAAAATTTGGTGTGCAGCTAATGTTTTTAAGCTTACATGGACCAGTGTGCATGGCACAGATTGACAATCAAGGAAGATACAGCCATTTTGGCCTTGTGACTGAACATTGAGAGGTGATATACAGAAAAAATCCTAATTCAACCCTGGGGTCAATTGAAGATGTTGCAGTGAACAATGATATCTAAGTATGCAATGGACACCCACATTTCCTGAAAACACTCGATGTCTGCCTCCTGAGACTAACTTTCTGTTCTCTTGATCAGATATAAAGATTCAAAGGGCTGCACTGCTTATGTATATCACTTCCATTGGAAAAGAGATGCATAGATATGTCGATGGATGCCACATTTGGATTTTAAACAGGTAATTTGCATAATTGAATATGATATGATGGCATATCTGATGGGTGGGAGCAGCTTAGATAAACCTCGCATTTAATGTTTGATTGATCATTTTGGATGCATGCTGGCAGGGTTATAGACTGGTATTTTATTAATTGCACCCCAGTATCTCTTGGTTCTGACACTTCTCAGTTTACCTAGACTAGAATAAGACCCAATTTCTTCATATTTTATTGTTCAACAGGTCTGTCGCTTTTTGGATGAAAAAAAATCTGCAGATCCTTTTAACTACGTCCAGGAGAAGGACTAATGAACATCTCTACTTCAACAGGGAAAAAGTCTCAAAGAGGTGATGTATTTAAAATATTGCAGACAGGTGTCTCAAATGGTAAATCCTAAGTGGTTGTGAATATGATGGTCACAGCTAAACATTTATTATTGTTTGAGTGATCAATCATTCAGGGTATATGAAGCTAACTAATTGCCTGGGATCCTTTCGTACTGGCTTTGCTCTTAGTTAGTTATACAGTGGCTTGCACTCCACACTCTGACTCATTGTGCACCATGTTTACCTTGACTCTCAAATGTTATCATTTTCTTTTCTCATTCTACGGACGTTCTCTTGTGCAAGGAACCTCCATGGTGCTCCTCCAGATCGCACGTACTCCCAAGACAGACAATGCCAGAGGAATGCAGTTCCACCACTTGAATACTGTATCCTTTTTCTCAAATTTCATGATAATTATTTAGAACAGTGTGTATATCTTCCACACATCTGCTATAATCTTCCTTCCAAGACAGATGTGTTGCACTCATGGAGTTTCTGAATGTTTTTTTTTCTCTCTAGCATTTTCACTAATTTACCCTAACTATCCAATCATTAAATCATTAACCCACTTCCCCCAAGTGTTAAGAACAATTGTACTGTTATCTGTTTCCACCATCAACATATATCGCACTTGGTGCAGCAGATGTGGTTAAAGCAACTCTAAGCCATTGCAGATTACAAACAAATTGCTGATGTGTTCACACCATCCCCCTTACTTACCTTGGCAAGGAAAGGATATCATAGTTCAAAAAAATAATTATATGAATGATAGGCCAAGGAGAGGTAGAGTGTCCTTTTTTTGCAATGTACACCCCACAAAGAATCTATGTATCTAAGTATTCTTCTGAAGTACCTCCTCCGAAAACATTAATGTTCATAACATTTAATTTAGTAATTGACTCTTACATGGGCTTGATTTATTCTGGCCTTTCTCTTGGATTTTCCACTTACTCTGCCTGTTCTTTTAGTTTCACGTTATAGAATGAGAATCCTTCTTTGCTGGTTCACTCTTTTTTTCCTGTGATGTCCTCCCTGTTTTGGCCTTTTAGGACCAGCAGCAGCTGTTTTCTTTGTCAAAACCCTTGTACCAATAAAGAGAAACCCTGATGTATTGGTGAAGGTGTCATACAATACATTTGTGCTCAGGTAAGTACTGGAAGAACAGAGTGGTTGGTTTCAGATTTAGACCTTGCAAAATGCATAATGTGATTATGTTACAACTCTATTCTATGGGTTGGTCAGGGGTCTCCAACTTTTTTAGTAATGAGAGCTACTTTTGTTCAATGAAAATCCTCCCGAGCTATAAGTACTAGTGTTGTAATGGTGACCACATAAGACAAGATTACGTTAGTGGCCACCGTATGCAAGATTACCAGCAGTGATCACATCATTGCATCAGGAGGGTTGCAAGCAGTAATGTAAAAAGACTTTGTCAATTTGAAATGCCCTTACATGGGTAATACATAACAATCACAGCTGCAGTGCTCCGTGCATCAAGGTAATAATGTTAGTAATCAGTCTCCCACCATCTCTTAATTTATCACTTAAATATCAGTTTTAAATACATTTTGAAAATTCAACCATTTTTCTCCAAACATCAGCTCATAAGTTCTGAAAATACACACATTTTTGTTCCAAATACACAGTTTAAATTTTGTTATCTGTTGATTAATTCAACCAAACAAAAGCTTCTAACGTAGAAAGCTGTGCTGTAGATAGGAGAGCTACTTACAGGTAGCTGGAGAGCTACCAATAGCTCATGAGCTTCTTGTTAGAGAAGTCTGGTGTAAGTAGCAACCCTTAGTGGAAAGTGGTGACTAGATGTAGAAGGCAGTACACAGATATTATCTGTGATGAAAGGGGGGGTCCTCACATCATGAACTTGGGAGGCAAAGGTGATGCATCATCAGTTTTCCAACACTGTTTACAGAAGGGTGGCCTAGAGGCCTGCATTGGGGTTAGCCTGGTATGAGAGCTGAGGTCAATTAGAGAGAATACTAGAGAGAGGATAATGAGAGAGGACAATTGTACAACTTATTTGTGATGGGCAAGGTTTGGGGCTCTGCCTCTGTTGGTAGGTCAGTAGAACATCATTGCTTTAATTAACAGGTATGGTACAGTAAACAGTAACTTAAACTAAATATCTAATAAAGGACAATTACTAAAAACCCATTTGTTAAAAGAAAAACTATTTATTTTAATTAAACTTACCCACTCCACCCACTACAGATCAACCCTTCCCTAAAATCTAATTGCCATACATTTTAGTAAAGTATTTTTAAATTACTTTTAATTAATTCTATACATCATGTTCAATAATCATTAATGCATATATTATGCGTATATATATTTATATATATATATATATATATATATATATATATATATATATATATATATATAATTTTGTTCCCCTCTATGTTAACATAGGTTGAGATGTAAGTATGGTAGAGCATTGGGAATATTGAAAAAGTTTAATAAACTTGAAACAAATATTAAAAATAATATTTAGGTAAATATTAATAAAAATTGGTTATATATATTTTTTTAAATATGGAACTAAAATAATGCTACAGTACTATTCACTAAATTTTGAATGAATTTTTTTTAAGTAATGTAAATACAGCAAATGACAAAAATTATTTTTATGAAGTTTAAAATAAAAAATAAACTCTCATATAAAGAAAAAGAAAAATATTTGTATTATACATTAATATTTATTAACTGTGTTGTATAGAATTTATTTAAAGTAATGTAATAATATTTTAATAACGTTTATCTTGACACTACTCTTCAAATGCAACAAAGGTTAATAATATTTTTGATAGTTAAATTAAAAATACGTTTTATTTTTACAAATTACTTTTAACATTGTTACATTTATTAATATTTTAAACTATTTTAAATAATGTAATTTGATTTAACATTATTTGGCATGGAGTTTTACTTTACGTTCTTACACCCATTATTTTCTACGGCAGGGTGCTGCACTAGCATGGTTGGCCATGTGTGATGTTAGACTTACTGCTGTTTCTTTAGCAGTAACTTACACCTGTAAGTTGAGCTAATCTCTTTTATTTCAGTGGCTGGAGACAAGTAAAATACACTCTTTTAGTAACTTTACACTCAGATTTTGTGAATAGCCAAAAGTAGTAAAGTTACTCAAAAGTGTGAGTGAATAGACCTGTTAATATGTGTTTTAAAAAATGAGTAAACTGTGAAGTTTAATGTATTACCATAGAAAAATATGGCACATTAAATGTATGCGGCACAATTTATTTCACTATATATCGTGAAAAACGAATTGAACTAATTTGGTGGGGTGGCATGAGTTTTAGATAGTTATTTTCACATCAGAATCATAATAATTCCAGTGGCCCTGATCTTTCCCTACTCCAGAGGTCTGCCCTTAGTACCATCCCCCTACAGCACACCCTTTTTCATATCACAATCCAATGTAACAACTATATTATCACTAGGTTGGGGAGAAATTAAGTGAGAGGTAAATTTTAAACATCAGGCCTTGGGCTAAGTTTAGGTTTGGATATGGACAGATCAGGTCATATGGTTAATGGAAGTTAGAAGATGGATCAGTGTAAGAATTGGGATAAGAGAAAAGGAAATGTAGGAAAATGTAGTGGGAAAAATGTGGCATGTGCTGAAATGGGATGGGACAGGCATCAAGGTAATAGGTATGAGTGAGGAATGGGCACTGGGCAGCATGCATCTTCTTCTACTCATTAATTTAAATGGTAGAAATGCACGGGGAGAAACATAGGAAGGTAAACAATTTAAAATTGATTGGGGACCCAGCTTAAAAGCAAGGAAGTAATACCTTCACAGCTACAACAGTTGTCAATGAGAAGGGAAAGTGACTTACCACTCGACCCAGCAGCTGCTTTGTCCTCCCGCTCCTTCTTTACAGGTTGTTGTTGGTCCTGGCTCTCCTTCTCCATGATGTCAGCCTAGACAGGTTCTGAAATTATTGCTAGCCAAAATATCATCTTAGAAGGTGTTTTTCTACATTTTAAAAAGAAAAAAGTACAACATGCAACTCTTTAAAAAGGTTTTAATAATGAGGGGAAAATGGCTGGGAAAGGATCAGGAATACTGTAATTGGAGCATGAATAGGAAATGGAGATGTAATAAAAACAGGTAGCAAAGAAGGGAAAATACTAAGGAGACAGGAGAATGAA
This sequence comes from Calotriton arnoldi, assembly GCA_963921515.1. Classification (NCBI taxonomy): domain Eukaryota; kingdom Metazoa; phylum Chordata; class Amphibia; order Caudata; family Salamandridae; genus Calotriton; species Calotriton arnoldi. The sequence goes on from CAWUFW010000821.1 coordinate 2,031,138, forward strand.
GGCTGCAGAAACAGGACGGAATGTAAAAGGAATCCCAAAGTGTGGAGCAGGCTTAACAGACACTAAGGGCCCGATTACGAGTCTGGTGGTGCGGCGCCAGGTCCCGCCCCCACACTGCCAAACCCGTGGTAAGGCTGCCCACCAAATTAGGAGTTTCCTCCTGTCTGGCGGGCTTTTTTTGGTGTTCCCACGGCGGTGCCTCTAAAAACATGCAGCGCAATGGGAACGCCAAAAACAGTGCCTGCATGGACTGAAAAGCCCATGCTGTGCAGAAACTGGGGTGCATGCACACAGGGGGCACATGTTGTGCCCCCCTGTGTGCATCCACATGGTGCAGAGGCACACCTTACTTTCCTCTCTGCCAGGGTTTTCATGGGGAGGATACACCACAAAAACCCTGGTGGAGAGGAAACTCCTAATATGCTTGGCAGGACCATGGCGGTCCTGCCAAGCATATGGATGCCTCTACACCACTGCAACACCGCCAGGGAACAGCAGTTCCTTGGCAGCTGCAGCGGGCTGTGGCAGTCCTACCGCCCATCTCGTAATAGGGTGGTGGGGAGACCACCGTGCCCCCGCAAGTCTGGCAATCCATGGACCGTCAGACTCGTAATCAGGGCCTAAAGTAGCTAAAGGTGAAATTTGGAAACAGGTACTTAAAATACAAAGAAAGGAAAATACAAAAGGCAATAATGCCTATCAGGTGTGATTGATTGTTAAATTTAAGATAAACATCACTTACCAGCACCAGAGTCCCCTGAGAAGTGATGGCTGCAGTATTACCACCGCCACCCTCAGCCATGGAGAACTTTCCAGCCTTGGACTTGAAGCTTAAAGCAATAAAGAAAAAGATGACACTGATTAGTAATACTATATATAGTAATATTAAAACACATCCCATAATTTACAGGCAAAAAAATGTATCACTTGTGTAGCCAATCCTACTCCCCTCTTTAACTTCCATCCTAAAAATAGTTCCCTGTCCTACGAATTATTAACTACAAATTATATTGCTCCCCCACTAGCTTCACACATTTTTACTATCTCACTACTCTTAATATATGTAAGCACACATATGTATGCAATTTATGCTGTACATGATTCTGCAACATTGAGGGAATTATTTATGAAAAAGTCACGCAGCGCAGAAAGGTGACAGGGAAGGTCAGGAATGCACTGTATTTAAGGCAATATGGTGCACTCCTGCCCTTTCCCATGCGCTGGCCCACAATGGGCTGCCTAGCGCCAATGTGGACACCCCTGCACCATGGTACAAGGGTGCCTGAATTGCATGCACCTTCCTGCAGAAAAACAATCGTAGGTGCCATGGGAAACACGGCAGTACCATGCGATAGTCTGCCGAAAACGCGGCCAATGTCCACGATACAACCACCTCGACGGAGATAAAAACACAAACCCCAACACCAAAAAACGTGCGATGAGCCCATTCGCGATGAGGAAAGCAGCGATTAGCAGCGCCAGGCCCGCGACACACACACACGGCAGGCGGGAATAAGCACAACAAAAGCAGGAAAAAGGAAGACAAACCAAACAGAAAACAACAGCGAAGCACAATGGAGACAGCCGGAGCTAGTACACAACCCCACAAGCCCCATTGGCAACAAAACATTGTACATGGCAGTCCATCGTGGACAAGGTGAATGCAGCCGTAGAGCGGAGGAGGACAATGGAAGAAAAACAGAACAGCTGGAATGATGCAAAACGCACAAACAAGCAGAAACACGCCAACAACCAGAAGGTAGCAATGCACACCGGAGGTGGGAGTCCAGTGCCACACCAGGAGCTGGATGACATGGAGGAAATGGTGTCCACCACATCAGTCTGGAGATGGTGGCAGGAGTCGGGGACCGGAAACTGCTCAAAATCAACAGACACAACAGCAACAGGAAGAGGAACGACCAGGGACTGGGGGGACGGGGGAGATGTGCACAATGGCACACATGCACAATTAAGCACAGCACAACTGCAGACAAACCATGCCCAAGAGTAACAACACCAACCAAGAGCACAAGTCACACAACTCGGCAATTTCACTCCACTGAACAAGCACAGAAGTGAAAACCACACTGCCTGAAAGGGAGAAGGGTGAGCCAAATCAGAGCTGAAGGGACATCTCACACACAATGCAGCACACACACACAGGAAGCAGAGCACCCCAACATCGAACACAATGTGGCACAAACAGCAACATTTGCACAACCGAACACAGGACATAAGTGCACCCGCTTGTGGCCGGTAAATGGCCATACGCATCTGGCAAAGCACGAAACAGGGACATGAGAATGCACAAGTACAAACCCACAGCCCTGATGGAGTAGCAATGCATGTATGGTAGGGACCCAGATAGGCCGTGACACACACATTGGCATACAAATGAACACTCATCACAGTTGGAGACAAGTGAAGGTAAGGAAACTTTATCAACAATTGTGTGTCAGTACGGCCAAGAGAAGTGCCACGACATGCAGACCAATGCAGCAGCATGTCTGAATGAGGAACGTTGGAAAGCGCCCATGTCCACCCCGGGGGAGTCCATCACCCACACAAGTCAGTGCCAACCCGCGTTGGTTGTCCGCGCATGGATCCGGAGTCCAGGCCAATGCAGCCATGTCCACTGTCGTCTTGGGACATGTGATCAGATCCCCAACATGCAACCAGGCGTCGGGGCACGTGCAATGGGTCACATTCAGTTGTGGCTGCAGGTACGTTGTCACTCGTCCATGAATGCGAGTGCAGCAGCGTAGGCCAACATTTCCAATGAGAGCTCGTTGTCCACCACATTTAACATGTCGGCGACGTAACCCATCAGCTGTCCCGGACAGATGTGCTGACTCCAACCCCTGGCCCCAATTGGCACTAAAGCCCAATAGGGGACCGGCTCAATGTGGTCACTGCACATGACGACTCGTGCAATCTCCCAGGTCCAGTTGCCAGCATGCATGCCAATCATCCAGGCATGCAATAAACGGGCATCACGGTGACTAACCCTGGGCGTAGTACTACGCTACGCTCGCGGAGCGTGCGTAGTTTGCGCTACTACGCACTACATGAATTGCACGTAGCACAGTGCAAAAACGCATAGCGTAGCGGGCATTTTTTGCTTGCTCGCGGTCCTCAACGTCAAGTTGGCGACCGCGAGCGAGCAAAATCAACATCCCGGCGAGACTTTTTCCTCGTTCGCGATGAGCAACATCAAGTTGCCGATCGCGAGCGTGGAAAATAAACCTCCCGGTGAGATTCTCAATGCGGGGAGGTCAGGTTTCTCATTGTGAGTGGTCGCGTATGCTCGTGACCGCTCGCGATGAGAAACTACCAGTCCGCGTTGAGAAAGCTGCCGCTCGAGTACAAAACTACTCGAGCGGCAGAAAATGACCGCTTGCACTGTGCAAGATGCCGTTTGCAATGATTGCACAGTGCGGACAAGCATCCGGCACTGTGCAATCAGTGCGAACAGCATTTCCCTACCGCACTACGCAGTTCGCGTAGCTACGCGTAGCTTGCGTAGTGCGGAGTGCACTTCGCGTAGCTACGAGTAGCGCTACTATGCAAACTACGCCCAGGGTTAACGGTGACACTCCTGGTCGTGGGCCAACAGGGGGCGCACACACACGTCAAAATCCAGGTCAGCTACCGTTACGTTGGAGAGGCAGACATCCATGGTCCACTCAAATATGCACGAGCGACAATGCAACACAGGCTGAACGCAGGTGACGTTGGCAATGTGGAAACTTAGCCGGTAACTGATCCGCAGTACTACCAATGGCAGTGCCCCCAGTACATGCAGCAGACGTGCACGGTACAGGTCCACGTGACTGGAGTTGTGCATGTGTCCGGGATGGTCTGCCATTGCGTCAGTGGCTCTGCTTGAAGCGGCACTGTGCTGACCCGCGCCAGTCCTGTGGATGAAATGGCACAGCTCGGAGCAATGAGCAGTGTCTGTGTGCAACAGGTGCAGGCCTGGGGTGGGGCGGGAGTACGTGTGAAAGCCATGTCACGCACGCTAACTACGACCAACGACTACTGCATGTGGGATGTGTACAAGTTGGTCTCACGTCGGGCAGTGCGTAGTGTGGGAGTCGCCAGCAAATGCTATCGTATCTTTCAGGGGGTGCTGGGCACATGCAAGTCCCAGCTCGGAGCTGCAGATGTGCTACCGCCTGATAGTTCAGACAAAGGACCTTTCATCCCTACAGTAACTTCACAATCTGCTTGCATACAGGAGATGTACAGAGGCCTGTCGTGGGTGGGGTGGGATGTCTGCGACCCAGGGAATCATGGATGATATGCCGAGCACGTGGCACATGAGCGGCCTCACTGTGTGTTACATTGCCTCACAGCTGCTCCTCCCTCCCACGAGCCCCCACACTTGTGTGCGCTACGCGGTTGTATCACGTGCACTCCTACGGCACACCATTATCATGCCTGTCTACGCATGTCCAGCGGCATACCAACAACACCGTGAAGCTGGCCGTTGAGGGTGTGCGGCCACATGAGTGTAGGCCAATGGTCCGGACAGGGCGGACACAGGTGTACACTACAGTCCTTGGCTGGCTGTGATCGCGCTGCGATTGAGGCTAGGCATCTGACTTATGCAGCTGCAGGACTGATACACATAACACTTGGCATGCATGAGCCAAGACCCCGAACGGTCTTGCGCTCCTACATCTCCGCGTACGTGCGGGCCCGCCCTCCGGGTGCCTGCTACACTGCAACATCGACTACTGTGGCCCTGGTGGCGACAACACTCCAACACAGAGACACGCTTACTGCACTTCCTGCTCAAGGCCAGACCAGAGCCACGCCCTGAACCCCCTTGCCGAATCAGCACACCCCGGCGCTGACCTGATGTACGCCGGACCAGCACACGCCGCTTGTGCATGCAGGGGGGGGGCGGGCGAAGCTACATGTCCAAGGTCTTGGCCACTGCTGAGGTGACATGGTATCGTCCGCTGAAGACAGCACACTGTGATGTTGCAAGGCTCGGGCCCATCATGCTGACATAATGACCACACAGACACACTTGCTTAGATGGTGTGAATGGCTACGGGCACGTGCGCCCGGCCACGTTTATTAGCAGGCTCACATGTCGAGTTACACCTGTGTTGGATGTGTGTGGGGTGTGTGTACACCAGCCATCATGGAGTGCCTGGTGCAGTCAAAAAGCCACAACAGTGTACATCGTTAAGGACACAACCATTCAACCATAAAGGCTCCATGACTTGAGCTGCACAGAGTTAGTGGCCCCGGATGCACAGCGTCCTGCACGGGCTTACCGCCACGGGCCGCTGACTTGCGGTGCACTGGGGCAGGGTCATGAGAGCAGAGCAGGTTCTCGTAGATGAGAAAGGGGGTTGTCGCAGAGTGTCTCGGTGGACAGTGGAAGGTGTACCCCCAGGGCATGATGCAGAGGGCAGAAGCACGCAGAAACAGTCACCATGGTGGAGATGAATGGAACAGACACATGTCAAACACCAAGTCCGTCCCAGCCAGATGATGATGCAGACAACCCCCAGGCCATGGACTCAGACGCCACCAAAGTCCAACCAGAAAGTGCCCATGACTCATTGCGCACAGAGTTAGTGGCACCAGGTCAGTTGTTGTTAGTGTTCGGTCACCTCCGTGACGAGGATCCAGCTTTCATCCGGACTGAACCGAATCTTCCTCTTACTCCTCTCCATGCGTTCACTGGTATGGACTCTGCCATTCATGAATCACGACTAAGTGCTGGATGTGGGACCTACTGGACCGCAGTGTAGACCGGGGGCAGCGGTCAGCACGGGCCCACAGACATGTGTCGTGTGCTTGCGATGCAGACATTGGTTTCACTGACCGGAGGGAGTATAGTGATGTGGCCGCTGCCACGGACTTGGGGTCACTGCCATTCAAGACTCAGGACACAGTTCCACATGTGGGACCTACTGGGCCGCAGTGTAGGCCTGAGCCCTCATCCAAGTGTCGCCGGCTGGCGTTGAACAGGGTTAGTGGCACCACGTGTCGCCGGCTTGCGTTGAACAGGGTTAGTGGCACCACGTGTCGCCGGCTTGTGTTGAACAGGGTTAGTGGCACCACGTGTCACCGGCTTGCATTGAACAGGGTTAGTGGCACCACGTGTCGCCGGCTTGCGTTGAACAGGGTTAGTGGCACCACATGTCGCCGGCTTGCGTTGGACAGGGTTAGTGGCACCACGTGTCGCCGGCTTGCGATGCAGACTTTGGCTTCACTGATCGGAGGGAGTTTAATGATGTGGACGCTGCCACAGACTTTTGCTCACTGCCATTCAAGACTCACGACTCAGTACAAGATGTGCCAACAACTGGGCCGAAGAGTACGCCGGTGGAGTATGTCAATGAAAAAGGAGTACTATGGGCCAGCGTCGTGGAGGCCAGCGATGGTCTGAGGAGGCTGCAAAGGTTGCGGAATGGGGCTTGGAGCTTGCACTGGCACGTGGTAGGCCCTCTTTGACACACGCCGGTGTCGCGAGGTGAGCGGAGCCTCCTTGGTGCGCTGGGGCAGGCATGACGGGTCTGGGGACCAGCAGACCGGGGTGCAGCAGGTGCACAGGGATGCAGGCCCCGCCGCGCTCGGCGCCGGCCTCGTGGCGGGCTGAGAGGCGCCGCCCTGGCAGACACATTGGCCATTCCGAAAGAAAACCATGCCCAGTGCGACAGGGTTTTTATTCACACCCCTACGCAGGCCTGGCGTACGCAGGGCCAACCCACTCCACCCGCGCATACAGGGGGGGACGTAACATGCAACATTTCCGCGTTCTGCCCCACAACCTGTGGGGACATGGTAGCGTCCACTGGCCACTACACTCCATGCACCAGCAGTTAATGTCCACATGGCCATTTCCGTGGTTTGCACATTAGAGTCTGTCCGGCACCTCCACGCCACACCTGGCATTGGGTAGGTTCTCATTAATTAGTCACTTGCCGCTCTCGCACATGCCTGCTCCAAGCCTCTCCTCACATTCTGCTATTGTGTGGCTGTGGTGCCATGCCGTGGCTGCGTTGTGTGCATGGCAAGCCCAGGTTCCCAATGGAGTTGTGTCGTCGTGTCTGGTCGGTTGGCATGTTGTGTGGCATGTTGCATGTAGTTCTGCTGCGTGCCCATTGCCAGTGTCGTGAGCTGCATGACTGTGGGGTGGAGGTGTGTGGTGTGTTCATTTGGTACTTTCCAACGAGCACTGCATTTCCATAGGTGCCATCCTGGGAGCGCTGGTTGATGATGGACTGTTGGGCGATGTAGGAATCATGCACTCTGCCTGGGGAGTTGGCAACGACATTGTTGAGGAGTCCCGGGTGGTCCACTATTGCCTGCACATTCATGGGATGCGTGTGCTTTCTGTTGTGGTAGTTGTGTGCAGTGTCGGCAGGGGGCACGTGGGGTACATGTGTGCAGTCGATTGCCCCCGACACGTGAGGGAATCCAGCTATGGCATAGGGGCCTTGCTTGGTCTCCAGCTGCTCCTGTGCAGTGTGGGTGAAGTGGAGGTGCTGGGGTACCAGGCTGATGATGGCATCCAGGACAGGTGTGATGAACTTGGATGGGGCTGGCTGTGAGACTCCTCCGACTCTGGCAGTTGTGGGTTGGAAGGTACCAGAGGCCAACATGTGCAGCACAGCCGGCAGCTTTGTCTGCAGAGGGATGTTGGTTGTCCGCTGTGTTGGTACCGTCAGCAGGTGGGCGATGTGGGTCAGGATGCGGGGGATGGTTGTCCTTTTGGGCCTGTAGTGGGCAATGTCCTCCTCTGGCGTTCGGTCTGGGCAGCTGGTGCGTTTAAGGTGGGTCCGCAGTCTTTGTGTACGCTGCCTCTGTGGTGGTCCGGGGGGGGCGGGACGGGTCCTGGGGGTGGTGGCGGGCCTGGGGTGGGTGGCGGTGGGTGTTGTGGCCCTCATGGGTCTCGGAGCTGCATGATCATTGTCTCCATGGCATCTGTGGGTCTTCAGATGTGGCTCTTGGCTGGGCTCCCTTTCATGCTGCAGGTAGTCATCCTGCTTAACACCAGCAAAAGGCAGGTGTTAATTCCCTGCTGCTACCGCGGCTTCTCACCTGTTTTTGGTTCGCATCGCAGATCTGGCAGTTCGTTGTGAAAGTGGTGTAGTGGTGTTTTCGTGAGTTTTTGCATGGGAACGACTACTCTGCATCTCATTAGGGTTAGTTGGTGGTGTCACCCGTGGAGATAAATTGTGAGGCAGTTATCACGGGAATACAGCACCCGCTTGTGAATGGGGCGTTAAATCTATCTCCACTTTTGATGCGTTAAGGTGGCGATAACTCGGAGATAAGTCCTTGTGAATATGCCCCCAAGACTCTTGTTGAGTATTACCTCTATGCCTTTTGAGGGTTTGTTTGTTTTTGGTCTCACCGACACATGGACATTCATTATCCTAAATGTCTTTTTACAAGTGTTTGACTATAGGATGGTACCTCCCTGGGGCTATGGATTCCTGTTCCTTCCTTAATTTCACCTGACTGATGTGAGTGATCATACCCCTTACAGCTCTGCTGCTGCCACAGTTGATGGCTATTATGTTTTCCCTTGGGTGGTTCATTCCCAGATTTAATGGACTGTAAATTTGGGTTATTAATGTGGAAGGGCCCAATTCACAGAACTAATATGAGACAAAATCCTAAACTTACTACTTTTGGTATTCACAGAAGGCACTTACGATTTATGGTATTCACAGAAATCACTTACGACTACTAACTCTACGTCCGCACTCGGACCGGAATTTCTGCACTCGGGCCGGAATTTCCGCACCCGGAGCAGAATCTCCGCCTACGGGCCAGAATCTACGCCTCCGGGCCGGAATATCCGCCTCCGGGCCGGAATCTCCGTTATTGGGCCGGAATCTCCGCTAATGGTCCGGAATACTGGCATTTGGGTCTGATGATCATTTCAAGTGCCTACCATCCGCCACCATGCTCCAGCTGAAATCAATTAACACTAACTGCAAGACCAGCACCACAAACCACATAAAAGCAGCACACATTCAAGGAACAAGTTTGGCCACAGAGAGTTCCTGTTCTCATTTGCTGTTCATCGCTACAGGAAAATGTACAAAATGAGGAGGAAGAAGAACTTCACAACTGAGGAGACCACCATGATTGTGGAGTTCATTGTGAGGCACCACAAATGCCTATATGGTCTCCCACCTTTCTGCACCAGTGGCACACAGAAGGCAGCTATATGGCAGCATTTAGCCACTGCTGTCACAGCATTGGGGGAGGAGAGGCGCACAGTCCAGGACATCAAGAAGAAGTAGCAGGACGAAAAGAAGAGGGTGAAGGAGAAGTACTCCAGGATCGAGTTGAACAGGATTCTCCCTGCCCCACACTCAGAACCCACCTATGTCTCACCCCACTTGAGGAGGATATCCTTACTACAATCCACCCCCGCATTCTCCATGGGCTGCCTGTGAGTGATGTTCGCAACGTGGTACCAGGTAAATGGGATGACAAGAACAAGTATACAAAATGAATGTCTGTGTTGCACTGCCATTGTGAGTAAGGAAGTTGTCCAAAGTTCATATAAAATTATAGTCAGTCAGAGGCTCATGTGTTTCACTCTGTATGTTGCACCACAAGTCCTAGAATCCTTTGTATCAGAAATGGGAAATCCCTCTCCCACTATTTAAAATATGGGCCCAGTACTGCTGCCGCATATACCTAACACTGTTAAGTAGCAATTGTCAAAGTGCCCCTTCCACTTATACAGACACGGCTGGGTCAATCAAGAACGTAAGGGGGTGAGGGGTGCGGTGCAGAGGAAAATCAACAGATAAGGGAATAGGGAAAATAACTACAAATTATCCTAAAAGTAACTCACCTTTGCCTGCCAAAATCACAAAGCAGAAGGTGAGAGAATCCTTATTTTAAAACATTTCATTCCCATATTTTGTTGTCTATTTCCCACCCTGCCACGCCATTACATCCTCAACGCCCCACTGTTCCTACCTGCACCAGCCGTGACAGTACTTCACAATACTGTTAGCATGCAGAAGATATGAGGAAATGTCTGACAAGTTCCACATGTACATTTTCCATTTGTTGACTTTTTTCTCTTCTCACCTATTGACACATTCAGCCAGAGTACAGACAACCACAGTAGCAGAGGTCCCTGCAACTTCTGGGAGGAAACAACATCATCCAGAGCAACGTACATCACCCTCACTAACTGGTAAGTCAAACTGGTCAGGAGATGGTCAAAATGCATATATTGTCAGCAGACAACAGAGGGACATATAGTGTCCGAATCTCAAAGGTAACCTGAGAGGAAAAACTAGCTTAACAACTATTGGAATTCTCAAAGGACATTTACCTTTAGCAAATAACATTTGTGAATAGCGAAAGAAACAATATAACATATCTAGGCTCATCATACCTTTGTGATTTCTGAACATAACATGTATTCCACCAACAGTTCCAGAACTGTGAACTCAATCCTGGAATCGAGTGCCACAAAAGGTCAAAAAGGAGCCTCCACTAGTTTGTAATTGTTTTTGTAGACTAAATCAAGAAATCCTATGTTAACAAATATAACAATGATGAACAAGAAGTGAGATTCAATTGTCAGGAGGATAGTGAATGCGTCCACTGTCCAACTTAGAATGTTTTTTCCATACATGAATTTGTCCAGTCCACCCAGCTGGTTATAGATGTCATAATGGGATGGCATTTTATTTGGCCATTAACAAAACACAATAGTGGACCTTACTTCAGGAATTGTTGTTGTGTCAATTTGATACAAGTTGTATCCCCTTATTGTTCTCCACCTCCCTGTTCCCGGAGCTGCTGCCCCCGTGGCCTCTCCCCCCTGTCCGTGCCCATTTCCCGCCTCCCAGCTGAGCGTCCCTCCCTTCCCCTACAAATGACGACCGCTGCGGGGGAGCGCTAGTAAGACCTTGACCTAGGTCACAGGCCTGCACTCTCCCCCGCAGCTCCTCGCCTCCGTCTTCGCCGCTGAGCCCCCAGCCTTGGGTGTTTAAGGCTGCTGTCTGCCCTGACTGTGTGCCGTGGCCGCCCTGCTTGCCGCGACGCAGTAACTTTTCACCTTTTCATTCTGCATTCCGCTTTGTAGTTGCTAGCAGTATTGTATTTTGTTGTGTTGTGCTGTCCATCTTGTATTATCTTCTTCTATTAACTTTATTGTGCTTACTGTGCTCTGCATTGTCATCCCTTTATTGAGTTATTGTGCCTGTTGTTCTCACTGGTATCTGTGATCTGCTTCGTATCCCCTTGTTGTTCTCCACCTCCCTGTTCCCGCCGCTGCTGCCCCCGTGGCCCCTCCCCCTGTCCGTGCCTGTTTCCCGCCTCCCAGCTGAGCATCCCTACCCTCCCCTACAAATGGCGACCGCTGCGCGGACGCGCCGCTGGCGCTCCGAAGGCGCGCATAAGGCAAGCCCGTCTGGGCCCGTCCGCGACCCGACCGCAGCCAGCGCCAGGAACCCTTGTTCTCTGGGACCCCGCCGATACGACTCCGCCGCCCTACATGCACTAAAACCCGGAAGAGACGCCGACTGCCAAAGATCCACGTCTATCACCACCCAAGGACAGTTCTCCTGCAGACACTGCCGATGATCCTTCACCATCAACAGCGCCCCCACAACCGCCGAAGGCCCACCGGACCCCCACACCACCGAAGCCCTGACATGCATCCTCCTCAACGTGCGCTCCCTGCACAGACACGCCATAGAGATCTGGGACCTGCTAGACACCCTATCGCCCGACGTCGCCTTCTTCACGGAAACCTGGACCAACGCTACCTCCGCCCCGACATCGCCATCGCCATTCCCGACGGATACAAGATCCAGAGAAAGGACCGCCCCCACCGCCTAGGAGGAGGACTGGCAATCGCACACAAGACCTCCCTCCGAATCTCCACCTCCAGCACGAGCAACCCCCACTCCATCACAGAACACCTCCACTTCCAGATCCAGACAAGCCCCAGGACCACGCTGCGCGGCACCCTCATCTACAGACCCACCGGACCTCGCACCCAGTCCGCAACCACCATCGCTGACCTCGTCGCACCCCACGCCATCACCTCTACGGACTACATTCTACTCGGAGACCTGAATTTCCACCTCGACAACCACAGCGACCCCAACTCCACCACCCTCCTCGACAACCTCTCCAACGTTGGACTGAGGCAGCTCATCCCCACCCCCACCCACAGAGCAGGACACACCCTTGACCCCATCTTCGCAGGAGGGACAAACATCCACTTCAGCCACACCACGCAGCCCCTCTGGACGGACCACCACTGCGTTCATTTCACTTTCAACACCACCACCACACCCAAACCTGCACCCCGCCCGCCACGAAGGAACTGGAGCAAGGTCACGGAGGAACACCTCAACACCACCCTCCACCTGGACCCCCCCTGCGCCACGACTGACACCAATGCCGCAGCCAAGGAACTTCACCGCTGGATCTCCAGCTGCGCCGACATACTCGCACCCCTCCAGCACCCCTCCAAACAACGCCCCCTGAAAGCCGCCTGGTTCACCACCGAACTCCAAGAAGCCAGACGCACCTACCGAAGCCTCGAGAAAACCTTGCAAAACCGGAAAACCACAGAAGACTTGAACAGCTACCGGTGCGCCCTGATGGAATACCACCAGCGCATAAGAGACACCAAGCGGGCTTTCATCAAGGACAAGATCCACACCAACGCAACCAACACCAAAGAACTTTTCAATGTCATCCAGCAATTCACCAAACCCCCCAGCGAAGCCACGGATGTCTCACCATCCCAGGAACTCTGCAACAAGCTCAGCTCCTTCTTCCACCTGAAAATCAAGGCCCTCTACGATAATTTCAGCGAACAGATGCCGGACACCACCCCAATCCCCACCGCCTACTACAAGCCTACCATCACAAGCTGGGAACCCGCCACCATTGAACACACCACCGCGACCATGAAGAACACCCACTCAGGAGCCCCCACGGACCCCTGTCCACTGCAAATCTACCACAGGGCCGCCACTTCCATCGCACTCGAAGTAGGACGGACCATCAACGCCTCCTTCAAATCCGGCATCTACCCTGACATCTGGAAGCGGGCGTAAGTCAAACCCCTCCTCAAGAAACCCACGGCCGACCCTACGGACCTGAAAAACTACCGGCCCATCTCTCTCCTCCCCTTCACGGCCAAAGTCTCCGAGAGACTCGTAAACGCCCAGCTGACCGCCTTCATCAAAGAAAACTCCATCCTAGATTCCCCCCAGTCCGGATTCCGGAGCAACTACAGCACCGAGACCGCCCTCCTCGCCGCCACTGACGATTCCGCATGCTACTCGACCAGGGCCACACGGCTGCCCTCATCCTACTAGACCTCTCTGCAGCCTTTGACACCGTCTCTCATTGCACCCTAGCAGCCAGACTTTACGACGCGGGGATACGAGGAACCGCCCTCAACTGAATCCAATCCTTTCTCTCCGGCAGAACCCAAAGGATCAGACTCCCTCCCTTCCTCTACGAACCCACAGAGATCAACTGCGGAGTACCCCAAGGATCATCACTCAGCCCCACGCTCTTCAACATCTACATGGCCCCCCTCGCCGCCATCGTCAGACAGCATGGGCTCGGCTCAGGTAGTATCATACCCCGACGACACCCAGCTCATCCTCTCCCTCATGAAGAACCCTGAAGACACCAGACTCAGCTTCCAGGAAGGAATGAAGGACGTTGCAGACTGGATGAAAAACAGCTGCCTGAAGCTCAACTCAGAGAAGACTGAGGTCCTCCTCCTCGGACCTTCCACCTCTGCCTGGGACAACACCTGGTGGCCCGCCGCCCTCTGGACCCCACCCACCCCTACAGACCACGCACGGAACCTCAGCATCATCCCTCCCCATGACCCGCCAGATCAACTCCGTCGCCTCCACCTGTTTCAACTGCCTTTGCATCCTCCGCAAGACCCTCAAATGGATCCCCCACAAATACAGAAAGACTGTCACCCACGCTCTTATAACCAGCAGACTGGACTACGGCAACACCCTCTACGCCGGAATCAACAGAACTCTCCTACACAAGCTCCAAACCATCCAGAACGCCGCATCCAGACTCGTCCTCGGGACCCAGCGGCACAAACACATGACCCAACACCTGCGAGACCTCCACTGGCTCCCCGTCGAGAAGAGAGTGACCTTCAAACATCTCACCCACGCCTACAAATCCCTCCACAACATCGGACCCAAATACCTCAACAAGAGAGTCTCCTTCCACATACCCAAAAGGAACCTCCGCTCCGTCGACCTCGCCCTGGCAGAGACCCCCCGCATCAGGAGAAACAGAGCAGGTGGAAGAGCCTTCTCGTAAGTCGCGGCCAAGGCTTGGAACGAGCTACCAGCCAACATCAGAAGCTCCCCGACCCTGCACACCTTCAGGAAGAACCTCAAGACCTGGCTCTTCGACTGATCCGGAGCTGCACTCCCCCCCCCAGCGCCTTGAGACCCTCACGGGTGAGAAGCGTGCTTTATAAAAACCCTGATTGATTGATTGATTGATCTAGGCAGTGGGGCCATTATAAGTTGAATGTGTGATCACTCATGATAATTAGTGCTACACACTTCTGCAACGGTAGGGCCCACACTGCTTGTGCTCATCCTTTGCTGCCTGAAATTGAGTGCATCACATGTGGCAGCAGAAATGTAAAGTTGCAAACACACTTATCATTGTAGGTCCAATGATGTCCTCCCAGATTCCAAAACCCACAGTGACTTCTGCTACAAGGTTGGCTGTGACACCTGGTCAGGGACCACACACTGGGCAGATGCATGGCCATGGTAAGTAAACCCAAGAATAATGTACCTGAATGCTCATGCCCATGAAATGTGCCTTTAATCTCCGCTGTATGTTGTATGTGTTTTACATCACTGTTGTCCGGCATCACAATATGCCTAGATATGGCATTTAACCACATACCAGATCACACCATGGTGGCTAGTGAAAGGAAGACACAAAATGTATGACAAGTGAGTGCTGAATGGACATAAAAATAGTATCTAGTGTCATATTGAGTGTACTAGACATTACTGGATTATAATTCAATGATATGAAAACTCCCAAGCAAAATTACAATGGACAAATCATATTGAAATTGGTGTGGATGAGGGTCACACTGATGCCAGTTGTGCACTTGTGTGATGGATGCATGGGCTGCTACGGTGAATCTTCAGGAAGTTACATTATAAAATCTCTTGGCTGAAAGGCACAACACAAATCCAGTGTAGGCAGCAACCATCAAATCTTCACAACTTACCCACAATGTGGGATCTGAGTCAAATCTTGCATTCTGCTTGCCTCCTCTTCTACTGTATCCCCCTACATAAGTGAGTGTATAATATATGAGGTTAGGATGTCTGCTGTACAAGACATCATCCGTTGTCAGCTTAGTTCTACCATGATGTAGGAAATGGATTATGTGAACAGAGGACACTCAGAGGATGGACATTACAAATGTGTGATCTCTAAATCCAAAATGAGCTTTGTAACTTCATGGGTAAGGAAGCACAAATGACTATTGCACATCTCACATATGAACTCTGCAATGCAATGTTTGAACTGATATGCAAATGTGAAACTGGTCAGCCTGTGGATGTACACTCCTTTCAACTTGTCAACAGACGACATCATACTCATGAGACATGTTAGTCTTAACGGTGAAGGTGTAATCAATGTAATGCGGTGGCGTCCTGATTATTTCTCCCCTTCCTTCAAATATCAGTAACCTTCTCATACATGTTTGTCTGTTGATGTATCATCTAATTGATGTCAGTGCTGTGTGGAGGTAACAGCAAATTGCTGCATGTGAGCAGGAGCCCACATGTAAAGTCCATGAGGTAAACATGCTGCACATTGTCTGGGAATATCCTATCAATGGTCATTGAGAATGACATACACATGTTAGCTCATAGCTACCATATGGTGTACTGAAATATGGACATGTATGTCTCATCACAGCTGCTGACAGGATGACACCAGTGCAGCGTACATCACCATCCCGGGGAATGCAAGACATCCTGGCTGCAGCAGTGAAACCCTCTCGCACATGTCCATCAGGTAAATGTGGTGTGAAGTGTTTCCCTATCAAAACCATGACTAAGATCAAAATGCCCTTCTAGATAGAACCTGCAAATGGTGTTTACAAAGTTACATACATATCATAAATGTCACATGTGCCTGTTTGTAAATTAGTAATGCAGATGATTGAGAATGGTGTCACTTCCCTCTACAGCTGCTGGATCGGGGACTGCCTCATCAACAAAACCTATGAGGAGCATGGTTCAGCAGTTGACATCAGGGAGGATCGCAAAGGGACACAAAGCTGTGGCTGGAGCTGGTGAGTTTGCTTGTGCAATGTACATCTCCGTTTCACCCCTCAGTGCTATGGTGTGAACTGTCACTTGTAGGGGTATCCAAACCAGGTCACATGTGCGTCATCTGTTGATGCAAAGTACAGTAGAACCAACCCTTGTGTTGCACCAGACCTTATACTAGGTCAATTACTTATCCTGTTGCAACCTCTGTGTTCCAGGTGATGATAACGATGAGGAGGATGGACCATCCACCAGTGTTGGGCGACGGGCAACCAAAGGGGAAAATCCACTGCTCCTCCAGGCAGTAATGTCCACTGCAAGTACTGCGCAAGAGGAGGAGGAAGTACCTGAGGAGGATGAAGGATTGGACGATGATGGTGACTATCTGTTCATCATCTCAGAGGATGAAGACTCTGATGCCATGGACAGTGATCCAGCGGGTTACTAGCAACAAGCATTCATACACCGGACACTCACCTGGGCCCATTCATTCACACTACGCTAGCAATTTCCGCTGGTGGGTCAGTTGTACTCTTTATCAATATCCCTGCTACCAATTACTTTTCTGATTGAAGAGTAATGACTTACCAATGGACCCTTTGATAATTGTGAAGTTTAAAATGAGTGACATTCAATATAATCCATAATCCTGAAATAATCACTGAGTCAGGAAGTTTTAAAATGTTTATCTAAAGATTTAGCAGAGTAAATTACAAAACCACATAATACTTAATCGTATATCAAGGATGAAGCATACTAATAATAAATTATCGATCAATGACGGTCCCTCAGAAAGAAGAAGATAGAAACAGCAGCACAGCTAAAGGTTGCATTTATATTTACCTAAAGGTGCGAGAACCAAACCCCTTGGCCAAGGAGTTGGAAAGATAGGGCCTAGCAAGGATGAAGACCAATAACCTCTGGACCAGGTTCAGGACAGGACAGGTGACCTCTCTATCAACGATGCCTGCGTCGTTCCTCTCTCTGACACTTCGCTCCTCCTCGATATCTTCTGTGTCTTCCTTCTAATGGAATCCGCCGCCCCCACCTCAGGACCTTTCTGGACAGCGGTTCAGTCTGCAATCGATCAGCTCGTCGAGCACCAAAGCCTGATCTAACTAATTAGCTAATTCTATATCTATTATACCCTTCTACCTTCTACCCAGGTACCTCCCATTAATGTTTCAAAATTATGGGCCCACTACTTCTGATTGGACGGGGACAGGGGGTTGATCCTCACACCATGTCAATTTAGATCACTTTCTTTAAGCCTATTGTTTGGCAAGACCGCCCCTCACAATGAATACATTTGCTTTATTTCCCACCCGTCTCACGACAAAGTTTAATAACTTCATACAGACATAACAATTACTAACTTCCATGGTATACATTGTTTATATAAATTGTTGCATTCTGTAGGAACATCGCGGATGCAGTGGAGTTGGCCACCATGTCACGGCCTTGGATGACGTCCAAGTTGATTTCATCGCTGTGCCTTGTTTACCAGGCGCATGCGTACTTCACATTGGCTCTAAGCTGCCTCTCCGTTAACCCATGCCCCATTTTACGAACTAATAAAAGTCAAAGAAGAAAACATTAAAATCACAAATAAATGTCTTCACTGTATACCCCTTATTTCTACTCTATTCCCATTTAATTATAAATCTATCCCGCATTAGTAGCATTAGAATACCGCAGTTTTAATTGCAGCGACTGCGCAAGCTTTAGCACGTGAAAACATTAAGCAGCCATTTTAATACACACTGCGCAGAAGCAAAGTTTTCCCTCCAAGCAAAGAAAAGACGTCATACCACGTGATATGGTTGACACATGCGCACTGGAATTCCCGCGCTTTAGCGGCCATTTTGGATTTGACAAGCGTTACTTATTAGCTTAAACACATAGGCAAGCTTCATTCGTATAGTGTTTATGTGTGCATTTGTTAGTAGAGACATTCCAAAGTTTAATAAATTAATACTGTGAGAGGATTGCTTATGAGCAAGTCTCATTGTGAGTTCTTGCTCCATCAATCCCCTCTCTGATGGCGTTTCTGAGCCATCAAATACTACCCACAACCAGATGCCAACTTTTAGCATAAAATTGTCTCAGCTTCATTTTTACACTTTCTATTTCTATCATCTACTTTCAGTTTCTTGTATAATTCACTTTTCAGATCTTCTAGTTCAATTTCATCAAACTTTCGTTTCTTTCCTTTTCCTGTCACTCTATATTTCTCATTCTTTCTACAACATTTGCACCATATTATTATTGACAGTACTATTATTGCTATCCCTGCTAAGGGTACTGATATTTGACCTATAAATCCTTTCCCTACATTAGCAAACCAGGTACCAATTGACGCAATACTACTCGTCAATCTTTCCCATACACTATCAACTTCCAGTGGTTTTAGTTCATTCTCAAGTTTTGTTATATTCTGTATATACGTTCCAATTTCTGCACTTTTGTCAGGTATGTACATGCAACAATGTTTAGTTTTCAATAATTTACAGACTCCGCCCTCTTTTGCTAGTATTATATCAAGAGCAAGTCGATTTTGCATAACCATTGATCTAATCGCAACCATCTCCGCATTAATCATTAGAAAACCTCCAGCAGTATCCGTTGATAAACGATCAACCACTGTAGATAATTTACATATTTTCCTTGAGTTCAGAATTATTCCCACTGAAGGTATCAATGCACCAAATATGTCACCTACAATTTCAGAAAAACTAGCTCTTTTACTACGTGTTAATTCACTATTATTTTCATTGCTCCCAGTGTTCCTCTTTACGTGGTATATTTTTGGAAATACTATTCCAAAATAACAACTTCATACCACCGTGCAGGAAGCCTAAAGTAAGCCTTATTCCCACACACATAATATATTCCAGGAAAAACTGAATCTGTTCCTCCTTTTAGTCCCCAACCTCCAAGAATTAAGGGGCATATTAACAACGGCCAGCGATAATTATCGCTGGCCGTGCTTAGTGTGAGGAATCCTATCGCCGGCTATCGCTGGAAATTATCGCCATGCTAGCGCTGTATTAACAACGCTTAGCGCAAAGGCGATAATTTCCCAGTGATAGCGATGTTTTCCATGGAACATCGCTGGTTTTCCAGCGATGTCCCATGGAAAACGGCGATATACTTGGCGATAGGGCCTGTGGTCTTAGCCACACAATCCACCCCCCATGTTAGGTATGCCTTAGTCAGGAATTTAGCAGACGTTAAATTCCTGCGTTAAGGCATACTTAACGTAATTTAATATATCGCTAACCCACGTTGCTAATATGGCGATACCTGGGTTAGCGATATTTCCCCTGTTGTATTCACAGGCACGCCCCTTTGCATCTCATTAGCGATGCGATGGGAGGCGTGCAGGAAACGGACGCTAGGTCAGGAATCACGCGCTAGCGTGTCCTTGTTAATTCGGCGATAAAATTATCGCCGCTTTTCGTCCGAAAACGGACGCTAAAGCGGCGATAATTCATTAACGCCGCCTTGTTAATATGCCCCTAAGAAATTATGTTCACATTCACTGGTACCGATGAAAATATTGTTATAATCAGTCTTTAACCTATGCAGACACATTTTCCCTGTCTTTACAAAATCCAGAGCCATAGCAGCTTGAGCCTTGCCAGGTGTGTAAATACCCTCTTTCTCAGCCCAAGGTGGTAGATGAGCCTTATGCTCTGATGCTTTCTTTTGGAAATCTTGTCTTCTATTTTCTACTAAATTCAAAAATTTATTTTTTTCTTCATGTAACAAATGTTAAATTGCTTCTATGTGCATGTGTTATATCTATCGATTTCATCGTTAGGAAAAATTCTCCCATAAATTGTGCATCTTGACTACTAAGCACTGGGTTCATTTTCTTTCGAATTGGAACCTCAGAAAATATCACATCTATATCTGAATAATAATACTGAAGTCTCCCTGTTTTATAAAATAAACTAGTCAATACACTACATGATATGCCATAAGTTACTGGCAAATGATGATATGTTAACCCCTCTGCTACTGATTCAGGTAACTTCATACAGACATAACAATTACTAGCTTCCATGGTATCTACATATTGAAACAATAATTTGGTGAAAACATTTAAACTAGTGTCATTATCTGCTACCATATGATGAAACTCTGGTTCATCTTCTGCTTCTAATTTTACTCTATTACCTTTCAAGTTACCTATCCTTCCCTTCGTTTCATTGTTAATCTTTTTATCCATTATCAGAAGGTAAGGAATTGCTACGATCACAACTAACCATACTACAAGCACCACTACCAGACTACATATGCATATAGCACAGCATCTTTTACAACATTTCCGTTTCGGACTCCCAGAAACTCTGTCGTCAGGCATTTTGACAAGGAAGATTTCTCTTCTTATCTTTTTCTTTCAAGACTTTAACGTTATCAAGGTGGTTTTATTTCTTTCTCATAAGTCAGTTCCGCACTTGTTCTTTCGTCACCACTTTCACTTGACTCTGAACTCTCGTAGTCTTTAAGGATTATATAAGTCCAATCAGGACCTTTAAATTTATTGTTCACAAGTTTCAGTCTTTTGCTTTTTCGTTTTTCAGTTCCACTTGTTTGTCCAGTTAGGCTTGTTACTTCATTTACTTGTTCTGGATCTTCACTTCTGGTTTCTATGTGGTATTTCACTCTTTTAATGACACTAGGCCAATGATCACCTTTTCTTGCTTTCTTTGTTTGCACTGTCTCTTCACTTTGTATTTCTTCTTCAGAAGTTCTTTTATTTTCAGGTTGTGGCACAGTTTGTTTTTCTTTGTTTTCAGTTTCTTCTTCTATTTGTTTCTTTTCAGGTCTTATTGGTTTTCCTTCAGTTGCTCCAATGTGAGTTTCTAGTAACTGACCCTGTTCAGGATTTACGTCTTCATGCTTGAGGTTTTCGTGGTTTTCTTCTCCTTGAACGTATTTTTCTAATTCTAGCTGGTTCTGATCAGGGCTTATTGCACTTTGTACTTCTGCAGCCTGACCGCGTTCTTCTAAACCTGTCTGTCCCTGCTCAAATTTTGTTGTTTCGTTGTCGATTTGAGCCCAATTTCCTCTCCCTATCTGGTCCTGCTCAGGTTCTCTTATCGTTTCATTTTCCTCTTCCTGAGCTGCTTCTTCTTCTTCACCTATCTGGTCCTCCCTAATTTCTTCTAATTTTGATCGGCTTCTTGTTCTGTTGTAAACTTCTGGTATATCAACCACTGGTATCCAGTCCTGACTTGTGCTTGGTTGTTCTTCTTCAGCTTCTCTCGAATCTATCACCTGGGATTCTTCAGCTGGCCATCCTTCAGCTTCCTCAGTTATTGATGCTGTCTGAAGATCTTGTCCTTCAGGCTCTGGTACCCCTTTGGTGTGGCTTACATGAATCCAATTAGGCAATCCTGCACATTTCACTGCTGTGTTCGTAACTAGTATAACCTGACAAGGTTCGCCCCATCTGGGTGATAAACACGTTTCTCTGGTGTGATGCTTCACAACCACCCAGTCTCCAGGGTGCTGATCATGCTCTTGTTCAGGCTGCCTGGAAACTGCGTCTTCTCCAACCTGGTGAGAGACAGAACGCACTAGGTCAGCCAATCCTTTGCAATAATCTAGAACCATATCATCAGTTATGTTCAGCAGTTTATTTGTAGGTACATGTGCTTGTCTCATTGCTCTTCCCATGATTATTTCAAATCCACTATATTGTTTGAACACCTGTAATAAACGTTCATAATAGCCATGTACCGATTCATTTGCTTCTTGGGTGGTCCTGTCTATTTTCACCCAATCTGTTTCCTTTGGTGGTATTTTCCCCTTCAGGTAAGGTATTACCTGCTGATACTTTTTCATTACATCACTTGATGGAGCACCTGTTTTAGCATCTCTAGGATACTCTTCACTCGGCCAGTCAACTGTAATTTAACAATCTGTCCACAAATCGGCAGGTACCACTATGTCAAACAAACCATCCACATCCTTCAACAATACCTCTGACACTTTCACAAACCTCTCAACCTGCTTGTACCATTCAATTGGCTTTTCTCTCAACTTTGGAAAATTATTCGTTAATGACAGAATATCTTGTCTACTCCATGGAACATGAACGTAACCTCCTCCAGGTACTTCCTGCATCGGGTACATCTGATCTACTTTCCCTGTTTCCTTCAATAAATATTCAGAAGTCGATCTACTGTACCGTGCCTCTTCCTTTTTCTTTGTCCATCTAGCTTTCCATTTTTCTAGATCTCCCCATTTCTGCAATACTAACATTAATTCTTTTACTTGTAGTTTTCGGCCAGAGGCATTCATATTTTCTAAATCTTTGTCAGAAAAATCTGCTCTATAGGGTTTCTGTAACACTTTTGACTTCCCTATTTCAATCCCCATCTGTAAGGCCAAATCTGATAATTTCTCATGAAATATCTTTACATTTCTAGTGATGCTTCTGCATACAAACAATAGTTCTTCTTCATCGTAAGTATTTAGACGATCTACTCCTACATTTCCTGCTATCATTTCTTCTAACTCGACTTTTAATTTGTAGATGTCCATGATCTTTGGGGTGAACTCTGTCTGTCTGATCCTTGTGCCCACCTTTCTAAGTCTTCTGGCGTTACTACTGTGGCACTCTTAGTTCCAGATGATGTTACTATATTTACATCTTTGGAGCAACCAGGTGTTATCCTCCTAGGAGTGCTATTTACAGATCCTCGAATCGGTAAATCCATTAGGGATATCATAGATTCACAATCACTGATATGGTCATCAATTATTAAAGTTTCAGGTTTGGGAATCTCTACAGGTGTAGGCATGACTAGAGGTTTCGGATAATTTACTTTGTCACCATATAAGGGAACCACTGGACCAATTGTTACAGGTATGGTCAAAGAATCAGGATGTACATTCAGCTGTGTTATTTTCTGTATCAATTCTGCTCTGTTTCTGTCTATAGCCTCTTTTTCTTTATCCTGAAGTACCCTATTAACTGGTGGATTATGCAATACTTGCGGTACCAATGGTGTTCTTAAAATTGGTGCACTTGGGGTACATCCACTTGTCCCTTCCTGATATGGTGGCGGGTTCTTTAATATTTCTTCCATAAATTCATCTTCAGAATCTCCAAACCCTGTCAAGTGTTTTGTCTTTTCTGTGCATTTTCTCCCTAACGACTCTTCTGTCATAAATACTGGATACAAACCCTCAGTAAGCATCGCTCTTCTCCACTGCTTCATTTGACTCTCTCGTGTCTCATTTTGGTGTCTAGGGAAAAATCCCCTATCACCCCTATTGGTTCTAGGTCTATCACGTTCAAATGCCTCGGTTTCCCACTCTTCTAAGGCTTCGTATTGAGTTAATCTTGGTCTGGGTTCTAAGTCATTCATTCTCATTCTCAAATTTCGAAGAATTCTCCCATTGAAAGTACCATTCTCTGGGAATGCTAATATTCCGTCATTTTTGGTATATTCTATCCAATTTTCTAACCATACGCAAGTATGATAACCTCTCTCCATAATCATGAATGAAGCGGGCGCTTTTGCTGGTGGAATGATAATTCCTTCTCTAGTTTTGATGGGTTTATCCTTCTTAAAATAATTCTTAACCTTTTGTAGAAATGACAATTTTCTCTTTTCTCCATACATTTTAGGTAAATATCTATGTATCGAATTATATTCGGCAAAACCTAAGAATCTCCTGTCTGGACGTGTTCCTGTTAAAGTCGGATCATGTTTCCACATATAATCTCCACTATCCACTAAGATTTCGACTTCTATGCTGACAACCAATTAAATTCCAGCTAACATTTGTCTCCGAACCAATCCTAGCGCGGCTTTTTAGTGACGTTTGTCTGACGACCCCTCCTTTACAATCTGCGCTTTTCTGTCCCTCGCTGTTTCAACCAATCCCAGCGCGACACCTGTGACGTCAGTATTGCTCCTGACTACTGACCCCTCCTTTACAAGAGTCGTTCCACGCCCGCTATTTCAACCAATCCTAGCGCGGCGTTTGTGACGTCAGCTTCCTCTCCGGCAGCTGACCCTCCCTTTACAAAATCGTACGTAAAAACTTTATTTTCTCTACGCTTCTTATTAAAATTCAGTAACAACATAAAACATTCGCTATCGTGCCAGTTTCGCTAAATTGAAAAGGATAGTTTCTCTCACACTTAGTAAAACCTTTCCGTTTACTAAACATACACTACGAGTAAAACCCTTCCGTTTACTCCTCACGTAAGCTTCAGAAATACCTGCTACTTCTTCAATGTTACCCTTTCTAGGTGATATAACATCAAATTTTTTACCAGCGTATTCCTTTGCTATTACTCACATGCATAGAGTCCCTAACAAGTACTGATAGCCCTGCTTAACTTTTCAGTACTATTTCTGCCTGACAGATAACCTCACTGCAGTATGGCTTCCACTTACCATCCGCTATTCAATTTTCCCCGGGGATTCTAGACAACATAAAACAAAACTTTTAAACAAACGGATGTTAGTTTATAAAAATAAAATTCTCATTACCCAATTAACAAAATGCAACCATCCTCTGATAACCAGAAAACTGATCCAGCGGGTTACTAGCAACAAGCATTCATACACCGAACACTCACCTGGGCCCATTAATTCACACTACGCTAGCAATTTCCGCTGGTGGGTCAGTTGTACTCTTTATCAATATCCCTGCTACCAATTACTTTTCTGATTGAAGAGTAATGACTTACCAATGGACCCTTTGATAATTGTGAAGTTTAAAATGAGTGACATTCAATATAATCCATAATCCTGACATAATCACTGAGTCAGGAAGTTTTAAAATGTTTATCTAAAGATTTAGCAGAGTAAATTACAAAACCACATAATACTTAATCGTATATCAAGGATGAAACATACTAATAATCAATTATCGATCAATGACGGTCCCTCAGAAAGAAGAAGATAGAAACAGCAGCACAGCTAAAGGTTGCATTTATATTTACCTAAAGGTGCGAGAGCCAAACCCCTTGGCCAAGGAGTTGGAAAGATAGGTCCTAGGAAAGATGAAGACCAATAACCTCTGGACCAGGTTCAGGACAGGACAGGTGACTTCTCTATCAACGACGCCTGCGTCGTTCCCCTCTCTGACACTTCGCTCCTCCTCGATATCTTCCGTGTCTTCCTTCTAATGGAATTTGCCGCCCCCACCTCAGGACCTTTCTGGACAGCGGTTCAGTCTGCAATCGATCAGCTCGTCGAGCACCAAAGCCTGATCTAACTACATAGCTAATTCTATATCTATTATACCCTTCTACACCCAGGTACCTCCCAATAATGTTTCAAAATTATGGGCCCACTACTTCTGATTGGACGGGGACAGGGGGTTGATCCTCACACCATGTCAATTTAGATCACTTTCTTTAAGCCTATTGTTTGGCAAGACCGCCCCTCACAATGAATACATTTGCTTTATTTCCCACCCGTCTCACGACAAAGTTTAATAACTTCATACAGACATAACAATTACTAACTTCCATGGTATACATTGTTTATATAAATTGTTGCATTCTGTAGGAACATCGCGGATGCAGTGGAGTTGGCCACCAGGTCACGGCCTTGGATGACGTCCAAGTTGATTTCATCACTGTGCCTTGTTTACCGGGCGCATGCGTACTTCACATTGGCTCCAAGCTGCCTCTCCGTTAACCCATGCCCCATTTTACGAACTAATAAAAGTCAAAGAAGAAAACATTAAAATCACAAATAAATGTCTTCACGGTATACCCCTTATTTCTACTCTATTCCCATTTAATTATAAATCTATCCTGCATTAGTAGCATTAGAATACCACCGTTTTAATTGCAGCGACTGCGCAAGCTTTAGCACGTGAAAACATTAAGCAGCCATTTTAATACACACTGCGCAGAAGCAAAGTTTTCCCTCCAAGCAAAGAAAAGACGTCATACCACGTGATATGGTTGACACATGCGCACTGGAATTCCCGCGCTTTAGCGGCCATTTTGGATTAGACAAGCGTTACTTATTAGCTTAAACACATAGGCAAGCTTCATTCGTATAGTGTTTATGTGTGCATTTGTTAGTAGAGACATTACAAAGTTTAATAAATTAATACTGTGAGAGGATTGCTTACGAGCAAGTCTCATTGTGAGTTCTTGCTCCCTCAACAGAAACATTACCACATCGCAAACATTTTGCAAGGCCTCACTCCCTCTGCCCAGCAAAGTGCCTCAGCCTCCTCCAAAACAAAGATTGCCTGTCCCCAGCATAGAGTTAACCAGCCACAGCTCACACACACCCCAACACAGACATTACTCCCTCACAGCCCTCACATCCGGGACAGATGTGGTGGTTCCCCTACACACTCCTCCCTATACAGTGTATCCCAGACATTCTCTTCACCATCTGAGGGAAGTACCAAACCTGTTGTGGTGCAGGTATCTCCTGGGTACCATTCCCCTGCCCACAGGCTTCCACATGCCACCCTCCCTCCTGCTGTTGGACCTGGCGGTCTCATCCATGGTCGATCCCTGCTGAGAGAGCCTGCACATGTCCATGGTGCCCAGTGGGAGCAGGACTTCTTCCAACAGCAGGCAGATGTGAGGCAGGACATTCGTGCCATAGGGGCCACCCTGTCAGGCATGTCTGAGGCCCTGCGACAATTGCCTCAGGTGGTGGACAGACAGACCCATGTTTTGGATAGGATGGATAGATCTTGGCAAAACATGTCCAAGAATATCAGCGACATCTTATCTATCCAAAGGGAGGAGAGTACAAGACACCATGCCTTGGCCATGAAGATGATGGAGGGCATGATGAAAGTGATCCAAAGTCTAGCTTCACGGTCAACGCAGGGAGGGGAGCCATCACATCTGCCTGCAGCACATCACACCCATACACCTGTACCACAAACTGCACAGGACAACAGCAAGGGTACACACCAACCACCGCCCCCTATCCAGGCACTCCATCTACCAACACCCCTGAACAGGCACTCCCCCACCTGCACAATCACAACCACCCCCTGAACAGGCACTACCACCACCTGCACAACAACCCCTGTCCACGCACAAACACCAACTCTACAGACATCATCCGCCCCAGCACAGGAACTTCACCCTGTACAGGCAGATGCACCACACCAACCTGCACCTCGGCGACAACCCAGACATGATCCCTCACAGCGATCCTCAACTTCGAAATTGCGAAGCCGCAAGCACGATCCCCATTGATCACATCCCCGGAACATTTTGACCAGTGTGAAAATGTGTAAATAAAATGAAATTCTCTACACAAGTCAAAAGTCTGTTGCGTATCATGTCATGATAGGCTAATGTTCACCACTTTTGGTGGCCTAGAGATGTGAGGATGTATGTGTGTGTGTGACACATGTACAAGTGTAACCCCGTCATTGCAGCAAGCCCTCATGTGCAGAGCAGATGACTTCCAAAATACATGTCCATATTTTGTACAAGACATTCACAATGAAGTAAAACAAGATAGAGAAAGTATGATTCAAAAGAAGAATTTATGTTAAAAAGTGTGGGGTTAGAAAAACAACAACAGTCCGTTTGGAAGAGAGAAAGGAAAACAAATGTTGTTCTTACTGCAGAAGGAGAAGGGAACTTGGATTGGGGTGGGGCAACATAAATATAACACGTCAGGGAGCGTCGGGGAAACCAGTCTATTTACAAGGGGAAAAGTAAATAATTGTCCACAAAGAAAAATCTGTCCAACAGGTCAAGTGTCCTTCTGGTCATCCTCTAGTACCACAATGTCCAGATCCTCTGAGTCCGATGCGGGCTCCAGGCTGGCCGGTGAAGTAACAGGCACCACACGGGGTTGGGACACACAAGAAGTACGGGGGGCAACAGTGTGGGGCAACGGACAGGGGGAGACATTGACGGTGGTGTGGGAAGGAGGTTGGGATACAAAAGACGACATGGCTGCAGACAGGGAATTGACACTGGCAGTGAGGGTGGCCAGAGCTTGGGCAATTTCCTCTCGCATCATGCGCACCTCTAGACACATCAGCAGCATGATGTGAGAGGACATGTCTGGCTGACCCTCACATGCCTACATCAAATCCTCTGGTATAGCCACAGAAGGAACAACACAGGGAGGGGTTTGAGTTGAACATGAGGGGTGTGGTGCCTCTGGTTCGGAGCCAATGTTGGTGTCGACCTGGCAGCTATGATGAGGGGGACAGGTTGCAGGGGATGCAGCTGGAGGCCCTGATGGATTGGGGGCCTCTAGAGTTGGGGAGGGGCTGATGGCAGGCCCAGGTTGCGTAGTGGCCTGCCCCGGGGACACCTCAGCAAAACTTGCAGGTGAATGGTCCGGGGGAGAGTAGCTCTCCACCCCCCCTCGACAGAGGTGTCCAGTTCTCCACCCCCCCACTTCAATATCCTCAGCCTCCACCCGGTCCGTAGCACCAGAGTTGTCTTCCTGGTCAGTCCGGTTGGGCACAATCCCCCTGCCTCCTGATGTTGAGGATCCCGTCTCATCCTCTTCTTCCTCACTGGTGGAAAGAGGTCGTAGCTGCTGGCTCACCAAAGATGTCCTGCTCCGAACCGGGTCCTGCATTCGTTCCTTTTGGCCAGCTGATCCCTCTGAAATGTAAGACAAATCATTATGTAGTGGTTGTACACGTCAGGACAAGACACATATCAAGATGAGCCAAGGTCAGACTTTGTTCTCCTCTGATCACACTATACAGTTGTTAGTGTTTATGAGCTTAGATTACATGTATATTCACTGTCATCTCCTGATTTGAGTCTGACATGGACATCTCACAAGATGTTTGGTGGCTTGCACATCTGTACTGGCCAACCCTCAACTTTGGCATTCTTGTGACCTGTGTGTCCTGTCACTGCTACATGGGCAGGTTCCAAACCCAGTCTACAAAAGGAGATTAGAGGGAGTCCAGATGGTATTGAAAAGGGCCTGTAATATGGAGTCTCTGCACTTTTACATCTGGAAAAATGTTATCTGCTGTGTAACATTGTATGGGACAACACAAATGCTGATTGGGGGTCACACATCCATATAGGGTCTGGGCAATTAGGTTTGCTAAGTTGTGAGTCTGACCTTTTGATATTCCTTCACAAAAGCTGACAATCCAGTGCCACATATTGGCTTTGGAGACTGATCAGGTAGTGCTGTGCCCTGGTGAACAGTAGTGTCTCGTTGTTACAGCTACCCGTACATGAAAAATGGCATACAAGCCACTGGGGGTCAGACGTGTGTCTGTGGACACACTTGGCAAAATTGGAAACACTTAAGAGTGAGGCAAGGATCTCAAAGTCTGTCTTGACTCCATGGCACATGATGATCTGTCTCAATCAGAACCCAATCTCACCGAAAGCAATGCAAGTCACAGCATCCAATACCCATTGGCCTCTCATACACACACTAGACAGTGTCTGTACCATTCCTCATCCAATGCACACATCAGTTATGATTCCCTTGGTTCACTGTTAGTGGTGCTAGCAGTGCAAATTTCTGTACAAATGCAACTGTGTGGCTCAATTCCCCAGTTGTCATGATGAAACTACAACTCCCAGAATGCACTCTGCCCTGTACAGTCAATGCGCTACAGTGAGCCTTTTGCTTCATGATGACTGCTGCATAGACACAGAATAGGTGAATGGAGGCATGGGACACACGATGGTACAGCTCTGTCTTCACTCACATCATACTTCCAGACACATATTGCATATAATGCACTTACCAGGTCTCTGCTGCTCAGGCTCCTCCAGCTGAGCATGGAGGGTTGGATTAGCTGCACGCAGGACCCTCCTGTACAGTGGCGAGAGGCGAGGATGATGCACATGGTGCTGGGAAGCTTGGCCCAGTAGCTCCTCGGCCTTGAGCCGGGTCCAGCGTTTTAGGTCCTCCCAGGGCTTGTGGCATGCCCTCGCCTTCCTGGTGTGAACGCCCACTGCACTGCGGCGCACACCAATGTCGGCATATAGTCTGGCCCTCGCTGCATTACTCAGCTGGTCCTCTGGCCCCCCATATAGCTGAGGATATTTGAGTATCACCCCCTCAGCTAAGATGTCTAATTCCCTTTCACTGAAAGGGGGTGCTTTCTCTTCATAACACTCAGCCATTTTGGGGGAAATAAGGTGGAAAAGAGCAGCAAAATGGCAGAGGATCTGATCTGTGAGAGAGGATGACTCAGAATGAACACAAAATGGCTGCCAACAACTTCCTGTGATGTATTTCCTGTCTCCCACTTCCTGTATGTCATTTCCTGTATGAAATAATGGATTCTGGTTCAATTTTGGAGTTTACGGGCCGAATACGTAATTTCCAGTTGCGGAGCATAGGGTCTGCGTACGCAGCGCACGCTCCGCATACGCAGCGCACGATCTGCATACGGAGAGTACGCAATTGTGCCGGAAGTTGCGAAATCGACCCGGAACCCATTCTTTCATACAGGAAATGACAGACAGGAAGTGAGAGACAGGAAATACTTCACAGGAAGTAGTTGGCAGCCATTTTGTGTTCATTCTGATTCATCCACAATCACAGATGAAATCCACTGCCATCCTGTTATTCTGTAGTGTAGAAACCTGAAATGAGAGTGTAAGAGAAAATCATAGACATGAAACAAAAGGGAGAACAGACCATGTAATGAGATTTGGGCTGGGACAAGCGGGGGGGGGGGGCTGGCACAACATAACACCCCAGTTTACTTTTCTACTCCTTTGCATTATGGTACATGTAGTCCATGTTTAGTGCTCAACACAAGAGTTGTCTGTTGTGTTACAGTGTATTAGGGGGAAGCAGTGCTGTGTATCCCAGACACATAGTGGCAGATTCAGCCAGAACATCATCACTCACGTTGTGGGCCCAACATTTTTGGTGGATTCAATATCAGTTGGGGGAAAAAGCTCAACAATGCTATAGTTATGGACTTTTTTGATACAGACACCCATTGTCAAAAGGTAAGGGAGGGTCTCTCAGAACATATACATCTCATCCTCTGAGTCAATAGATTCCTTGGGACATCCACTACACTGATTGCTGACACTGGCACATGACCTGATGCACGGTCAATCTTTTGACTCCTGTCAACAGCTGTGGTTTACATACAGTTAGTGTGGTTTGCAAAGTAGTCTCAGGATGGAATTTTTGGACAGAGTCATAAATATCCAACTTTCATCATTGACAACAGACAGCAAACCACATTTTGTCCATGACACATCAGGTTCCTCACGTGAAAAACGTGGCAACCAGCTGATCACCGACTTGCATACCCTGACCTCGGTTATGTGCAATGGCCCGGTTGCCCGGATTCAGAGCTAGCCGAGGTTCAAGAGGTATGTGTGAGCCATGCGTTAAAGCGATATTGTGCAAAACACAACAGGCTAATATGATCTTGCACACGACTTCAGGGGAGTACATCAGCACACCCCCTGTATGGTCAAGACATCTGAAACGCGACTTCAACAGACCAAAAGTGCGCTCTATGATAGCTCGAATTCGTATGTGTGCCCGATTGTACCTACGCTGAGGTACAGTGGTTGGATGCCTGTAAGGTGTAAGGAGTTGAGGGGAGAGTGCATATCCAGCATCGCCTGAGGAGGGAAGATAGGGCAATAGGTTACATTTCCATCTTAAATTTGAACAGAACATGATCTATACTTTGGTACATGCAGTGTCTGTTGAGACCGTGTATGTGGCTTGGTGATTCTTATTGTAGAATGGTTGTTAATATAAGGTGGCATTCATACATTTTGGGGCTTGTTGACAAGCCCCTTGCACCACCAGTGTGTCACTTTTCATATGTGAAAAAGTGACGTACCGGCAGCGCAAGGAGCTTGTAAATAAGCCCTTTCATTTGCACATATCACTCATTTTCAGTGCTTGGTACTTACCCAGTAGCCACATGTTGCCAAATTCTCCCACAGCCATCCGCTGGGCAAGAGGTGACATGCGGAATACGAAGCTGTCATGGGTACTGCCTGGAAACGCTGCATGCACATCTATAAATCTCCCACTGGCATCACAGACAGCCTGCACATTGATGGAATACCATCGGTGTCTGTTGCAGAATATGTGTGCAATATGGCGGGGTGGCTGAAGGGCCACATGGGTACAGTCAATTGCACCCAGCACACGTGGGAAGCGGGAGATGAGATAAAAATCCCTAACTGCCCTTTGTCTGCTGGCCAGTGTATGGGGCATTCATATGTGGAGGTGGGCCCTAGAATTGAAGCAGCTCAGTACCTGATGCAAGCACCGCGACTGGCTTTCCTGGGAGATGCCCACAACATCACTGGTGACCCTTTGGAATGACCCCATCGCAAAAAAATGGAGAGCAGAAAGGACCTTGAGATAGGCTGGAATGGCATGGGAGCAGCAAGTCACAGAGTCAAGTTCCTCCTTCCAATCACATACCATCTCCAAGATGACTTCTGGAGGGAAACGGTATCTGGCCCTGACATCTTGGATGGACTTCCCAAATAGGTTGATCCTTTGTCTGAAGATCCTCTCTACTCTTCTCCTCCTCCTCAAGTCTTCTTGCCGCATGGCAAGGGGCAGAGCAACAAATACATTCAGCGACATGTTGAAAGAGAATGTGTGTGTCTGCTCTGCTTTCATATGTGCTGCAGGGCTGGGACTGGCTGCAGTGTGTCAGCTGATGCATGGTGGGGGATGGTAGGCACTTGGACAGGTGTTTATCATTGAGGGTAATGCTCAAACGGCCAAAATGCGGGAATTCTGGCCTGGAGGCGGAGATTCTGGCCCGGAGGCAGAGATTCCGGCCCGGAGGCGGAGATTCCAATCTGGGTGCGGAAATTCTGGCCCGAGTGCGGAAATTCCGGCCCGAGTGCTTATGTAAAGTTAGTAGTCGTAAGTGATTTCTGCGAATACCATAAATTGTAGGTGCCTTCTGCGTTTACTAAAAGTAGTAAGTTTAGGATTTTGTCTCAGATTAGTTCTGTGAATCGGGCCCGAACTGTATATTCTCTCATGATGCTATTGAGCTGAGTCCACAAGCATACTGCACAGGTTAATTACAAGACCTAGTTAAAAAGTACTGCCACCAACAGGATGCTATGTATTCATTAATTTGTACAATTTCCATATATGACAGCCTGTACTGTACTGTACTGTGCAAATGTTTAATAAACACAAATAAAAAAAAAGGATGGTACCTTCCGCTAGACATGCATAACTCCTGAATCACTCTAAAACAGGGTAAGATTTTTGAGTGTTTGGAAACGTAATTCACCTACGATTCAGTGCATGCGCACACACATAACTAACTGCCAAGTTCCCATTTTTTTAAACCAAGGACAAAATGGTATAACGTTGGGAATGATTATGAAGCCACAAATCTATCAAAGTGAAAACACCAATTAATCACTGGTCAAAATTGTTTCTATTACAAACTATTTTATTTTATTACTAGCAAAAGGACAAGCTCAATAATTGGTTCTCTCGGTACTCATACCTGAAGACAATACACAGATTGACACATTCACATATATATAGTGACACATAAATGACATCACATTGTTAGTCCCAAGCAAATGGAAGACTGAAGTCTAATGTTCAGATGTGAAATTGCCTGTTCATAAGCGTACAATGAAGATCATTGTTTATGTTTATGATGATTGTTAAAAATGTGATGTCATTTATGTGTCACTGTATATATATATGTGAATGTGCCAATTTGTGTATTGTCTTCAGGTATGAGTACCGAGAGAACCAGTCATTGAGCTTATCCTATTGCTAGTAATTATTTTTTTTATTTTGTAATAGAAACTATTTTGGCCAGTGATTAACTGGTGTATTTACTGTGATAGATTTGTGGCTTCATAATCAGTCCCTATGTTATACCATTGTGTCCTTGTTTTAGTTCTCTTTGCCAGGGTATAGTGGGGTCATTTGGGCTAACTCCTATCTTGCTACTTAAGTTCCCACGTTATGGCATGTGAGCATCTTTAATGGTTTTTGCTTCACTGGATTTAGCACACCATTTTACAGTTGAAATGGACTTGAATTATATATTTTTTTATTTTATCCTACACTAAACATTTGTTTGCCAGCACAAGCAAGGATTGGGAGGTGTTTTGGAATGAATATGTGTTGCCCTCTCTGACTAGCTCTAAAACGTGGTTACTAACAGCTGATAATTGGGCTCCCAGCGTAATTCAGTAAATGTACACGTTTATGAACCGCTAAGAAACCACTTTTTATCAAACAATTAAAAAACCTTTTTAATCTGTTTGTTCTCTATTCATTATATTTAGGTACCTCTGAACTAGAAAGTTCTGATTCAGATGAAAGCCTTACACCTCATAAAAGTGCATGGAGTGCATGCATAAGTAGGCAGGGATATACACACAGCATTGATGAAGGCCCTAGATCTGGATGGGCTCTTAGGGAGGGCTGAAACACGTTGGGTAAAGAAAAAAGAAAATACTAGGGGCAATTTAGAAATTAATGCTCAGTTAAAACCCTGTAACTGTTTCTACTCATGTCCACCGTACCAAATAAATAAAGAGAAATCGTTTTTAGGTATGCTGTGAGGCATTCTTAGCATCTTTTACTTATCTGGATCCCTGCTTTATCCAGAGAAATACTTTATATAAAAACTCCCATATTTAGTTGAGTCTGCCCTGGTGGGATCATCCTACCAGGGTGTGGATAGGTGCCAGTGATGAAGCATATCACGATTCAGTGAGTGAGGCGTCTATTCCAAAATCTTTGGATACTTCGGTAGGACCGTCAAGTGGTTTTCTCTCTCTCTTTTCTTGTTTTCCTAAGCCTAGTTGCCCTTTTGTGTATAAGGTGTACATGGCTGCCTGTATTAAGGTCATAAAAGCATCACTGGGACACTTAGTTTCAGTGATTCAATTTGAAATGATTATAATAAGTTTTTTACATGCTTTGAATGCTGTTTATAACACCCCTTCAACTCCCTGCCTTCACCACCTGTCTTCATCCTTTTCACTTTCACAGCACGTGATGTCAACCATAGGTTTTGAATTGTAAGGGTTCCCTATGCTTTTTAATGGAAGGGTACCATTCCAATAGAGAATTGTATGCTTTGACAAAGTTTTACACTTACCACTTTGTATGTGTGCTGTAAAGTTACTCCTGCCTTGAAGAAGTGTAACTTTTTGATGCAATTCCTTTTTTAGCATTCTTAATGGATCAAAATTCAATGGTTGTTGCATGTGGACAACCATGTATCGCACATGGTACGTTTCCTTGAAACAAGGTAGCGCATAGTGCTAATTTGGTTACTTTTGGGCTACTTCCCAACACAATTCAAGATCTGTGATGGCAGTAAATCCCAAAACAACACTTTGCGGTAGGTTTGCATCACTTTTGTGATGCAAACCCAGTACAAAGTATAAGTAAATCTACCCTACAAACTCAGGATTTAAAATGTAGCATACTGATTGTGTTTGTGTATATTAATCAAAATGTATTACTGCCCAAAGAAACCATTTTTAGAATTTTTATAAGAGCAAAAGAGTGATAAAAAAGCAACAAGGTTCTAAACATATAACTTCCAGCTGTGTGGAGCATTTTGATGCCCGTTAATAGCTCACTGTGCTACATTAGAAGGATGGTAACTTATGAACTGCAATTAGAAGAATGATGTATGTGACAAAAGCAGCAACCCACTGAGCTACCTACATAAAATACAAAACGGTTATCTGCATATTAAGTTGTGCTTTACAGCAGGAACATTAACTCTCTGTACTACTTTATCAAAAGGGTTACTGGACAAATCACAGATCTCTCCATCAAGTGCCTTAACCACTAGAGTTGTCATTCCACAATTATCCCTTGAGAAATGCTGGGCACGAAATAATATGTGCAGGCTGTTCTTATTATGCCTGAGTCTGTCATGTAAACAGGACTATACTGGGAATAAAAAGCAGCCCTGGCAAATCAAGGCACCCACCATTCTGCATATAGCAAGTGAGCCAGTTTAACCGCTGCAGGTGGTGTTGTGGAGGATCTCCCCTTAAGACAGTTTTTTAAAGAAAAGTAGTAAAGTAATGCATTTTATAATACATTTTCCATAATACTCTGCAAAGTTTACCCAATATTTTCCCTCCCTATTCCTTTATCTACTTCTTTTAATAATGCCATTCTTCTTCTTTATCTTCGTTTTTACTTCTGTGTTCTTCCTTCTCTCTCATCTTTCTCATCTCATTTTTCTTGCCACTCTCACTTTCTTCCATCATTTACTACCCTAACTAGTTCTCTCTACCTTCCTCTCTCTCATATTTGATTGAACTCTTAGCTGGGGAGGGGAACTATAAGCCCCTAATTTCTCTGCCTGAAGGTTGAGCCAGCAACTTGCAGTCAGCGCCAATGGGTGCAAACAAATGGCCACAGCTACAGGGTCATGATATGCGCGTGGTGAGCACCCATGCAAACAATGGACCAAGACCAGGCCAAGTGCAGACCCGTCGGCGCCTGTCCAAGCCCAATGGATGCTGGGCCACTCCCTTTACGCCCTGATTGCAGTTGTGAACACTTAGGTGAGTTCTTACAAGAAGCTTACAACTCTATATAATTGATTAACCAAAGTGATTCTGCAACTAAAAAGCTATGGGAAAACGTAAGGCAGCAAACAATTCCTGTGAAAATACCAGGCCCAAAAAAACTCTAATAAGTACTTCAAGCGAGATCGACTAATTGATTGAAGCAGTGGAAACAATATTGAACCCTCACACCACTGCTAAGCAAGTAAATAAAAAAAATCACCAAGCAAATCTTTTTACTAAACCTGGCTCGAACTTGTAGAATTTCACTCTGTGTCATCATTTGAGATGTCATCAGTGATGTCATCAGTGATGTCACTGACCATGTCATGAATGATGTAATATGTAACGTCATCAGCAGTGCATTGTGGGGCGCGAGTTATAGTTAGCTCAACTAACTATAACGGCGGAATTTCTATGGTTTTGTATGAGTGAAATGTCCAACGAACTATAACGTCCCTGAAACCTATGGTTTTTTCAGTGAATTTCAAAGGTTTTTGAAATGCTAATTTATAACTATAACATCCCTGAAACCTATGGTTGTTTCAGTGAATTTCAAAGGTTTTTTAAATGCTAATTTGTAACTATAACGTCCCTGAAACCTATGGTTTTTTCAGTGAATTTCAAAGGTTTTTTAAATGCTAATTTCTAACTATGCCTACAAAGGTAGGACATGTGAAGAAAGAGGAAGAAAAGCGCAGAAAGAAGCAAGACAAATGCTGAAAGAGTCAACAGAAGTTCAGAAAGACGAACAAAAGTGCAGGAAGAAGCAAGAGATGTGCAGAAAGAACCAACAGAGGAGCAGAAAGTCCTCCTGTGCCCCCAACTTTTTACTGACGGGTACTGGTGGTAACTGACTCTGACTAACCAGGACCGGAGCCAGTGCTATGCTAAAAGAAACATAGAATACAGTGAAAACACCTACATACACTAGGGAACACTATGCGTTGGGGTACCCCTGTGATTAGCATGACCTCCTCTGTATTTGCCATGAGTTAGTGCCTGGGTCATTGCATGAGTACATGGGTACTGAGTGGATGATTAGAGTACTGCAAGGAGAGTGCATGGTGAATTTATAAGTGCTTAGGTTTTGGAGGAGTGATTGGATAAGTACATGGTGCTCGCTGGGTGATTGGAGGAGTGCATGGGTAGTGACAGGGCGATGGCTGGACTGCATGGGTACTGCTCAGGGTAGTGTAGCAGTGCATGAGTTAGTGCATGGGTCAATGCATGAGTGCATGGGTAGTGACTGGATGATTAGAGTGCTCCAAGGAGAGTGCATGGTGAATTTATAAGTGCTTGGGTTTTGGCGGACTGATTGCATAAGTACACACATGTCACATCAGGCCACGCCCCCTCCCTGCACCACTGTGCAAATGCACCCCCTGGTGCGTTGTAAATTGGGGGATTAAGTCCCCTTGAGTCCTGAGGGTCCCTGGGGGCCAACTAGCCAACCAGCTACCTCCAGTAAGTGCCACAGAGCTGCGTTGCAGAGTGGTGTAAAAAGGGTGTGTGGCCTTGGACCACCTCTCTGCAACACAGCTCCCTGGCGCTTATTGGAGGTACCTGGTGGGCTAGTTGGCCCCCGGGGACCCTCAGGATTCAAGGAAACTTAATCCCCCAACTTAAAACGCACCACACGTTTGCACACTTGTCACATCAGGCCACGCCCCCTCCCTGCACCACTGTGCAAACGCGCCCCCTGGAGCATTGTAAATTGGTGGATTAAATCCCTTGAGTCCTGAGGGTCCCTGGGGGCCAACTAGCCCACCAGCTACCTCCAGTAAGCGCCACAGAGCTGCGTTGCAGAGAGGTGTAAAAGGGCGTGGCCTCTCAACACTCTCTGCAACGCAGCTCCCTGGCACATACTGGAAGTACCTGGTGGGCTAGTTCGCCCCAGGACCCTCAGGAGTGAAGGGGACTTAATCCCCAATTTACAATGTGCCAGGGGTGCTTTGCACACTTGCTATGTCAGGCCCCACCCCTCCCTTCACCACTGTGCAAACATGCCTCTGGAGCGTTTTAAGTTGGGGGATTAATTCCCCTTGAGTCCTGATGGTCCCTGGGGCCAACTAGCCCACCAGGTACCTCCAGTAAGCGCCACAGAGCTGCGTTGCAGAGAGGTGTAAAAGGGCGTGGCCTCTGAACACCTCTCTGCAACGCAGCTCCCTGGCACATACTGGAGGTACCTGGTGGGCTAGTTGGCCCCTAGGGCCCTCAGGATTCAAGGGGACTTAATCCCCCAACTTAAAACGCGCCACAGGGCGCGTTTGCACACTTGTCACATCAGGCTACACCCCCTCCCTGCACCACTGTGCAAACGCACCCCCTGGTGCATTGTAAATTGGGGGATTAAGTCCCCTTGAGTCCTCAGGGTCCCTGGGGGCCAACTAGGCCACCAGCTACCTCCAGTAAGCGCCACACAGCTGCGTTGCAGAGTGGTGTAAAAAGGGGGCGTGGCCTTGGACCACCTCTCTGCAACGCATCTCCCTGGCGCTTACTGGAGGTACCTGATGGGCTAATTGACCCCCAGGGACCCTCAGGATTCAAGGGGACTTAATCCCCCAACTTAAAACGCGCCACAGGGCGCGTTTGCACACTTGTCACATCAGGCCACGCCCCCTCCCTGCACCACTGTGCAAACGCGCCCCCTGGAGCGATGTAAATTGGGGGATTAAATCCCCTTGAGTCCTGAGGGTCCCTGGGGGCCAACTAGCCCACCAGCTACCTCCAGTAAGCGCCACAGAGCTGAGTTGCAGAGAGGTGTAAAAAGGGGCATGGCCTCTCAACACCTCTCTGCAACGCAGCTCCCTGGTGCACACTGGAAGTACCTGGTGGGCTAGTTCGCCCCCAGGGACCCTCAGGAGTGAAGGGGACTTAATCCCCCAATTTACAATATGCCAGGTGGTGTGTTTGCACACTTGCTATGTCAGGCCCCGCCCCCTCCCTTCACCACTGTGCAAACGCGCCCCCTGGCGCGTTTTAAGTTGGGGGATTAATTCCCCTTGAGTCCTGATGGTCCCTGGGGGCCAAGTAGCCCACCAGCTACCTCCAGTAAGCACCACAGAGCTGCGTTGCAGAGTGGTGTAAAAAGGGAGCGTGGCCTTGGACCACCTCTCTGCAACGCAGCTCCCTGGCGCTTACTGGAGGTACCTGATGGGCTAGTTGACCCCCAGGGACCCTCAGGTTTCAAGGGGACTCAATCCCCCAACTTAAAACGCGCCACAGGGCGCGTTTGCACACTTGTCACATCAGGCCACGCCCCCTCCCTGCACCACTGTGCAAACGCGCCCCCTGGAGCATTGTAAATTGGGGGATTACATCCCCTTGAGTCCTAAGAGTCCCTGGGGGCCACCTAGCCCACCAGCTACCTCCAGTAAGTGCCACAGACCTGCGTTGCAGAGAGGTGTAAAAAGGGGCATGGCCTCTCAACACCTCTCTGCAACGCAGCTCCCTGGCGCATACTGGAGGTACCTGGTGGGCTAGTTCGCCCCAGGGACCTTCAGGATTGAAGGGGACTTAATCCCCCAATTTACAATGTGCCAGGGGGTGGGTTCGCACACTTGCTATGTCAGGCCAAGCCCCCTCCCTGCACCACTGTGCAAACTTGCCGAAATTACAAAAAAAAATAATATCTTTTTTGGTCCCTGGTGGTTCTTCTGGGACCCCCTGAGCAGGCCTAGGGGGTCAGGGTGTTTCTACCCTGCCCCCTTCTCTTGTTTTATACCTTTGTTTCTCTGTTTTCTAGCGACTCGCTTCTACCGAGCCACAAGATGGCTGGCCACGCCCCCTCCCTGCACCACTGTGCAAACGCACCCCCTGGTGCGTTGTAAATTGGGGGATTAAGTCCTCTTGAGTCCTGAGGGTCCCTGGGGCCAAGTAGCCCACCAGCTACCTCCAGTAAGCGCCACAGAGCTGCGTTGCAGAGTGGTGTAAAAAGGGGGCGTGGCCTTGGACCACCTCTCTGCAACACAGCTCCCTGGTGCTTACTGGAGGTACCTGGTGGGCTAGTTGACCCCCAGGGACCCTCAGGATTCAAGGGGACTCAATCCCCCAACTTAAAATGCGCCACAGGGCGCGTTTGCACACTTGTCACATCAGGCCATGCCCCCTCCCTGCACTCCTGGTTTGGAGTGTTGGCAGCCAATCACAGTGAAGCTCGTGCACGGGACTCCGCCCAGATATCGAAACTTTTATTTTTCTAATTTCTCAGCAACTACTGAACGGATTTACACCATTTTAAAAAAAGGCCGCTTTCTGATCCAAGCACTACCTTTGTGCCAAATTTGGGGTAATTCCGTTCAGTAGTTTCGGCTGTAGCCTTGCACAAAGTTTCCTATGGGAAATTGATTTTTGACTCTTATTTTTTGAATTTGTCAAAAACTACTGAACAGATTTACACCATTTAAAAAAAAGGTAACTTTCTGAACCAAGCTCTACCTTTCTGCCAAATTTGGGGTAATTCCGTTCAGCAGTTCGGGCTGTAGCTCTGCCGTAAAATTTCCTATGGAAATTAATATTGGGAAAACGCGTTTTGGGACCCCCTTTTTTCTCAGCCCCCGCTTGACGAATCACCCCCAAACTTTCAGGATAGGAGCTGACCTGGATAGACTTTTTTTTGGGAGAATTTCGCAAAGATTCGTCAAACGACGCCAAAGTTATTAGCAAATCAAAAAATGCTTTTCCTATGGAAACTAGGTTGTAACTATAACTACCTACTGGCGACCGCCAGTAGGTAATATATATATATATATATATATATATGTATATAATATATATTTATATACATATATATATATATATATATAAAAACATACATACATATACACATATGTGTATATATATATATATACATATATATATATATTATCTACTGGCGGTCGCCAGTAGATAGTTATAGTTAGGACCTTTTTTCCATAGGAAATCCGCGACATTCTATTTGAAATAACTCTTGCGTCGGTTGACGAATCTTCGCGAAATTTTCAAACTTTATGGCCCGCTCCGGTCCGCTCCTACACTGAAAGTCTCAGGGTGATTCGTCAAGCGGGGGCCGAGAAAAAGGGGGTCCCAAACGTGTTTTCCCCATTCATTTTCCCATAGGAAACTTTAGACACGGCTACAGCCCGAACTGCTGAACGGAACTACACCAAATTTGGCAAAGAGGTAGTTCTTGGTTCAGAAAGAACCCTTTTGTTAAATGGTGTAAATCCGTTCAGTAGTTCCTGTGAAAATCAAAATGAAAATCACATATATATCTATGGCCGCGTATGATTTGCGCACCCTGAGCGCACCCTGCGCGCACCGTCCCGATCATGAGCTGCATGTTAATTGGCTTTCAAGTGGCTGTCAACACCCCAAATAAGGAAGTGTTGGCAGCCATTTTGTCCCTCGGTAGAACCGAGGGACAGAAACAAGTGCACAAAACGCACAAAGGTGGCAGGGTAGAAACACCCTGACCCCCTTGGTCTGCTCAGTGGGTCCCACAAGGACCCCCTGGGCAGAAAAAAGCATTTTTTTTTTTTAATCGGCAGGATGCGCCTGCGTGCGTGCGCGGATCCTGCCGAAAAAAAAAAAATCGAAGTGCGGTCTCCCGCGCTTCGATGCAAATTTGCCCCCGGGAGGCCCAAGTCCCGGGGCATGCGGAGGGTGGGTTTATTGTTTATATGGGGGCCTCTAAGGCCCCCAAGCCCCGGGACCGCCACCCCCGGGGCTTAATAAAAAATGGTGCGGGAGGGCTCTCCTGCCCTCCCGCAGCCCCGGGGACCGCCACCCCCGGGGCTTCTTTTTAAAATTTAAATAACGTGTGGGGGCTCCAGCCCCCAACATGCCCGGGGACCACCACCTCCCTGGGGCACATAGAAAATAAATGTGGGGGTCCATTACGGACCCCCAGAGCCCCGGGGACCACCACCTCCCGGGGCTGTGCAATTCAAGGGAGGGGGCCGTGCGGCCCCCTCCTGGAGCCCTTGATGGCCCTGGGGACCGCCACCCCCAGGGCCGGCTCCTGCAGTGTCCCGGGGTGCCTACCCCGGGACACTGTAGATTGCAATGACAGGACGGGAGCCTCGCGGCTCCCGTCCTGTCATTGCAAACTGCTTTGGATATTGGAAGAAGAGCAGGAAACCTGCTCTCTCTTCCAATATCCAAAGCACATTGCTTTTCCACATGGGGAGCTGCATGTTAGCAGCTCCCCATGTGGAAAGCAATGCCGGCTCCCAAGGGATGCGGGGAGCCGGCGGGACTGTGGGGGATTGGGGACCCCCACAGTCCCCAACGGAGAGGGCCAGCCCCGGGGGATGGGGTCCCCGGGGCAAGTAGTGGCAAAAAAAAAAAAAAATCGAAAAAAAAAGGAAAGGCCAGCCCCGGGGGATGGGGTCCCCGGGGCCTTAAATGGCCTGAGGAGGGGGAGCCACGCAGCCCCCCTCCAAATATTAAAATATTTAAAAAAAGAGGGCATGCCCCGGGGGATGGGGTCCCCGGGGCCAATACAGGCCCAGGGAAGGGGGGCCACGCGGCCCCCTTCCCGATTTTTTAAATTTGAATAAAAAAAAAAAAATCCTCAGGCCCCGGGGGATGGGGTCCCCGGGGCAAAAAGTGGCTGAGGGAAAGGGGGCCACGCAGCCCCCCTCCCAATCAAAAAAAAGAAAAGCCGGCATCGTGCCGGAGGCCCCGCCCCTCGCTGCAGCAGTCTGCAAACGCGCCCCCTGGCGCGTTTTGAGAAGGGGAAGTAATTCCCCTTGAATACTGGGGGTCCCTGGGGGCAAACTAGCCCACCAGGAACCTCCAGTATGCGCCAGGGGGCTGCGTTGCAGAGAGGTGTACAGAGGCCACGCCCATTTTTACACCTCTCTGCAACGCAGCTCTGTGGCGCTTTTAGGAAGTACATGGTGGGCTAGTTGGACTCCAAGTACCTTCAGGATTCAAGGGGACTTAATCCCCCAACTTAAAACGCACCACGGGGCGCTTTTGCACAGTGGTAAAGGGAGGGGGCGGGGCTTCAGGTGACATGTGTGCAAACAGGCCCCGTGGCGTGTTTTAAGATGGGAATTAAATCCCCTTCAATCCTGAGGGTCCCTGGGGGCCAACTAGCCCAACAGGTACATCCAGAAAGCGCCACAGAGCTGCGTTGCAGAGAGGTGTAAAAGGGGTGTGGCCTCTGTACACGTCTCTGCAACGCAGCCCCCTGGCGCATACTGGAGGTTCCTGGTGGGCTAGTTGGCCCCCAGGGACCCTCATGATTCAAGGGGACTTAATCCCCCAACTTAAAACGCGCCACGGGGCACGTTTGCACAGATGTCACCTCAGGCTCCGCCCCTCCCTTCACCATTGTGCAAATATTCCTCTAAAATCAGCCGAAATACGAATTCCGATTTACTCACCTGTTATCAGGAGAGACCTCAGTGCTGCATCTTTCAGCCCAGTACTGGTCCTGAAAAGTAATTCTAACCGTACTTACCAGTAACTTGAATTTCCTTCCATAGGCTAACATTGACTGGTTTCACTTGGAAATTCTTCTAAGTGTGCAGATTTGGAACTTTATAATATTCCTCTAAAATCAGCTGAAATACGGATTCCGATTTACTCACCTGTTATCAGGAGAGACCTCAGTGCTGCATCTTTCAGCCCAGTACTGATCCTGAAAAGTAATTTTAACCGTACTTACCAGCAACTTGAATTTCCTTCC
Organism: Calotriton arnoldi; assembly: GCA_963921515.1. NCBI lineage: Eukaryota > Metazoa > Chordata > Amphibia > Caudata > Salamandridae > Calotriton > Calotriton arnoldi. The sequence continues at coordinate 2,075,701 of CAWUFW010000821.1, forward strand.
ATAGGCTAACATTGACTGGTTTCACTTGGAAGTTCTTCTAAGTGTGGAGTTTTGGAACTTTATAATATTCCTCTAAAATCAACCGAACTACGAATTCCGATTTACTCACCTGTTATCAGGAGAGAACCCAGTGCTGCATCTTTTAGCCCAGCACTGACCCTGAAAAGTAATTCTAACCGTACTTACCAGTAACTTATATTTCCTTCCATAGGAATCCATTGTCTGGTTTTCAGCAGAAAAGTTTCAAAGTGTCGATTTTCACAAACTACAAATATTCCTTAAAAATCGCCTGTATGACTTAAACGCATTCTTTCAACTGTTTACAGGAGATGCACCAGTGCTGGATCCAGGTTCCAACACTGAGTAAGAAAAAGTAACGATAACACTACTTACCTGCTAAGTGAATTTCCTCCCATAGGATAACATTGGTGATTCTATGTGAAAACGTTTCTAAGTGTCAACTTTTAAAATACAATAATATTCCTTAAAAATCACTACTGTAACCAAAACGCTTTTACTCAACTGTTTACAGGAGATGTCCCAGGACTGAATCTAGGATCCAGTCCTGTGGTTAGAAAAGTAATCCATAAAGTAACTAATTGCATTTAACTAGAAATTCACATTGAGGTCAATGTTGCATTGTGTTTGAAATTGTGTTGCCCATTGCAACAACTGTAACTACTGTACTTAAAACTCTATTGCCTATTTGCAAACTATTTAAACTAAAGTAATTCATTCTGAGAAAGTATATTTTGTAATGTAATGTATAATGTAATTACAATGTAATTTAATAAATAAAATATCTAAAAATAAATAGTTTTAAAAATTTAGTAAATCAGTATCAAAAAAATAAATATAACAATTAATACATTTAAAAATTGTCATTTACAAAACCTTTGAAATTCACTGAAAAAACCATAGGTTTTAGGGGCGTTATAGTTAGAAATTAGCATTTAAAAAACCTTTGAAATTCACTGAAAAAACCATAGGTTTCAAGCACGTTATAGTTAGAAATTAGCATTTAAAAAACCTTTGAAATTCACAGAAAAAACCATAGGTTTCAGACACGTTATAGTTACAAATTAGCATTTAGAAAACCTTCGAAATTCACTGAAAAAACCATAGGTTTTAGGGACAGTTATAGTTAGTTGGACATTTCACTCGTACAAAACCCGTGAAATTCCCCCGTTATAGTTAGTTCAGCTAACTTTAACTCGCGCCCCGCAATGCACTGCTGATGACGTCACATATTACATCACTCATGACATGGTCAGTGACATCACTGATGACATCACTGATGACATCTCAAATGACATCACTGATGACATCAATGATGACATCATCCACGTGATAATCTGATGCACCTCCTCACACCCTAATATAACCTTTGATACACCCACTCTAAATTACAGACTGCCATTCGCAAAACCATAGACACTCCAACACCAATAACTACATACCCACTTACTGATTCTTAGGTCTACACACACACATCCACTCACTCACCCGTACAGTCACTCATACTTATGGTCACTCAGTACAGGACTATCATATGCACTCTTACTCCTATATAGACACTCAAACACCGCCACTCATCCATAGAGGAACTCACACACCTAGTCAGTCATGCAAATAATTAAACACACTGCCATTTACTCACCTATACAGTTATACACACACCAGCTCACTTAATCATACAAATACTAGCACATTGTTACACTCTTATACAATCACTGATACAAGCACACACTCATCCATACAGCCACTATCACAATCACTCACTCTCGCTTATAGCTATTTATATACTCCAACACACATATATACTGCCTTTCACATATGTAGTTACTCACACATGTACCACTGGGACATACATTCACTCACTAACACACTCTTACACACACTTACCCACCCATACAGTCTATCACAGATGCACTCTTGAAACCATCCACCCAGTGAATCACCCACTCACACATCTATACACAGAGTCGCACACACCCCTCCCACACAAACACTCAGGCACCCATACAGATACTCAGACAACCATTCAATAACTCATATACACACTCATGTAGCTATTCACAAACACATGCAGTCACTTACACAGCAACAGACAGACGGACATTCACCCAGTTTAGTCACTAACCCATGCATTCAGAAAGATACGTTAAATCACTCACTTATAGAGTCAGTCACGCACCTACTAAATCGTCCATACAGACACTTATACACCCACTCATTCTTCAATACGTCTTTTCCGATATATATTAAAAATATTTAAACTTTAGAGAAACACACAGTCACTGCATGATGTCATCAGTGATGTCATTTGAGATGTCATCAGTGATGTCATCAGTGATGTCACTGACCATGTCATGAGTGATGTAATATGTGACGTCATCAGCAGTGCATTGCGGGGCGTGAGTTATAGTTAGCTGAACTAACTATAACGGGGGAATTTCACGGGTTTTGTACGAGTGAAATGTCCAACTAACTATAACTGTCCCTAAAACCTATGGTTTTTCAGTGAATAATATATATATATATATATATATATATATATATATATATATATATATGTACATTTGTAAATATTCACTGAACGTTATAGGTAGGAAATAGAGTTTAAAAAACCTAAGCAATTCACACAAAAATCTAAACTTACAAGGACGTTATAGTTAGCTTCACATTTTACACACACACACTGTTTCCTAAACTGAACCCACATGGGGAACAATCTGCTTGTTTGGACTCTAAACTACAGGTACCAGCATGCTGTAATCGTGACTCACATGAGAAGCCCACGTGGGCTGTATATATAATGCATGCAGTTAATGGCGCCTACCTTGCATTTCAGTTTGGCAGTGTCATCCTCTGAAGAAAGAGCCTGGGGGCTCTGAAACGCGTCAGGATTTTGTAAATTTTTGGAGCTGAATATGCCGGTTTTCAACAATAAAGGCTTTTGAAAAGCAACTCAGCTGGGAAGTTGCGTCCTTGCTTCAGGGCAAACTTTTGTGGATTTATACTCAGCAGCCTGGCCGAGAAGGATGCCTCACCATGGAGTCAAAATGGGGCCAGAGAGGTTTGAACATTCATGACCTTTAGGCGCAGCTGAGTTAAAGAAAAAGAAAACTGGGGATTTCATTCCGAAACCCACTGTGGCATTTTATTTGTTTAAAAGAAAGGATACTGTTTCCTAAACTGAACCCACATGAGGAACAATCTGCTTGGACTCTAAACTACAGGTACCAGCATGCTGTAATCGTGACTTACATGAGAAGCCCACATGGGCTGTATATATAATGCATGCAGTTAATGGCGCCTACCTTGCATTTCAGTTTGGCAGTGTCATCCTCTGAAGAAAGAGCCTGGGGGCTCTGAAACGCGTCAGGATTTTGTAAATGTTTGGAGATGAATATGCCGGTTTTCAACAATAAAGGCTTTTGAAAAGAAACTCAGCTGGGAAGTTGCGTCCTTGCTTCAGGGCAAACTTTTGTAAATATATATATATATATATATATATATATATATATATATATATATATATATACATTTGTAAATATTCACTGAACGTTATAAGTAGGAAATAGAGTTTAAAAAACCTAAGAAATTCACACAAAAATCTAAACTTAAAGGACGTTATAGTTAGCTTCACATTTTACACACACAAAACCATAGAAATTAAGCAGTTGTAGTTATCTTAAGTAACTATAACCCATGCCCTAAGGTAGCCATAATGCACGCCCCACCATCCACAGTTTTCTTATTAATAATTGTATAGCAAATGTTGCACTGATATTATCAATGATGTAATAGAAGATGCCATGAGTGGTATAATATGTGGTGAATTAGCAGTGCATGGAGAGGGCAGGAGTTATACTTACCTTAGAGCCCAGGATGGGGCAGTGTGCCCACCTGTCTGTGTTTTCTACTTGGGTGGGCCCCAAGGGATGGGGTCCTGGGGCCCAACTTGGCGCAGGCGGGGGAGCTGCGAGCCCCACTCCCAGTTATAATAAAGCTGGGGCATGGGGTCCCCAGGGCCGAAATTGGCCTGGGAAGGGTACCATGTGCCCCTCTTCCAGTTATGATAAGACCAAGCCCCAGGAAATGGGGTCCTCGGGTGGAAATCGGCCCACAGAGGGGCCACAAAGCCCCGCTCCCCATACTTTTAATGGTCAGGGCCAGGGGGGCCACTTACCCCTCTTGTTACCTTCAGTAAGACCCACACTGTGGGATTGCTGAGACATCTTTGTGGCCCACCCCCTTTCTCTACCACTTTACACACACACCTCCTGCCGCACTACTAGTTGGGGGATGAAGTCCCCTTGGCTGCTGAGGGTCCTTGGGGGTGAACAACCCCTCCTGTTACCTCCAGTAAGTCCCACACAGCAGGATTGCTGAGAGGTCATCAGAGGCCATGTCCCCTTTCTCCACCACTCTGCAAATGTGTCTCCTGGTGCACTTCTGGTTGGGGAATGAAGTCCTCTTGGATGCTGAGGGACCTTGGGGGCCAAGAATCCCTCCTGGTACTTTCTGTAACTCCTACACAGTGGGATTCCTGAGAGCTGGTCAGAGGTCCCGCCCTCTTTTGCTACCACTCTGCAAACGCCATTGCTACCTAAAAAACCATAGAAATTTCTGAAAAAACTAAGGTTACAGGGATGTTTTAGTTAGGAAATGGAATAAAATAACCCTTAGAAATTTACTGAACAAACCAAAGGTTACAGGGACTTTATAGTTAGGCTCAGGTTTCACTCATGCATAACCAGTGAAATTCAGCAGTTATAGTGAGCTGAGCTAACTATAACTCGTGCCCCCGCAATGCACTGCTTATGAAATCACATATTACATCACTCATCACATGGTCAGTGACATCACTGAAAACATCACTGATGGCATCTCGATTGACATCACTGATAGCATCACTGATGACATTATCCACAAATCACTAACACACCCACTCACACCCCATAGAACCTTTCATACACCCCATCCCACACAACCATTCACAAACCCATTCACAGAGCCATACCAGTACTTACACACCCACTAACGTATTCATAGATCTACACACATATCCACTCATTCACCCATACAGCTACTCATACTCCCACTCACTCACTAATACAGCCACTGACATAACCACTGATATACTTATGCAGACACTCGTACACTGTCAGTCACCCAGAGCTACTCACACACCTACTCACTTACCCATACAGTCAATCACACAGCCACTTACTCACCCATACAGTGACATGCACACTTACTCATACAGATACTAAACGTACTCACTCACCTATACAGTCACTTACACAAACAAACACTTACCCATACAGCCACTCTCACATTCACTTACTCACCCATACAGTCACTCATATACCCCATCACTCACATATACTACCTTTCACATACCCAGTTACTCACCCATATACCACTGACACATCCACTCACCCACACAGCCATATACTGTCCGTAAGATTATTTTGTAAGAGTTTATGATTGTTAAACATATATACTAAGGTACTACAAAAGTTAATGTAGTGTACTAGGTGTACTACTAATGAGTGATACTACTTCTAATATATATTAAGTGAGTGGCTGTGTGACTGTATGTATCCTTGAGTGTGTGGGTGTGTGAGTGGCTGTATGGGTGCATATGTGGGTGTATGAGTAGCTGTGTGGGTGAGTGAGATTCTGTGTGAGTGGCTGTATTGTGAGTGAGTGGGTCTGTCAGTAGCTGTATGGGTGGGTGATTGGCAGTGTGAGTGGCTCTATTGGTGGGTAAGTGGGTGTGTAAGTGGCTGTATGGGTGAGTGAGTGGCTGTTTGAGTGTGTGTTTGTTAAGTGAGTTGGTATGTGAGTGGCTGCATTAGAGAGTAATTGTCTGTGTGAATGGCTGTACGGGTGAGTAAGCAGATGTGTGAGTGCTTATATGGATGTGTGAATGGGTATGTAAGTGGTTGTGTGGGTGTGTGAGGGCTTGTATGGGTGAGTCAGTGGCTTTGCTGAGAGGCTGATTGGATGAGTGAGTGGGTGTGTGAGTGCCTTTGTAGGTAAATAAGTGGCTGTGTGAGTAGCTGTATGGGTGAGTGTGTGGCTATGTGATTGGCTGTATGGGTGAGTGCAGGTTGTATGAGTGGTTGTATGGTTGAGTGAATGGTTGTGTGAGTTGCTATACAAGGGAATGAGTGGGTATATGAGCAGTTCTATGTAGAAGTGAGTGGGTGTGTGACTACTGGTATAGGACTGTGAATGGGTATGTGAGTGGTTGTGCAGGTATGTGAGAGGGCATATGAGAGGTTGTATGGGGGTGTGAGTAGGTGTGTGAGTGGTTCTGTGGATGATGTCATCTGTGATGTCATGAGTGATGTCATTTGAGATGTCAACAGTATGTTATCAGTGATGTCACTTACCATGTCATGAGTGATGTAATATGTGAGTTCATAAGCAGTACATTGTGGGGGCATACGTTATAGTTAGCTCAAGTGACTATAACTGCTGAATTTCACTTGTTTTGTATGAGTGAAATCTAAGCCTAACTATAATGACCCGGTAACCTTCGTTTTTTGAATCAAATTTGTATTGTTTTTCAGAAACTATTTCCTAACAATAACGTCCCTGTAGCCCTTGGTTTTTTTAAGTGAATTTGTATGTTTTTTTAAGTAGTACTTGTGTTTGCAGAATGGTTAAGAAAGGGGGCAGCCTCTGATGAGCTCTCAGGAATCCTGCTGTGCCAGACTTACTGGAGGTAACAGGAGGGCTTCTGGGCCCACAAGAACACTGAGCATACAAGAGGACTTCATCCTCCAACCAGCAGTGAGCCAGAAGGTGTGTTTGCAGAGTGTTGGAGAAAGGGATCGTGGGCTCCAAAGACCTCTCTGCAATTCTGCTGTGTGGGACTTACTAGAGATTAACAGGAGGGCTTGTTGGCCCCCAAGGACCCTCAGCATCCAAGGAACTTCATCCCCCAACCAGCAGTGTGCCAGGTTTCGCAGTTCCAGATTGGTGGAGAAAGGGGGCATGGCCTCCGAAGTCCTCTCAGCAGTCATGGTCTGTGGGACTTACTGGAGGTAACAGCAGGGCTTGTTGGCCCCCAAGGACCCTCAGCATCCAAGGGGACTTCATCCCCCAACCAGCAATGCACCAGGAGGCGAGTTTGCAGAGTGGTGGAGAAAGGGTACGTGGCCTCCGAAGACCTCTCAGCAATTCTACTGTATGGGACTTACTGGAGGCAATAGGAGGGCATATATATATATATATATATATATATATATATATATATATATATATATATATATATATATATATATATATATATATATATATATCAAAACAAGTGCTTCCTGGTACTGGTAACAGACGGCACAGCTCGAAGATTTTACAAATCCTTTTCTTATATATATATATATATATATATTTTTTTTTTTTCAAAGTCTCTTCCGATATTGCCGCTGCAATACATGGAACGGGCACTCGTCTTCGAGTCAATCCAGAAAGATCACCAAACCATAAATACTGCCTAATCTTATATTTTAATCCATGAAGCTGGCCTCATGGAATAAAATATAAGATTAAGCAATGATTATGATTTGATGATCTTTCTAGATTGAATCGAAGGCGAGTGCATGTTCCGTGTATTGCAGCTACAACATCGGAAGTGACTGTGAATTTTGATGGGGCTCCTCTACCCCGACACGCACCAGTGCCGCTTCTGGGTCCCGTCCTCAGAAGCATTGTTTGTGGCTCGGTATATATATATGTGATACTCGTTCCTGAATCAACACGCCCGTAATCCATATATATATATATATATATATATATATATATATATATATATATATATATATATATATATATATATATATATATATATGAAAGAAAAGGTTGCCCTCGCTCGGCGAAGCACACACAGGTGAGTATTCCATTCTTTTATTGGAGGCTGCGTTACAACAAGCAGGAGACAAACAGAGCAGTACAATCCACCTTACACGTTTCGGGCTGGCGCCCTTGATCACAGGTGTCTCAGGATGATTTTGAAGAATGCTGCTTGGACGCTTTATAAGTCCCAAATGTACCCGCCCAGTGTGTGTCGCAAGTGCTCATGGTACTGGTAGTCCTGTGCAGTTCTGTCCCTCATAGGAGTTCTCCAAAACCCCAATTTCATCAAATATTAAAATTCAAGTGAATTGATGAGTGTCCCACCGCTAAATGCAACACGCATATCCACCCTCCAAGCAGGTCTCACTGTCCAGACTAGTGACTTCACGTCGACGTCACCACAGGTCCGCTACCGCGGCGGTTGCTTCTGCCACGACCAGGCCGGCCGTAAATATGAAAGAAAAGGTTGCCCTCGCTCGGCAAAGCACACACAGGTGAGTATTCCATTCTTTTATTGGAGGCTGCGTTACAACAAGCAGGAGACAAACAGAGCAGTAAAATCCACCTTACGCGTTTTCGGGCTGGCGCCCTTGATCACAGGTGTCTCAGGATGATTCTGAAGAATGCTGCTTGGACGCTTTATAAGTCCCAAATGTACCCGCCCAGTGGGCGTCGCAAGTGCTCATGGTACTGGTAGTCCTGTGCAGTTCTGTCCCTCATAGGAGTTCTCCAAAACCCCAATTTCATCAAACATTAAAATTCAAGTGAATTGATGAGTGTCCCACTGCTAATTGCAACACGCATATCCACCCTCCAAGCAGGTCTCACTGTCCAGACTAGTGACTTCACGTCGACGTCACCACAGGTCCGCTACCGCGGCGTTGCTTCTGCCACGACCAGGCCGGCCGTAAATATGAAAGAAAAGGTTGCCCTCGCTCGGCGAAGCACACACAGGTGAGTATTCCATTCTTTTATTGGAGGCTGCGTTACAACAAGCAGGAGACAAACAGAGCAGTAAAATCCACCTTACGCGTTTCGGGCTGGCGCCCTTGATCACAGGTGTCTCAGGATGATTTTGAAGAATGCTGCTTGGACGCTTTATAAGTCCCAAATGTACCCGCCCAGTGGGCGTCGCAAGTGCTCATGGTACTGGTAGTCCTGTGCAGTTCTGTCCCTCATAGGAGTTCTCCAAAACCCCAATTTCATCAAACATTAAAATTCAAGTGAATTGATGAGTGTCCCACCGCTAATTGCAACACGCATATCCACCCTCCAAGCAGGTCTCACTGTCCAGACTAGTGACTTCACGTCGACGTCACCACAGGTCTGCTACCGCGGCGGTGCTTCTGCCACGACCAGGCCGGCCGTAAATATGAAAGAAAAGGTTGCCCTCGCTCGGCGAAGCACACACAGGTGAGTATTCCATTCTTTTATTGGAGGCTGCGTTACAACAAGCAGGAGACAAACAGAGCAGTAAAATCCACCTTACGCGTTTCGGGCTGGCGCCCTTGATCACAGGTGTCTCAGGATGATTTTGAAGAATGCTGCTTGGACGCTTTATAAGTCCCAAATGTACCCGCCCAGTGGGCGTCGCAAGTGCTCATGGTACTGGTAGTCCTGTGCAGTTCTGTCCCTCATAGGAGTTCTCCAAAACCCCAATTTCATCAAACATTAAAATTCAAGTGAATTGATGAGTGTCCCACCGCTAATTGCAACACGCATATCCACCCTCCAAGCAGGTCTCACTGTCCAGACTAGTGACTACACGTCGACGTCACCACAGGTCCGCTACCGCGGCGGTGCTTCTGCCACGACCAGGCCGGCCGTAAATATGAAAGAAAAAGTTGCCCTCGCTCGGCGAAGCACACACAGGTGAGTATTCCATTCTTTTATTGGAGGCTGCGTTACAACAAGCAGGAGACAAACAAAGCAGTAAAATCCACCTTACGCGTTTCGGGCTGGCGCCCTTGATCACAGGTGTCTCAGGATGATTTTGAAGAATGCTGCTTGGACGTTTTATAAGTCCCAAATGTACCCGCCCAGTGGGCGTCGCAAGTGCTCATGGTACTGGTAGTCCTGTGCAGTTCTGTCCCTCATAGGAGTTCTCCAAAACCCCAATTTCATCAAACATTAAAATTCAAGTGAATTGATGAGTGTCCCACTGCTAATTGCAACACGCATATCCACCCTCCAAGCAGGTCTCATTGTCCAGACTAGTGACTTCACGTCGACGTCACCACAGGTCCGCTACCGCGGCGGTGCTTCTGCCACGACCAGGCCGGCCGTAAATATGAAAGAAAAGGTTGCCCTCGCTCGGCGAAGCACACACAGGTGAGTATTCCATTCTTTTATTGGAGGCTGCGTTACAACAAGCAGGAGACAAACAGAGCAGTAAAATCCACCTTACGCGTTTCGGGCTGGCGCCCTTGATCACAGGTGTCTCAGGATGATTTTGAAGAATGCTGCTTGGACGGTTTATAAGTCCCAAATGTACCCGCCCAGTGGGCGTCGCAAGTGCTCATGGTACTGGTAGTCCTGTGCAGTTCTGTCCCGCATAGGAGTTCTCCAAAACCCCAATTTCATCAAACATTAAAATTCAAGTGAATTGATGAGTGTCCCACCGCTAATTGCAACACGCATATCCACCCTCCAAGCAGGTCTCACTGTCCAGACTAGTGACTTCACGTCGACGTCACCACAGGTCCGCTACCGCGGCGGTTGCTTCTGCCACGACCAGGCCGGCCGTAAATATGAAAGAAAAGGTTGCCCTCGCTTGGCGAAGCACACACAGGTGAGTATTCGATTCTTTTATTGGAGGCTGCGTTACAACAAGCAGGAGACAAACAGAGCAGTAAAATCCACCTTACGCGTTTCGGGCTGGCGCCCTTGATCACAGGTGTCTCAGGATGATTTTGAAGAATGCTGCTTGGACGCTTTATAAGTCCCAAATGTACCCGCCCAGTGGGCGTCGCAAGTGCTCATGGTACTGGTAGTCCTGTGCAGTTCTGTCCCTCATAGGAGTTCTCCAAAACCCCAATTTCATCAAACATTAAAATTCAAGTGAATTGATGAGTGTCCCACCGCTAATTGCAACTCGCATATCCACCCTCCAAGCAGGTCTCACTGTCCAGACTAGTGACTTCACGTCGACGTCACCACAGGTCCGCTACCGCGGCGGTTGCTTCTGCCACGACCAGGCCGGCCGTAAATATGAAAGAAAAGGTTGCCCTCGCTCGGCGAAGCACACACAGGTGAGTATTCCATTCTTTTATTGGTGGCTGCGTTACAACAAGCAGGAGACAAACAGAGCAGTAAAATCCACCTTACGCGTTTCGGGCTGGCGCCCTTGATCACAGGTGTCTCAGGATGATTTTGAAGAATGCTGCTTGGACGCTTTATAAGTCCCAAATGTACCCGCCCAGTGGGCGTCGCAAGTGCTCATGGTACTGGTAGTCCTGTGCAGTTCTGTCCCTCATAGGAGTTCTCCAAAACCCCAATTTCATCAAACATTAAAATTCAAGTGAATTGATGAGTGTCCCACCGCTAATTGCAACACGCATATCCACCCTCCAAGCAGGTCTCACTGTCCAGACTAGTGACTTCACGTCGACGTCACCACAGGTCCGCTACCGCGGCAGTGCTTTTGCCACGACCAGGCCGGCCGTAAATGTGAAAGAAAAGGTTGCCCTCGCTCGGCAAAGCACACACAGGTGAGTATTCCATTCTTTTATTGGAGGCTGCGTTACAACAAGCAGGAGACAAACAGAGCAGTACAATCCACCTTACACGTTTCGGGCTGGCGCCCTTGATCACAGGTGTCTCAGGATGATTTTGAAGAATGCTGCTTGGACGCTTTATAAGTCCCAAATGTACCCGCCCAGTGTGTGTCGCAAGTGCTCATGGTACTGGTAGTCCTGTGCAGTTCTGTCCCTCATAGGAGTTCTCCAAAACCCCAATTTCATCAAATATTAAAATTCAAGTGAATTGATGAGTGTCCCACCGCTAAATGCAACACGCATATCCACCCTCCAAGCAGGTCTCACTGTCCAGACTAGTGACTTCACGTCGACGTCACCACAGGTCCGCTACCGCGGCGGTGCTTCTGCCACGACCAGGCCGGCCGTAAATATGAAAGAAAAGGTTGCCCTCGCTCGGCAAAGCACACACAGGTGAGTATTCCATTCTTTTATTGGAGGCTGCGTTACAACAAGCAGGAGACAAACAGAGCAGTAAAATCCACCTTACGCGTTTCGGGCTGGCGCCCTTGATCACAGGTGTCTCAGGATGATTCTGAAGAATGCTGCTTGGACGCTTTATAAGTCCCAAATGTACCCGCCCAGTGGGCGTCGCAAGTGCTCATGGTACTGGTAGTCCTGTGCAGTTCTGTCCCTCATAGGAGTTCTCCAAAACCCCAATTTCATCAAACATTAAAATTCAAGTGAATTGATGAGTGTCCCACTGCTAATTGCAACACGCATATCCACCCTCCAAGCAGGTCTCACTGTCCAGACTAGTGACTTCACGTCGACGTCACCACAGGTCCGCTACCGCGGCGTTGCTTCTGCCACGACCAGGCCGGCCGTAAATATGAAAGAAAAGGTTGCCCTCGCTCGGCGAAGCACCACAGGTGAGTATTCCATTCTTTTATTGGAGGCTGCGTTACAACAAGCAGGAGACAAACAGAGCAGTAAAATCCACCTTACGCGTTTCGGGCTGGCGCCCTTGATCACAGGTGTCTCAGGATGATTTTGAAGAATGCTGCTTGGACGCTTTATAAGTCCCAAATGTACCCGCCCAGTGGGCGTCGCAAGTGCTCATGGTACTGGTAGTCCTGTGCAGTTCTGTCCCTCATAGGAGTTCTCCAAAACCCCAATTTCATCAAACATTAAAATTCAAGTGAATTGATGAGTGTCCCACCGCTAATTGCAACACGCATATCCACCCTCCAAGCAGGTCTCACTGTCCAGACTAGTGACTTCACGTCGACGTCACCACAGGTCTGCTACCGCGGCGGTGCTTCTGCCACGACCAGGCCGGCCGTAAATATGAAAGAAAAGGTTGCCCTCGCTCGGCGAAGCACACACAGGTGAGTATTCCATTCTTTTATTGGAGGCTGCGTTACAACAAGCAGGAGACAAACAGAGCAGTAAAATCCACCTTACGCGTTTCGGGCTGGCGCCCTTGATCACAGGTGTCTCAGGATGATTTTGAAGAATGCTGCTTGGACGCTTTATAAGTCCCAAATGTACCCGCCCAGTGGGCGTCGCAAGTGCTCATGGTACTGGTAGTCCTGTGCAGTTCTGTCCCTCATAGGAGTTCTCCAAAACCCCAATTTCATCAAACATTAAAATTCAAGTGAATTGATGAGTGTCCCACCGCTAATTGCAACACGCATATCCACCCTCCAAGCAGGTCTCACTGTCCAGACTAGTGACTACACGTCGACGTCACCACAGGTCCGCTACCGCGGCGGTGCTTCTGCCACGACCAGGCCGGCCGTAAATATGAAAGAAAAGGTTGCCCTCGCTCGGCGAAGCACACACAGGTGAGTATTCCATTCTTTTATTGGAGGCTGCGTTACAACAAGCAGGAGACAAACAAAGCAGTAAAATCCACCTTACGCGTTTCGGGCTGGCGCCCTTGATCACAGGTGTCTCAGGATGATTTTGAAGAATGCTGCTTGGACGTTTTATAAGTCCCAAATGTACCCGCCCAGTGGGCGTCGCAAGTGCTCATGGTACTGGTAGTCCTGTGCAGTTCTGTCCCTCATAGGAGTTCTCCAAAACCCCAATTTCATCAAACATTAAAATTCAAGTGAATTGATGAGTGTCCCACTGCTAATTGCAACACGCATATCCACCCTCCAAGCAGGTCTCACTGTCCAGACTAGTGACTTCACGTCGACGTCACCACAGGTCCGCTACCGCGGCGGTTGCTTCTGCCACGACCAGGCCGGCCGTAAATATGAAAGAAAAGGTTGCCCTCGCTCGGCGAAGCACACACAGGTGAGTATTCCATTCTTTTATTGGAGGCTGCGTTACAACAAGCAGGAGACAAACAGAGCAGTAAAATCCACCTTACGCGTTTCGGGCTGGCGCCCTTGATCACAGGTGTCTCAGGATGATTTTGAAGAATGCTGCTTGGACGCTTTATAAGTCCCAAATGTACCCGCCCAGTGGGCGTCGCAAGTGCTCATGGTACTGGTAGTCCTGTGCAGTTCTGTCCCGCATAGGAGTTCTCCAAAACCCCAATTTCATCAAACATTAAAATTCAAGTGAATTGATGAGTGTCCCACCGCTAATTGCAACACGCATATCCACCCTCCAAGCAGGTCTCACTGTCCAGACTAGTGACTTCACGTCGACGTCACCACAGGTCCGCTACCGCGGCGGTGCTTCTGCCACGACCAGGCCGCCCGTAAATATGAAAGAAAAGGTTGCCCTCGCTTGGCGAAGCACACACAGGTGAGTATTCCATTCTTTTATTGGAGGCTGCGTTACAACAAGCAGGAGACAAACAGAGCAGTAAAATCCACCTTACGCGTTTCGGGCTGGCGCCCTTGATCACAGGTGTCTCAGGATGATTTTGAAGAATGCTGCTTGGACACTTTATAAGTCCCAAATGTACCCGCCCAGTGGGCGTCGCAAGTGCTCATGGTACTGGTAGTCCTGTGCAGTTCTGTCCCTCATAGGAGTTCTCCAAAACCCCAATTTCATCAAACATTAAAATTCAAGTGAATTGATGAGTGTCCCACCGCTAATTGCAACTCGCATATCCACCCTCCAAGCAGGTCTCACTGTCCAGACTAGTGACTTCACGTCGACGTCACCACAGGTCCGCTACCGCGGCGGTGCTTCTGCCACGACCAGGCCGGCCGTAAATATGAAAGAAAAGGTTGCCCTCGCTCGGCGAAGCACACACAGGTGAGTATTCCATTCTTTTATTGGTGGCTGCGTTACAACAAGCAGGAGACAAACAGAGCAGTAAAATCCACCTTACGCGTTTCGGGCTGGCGCCCTTGATCACAGGTGTCTCAGGATGATTTTGAAGAATGCTGCTTGGACGCTTTATAAGTCCCAAATGTACCCGCCCAGTGGGCGTCGCAAGTGCTCATGGTACTGGTAGTCCTGTGCAGTTCTGTCCCTCATAGGAGTTCTCCAAAACCCCAATTTCATCAAACATTAAAATTCAAGTGAATTGATGAGTGTCCCACCGCTAATTGCAACACGCATATCCACCCTCCAAGCAGGTCTCACTGTCCAGACTAGTGACTTCACGTCGACGTCACCACAGGTCCGCTACCGAGGCGGTGCTTCTGCCACGACCAGGCCGGCCGTAAATATGAAAGAAAAGGTTGCCCTTGCTCGGCGAAGCACACACAGGTGAGTATTCCATTCTTTTATTGGAGGCTGCGTTACAACAAGCAGGAGACAAACAGAGCAGTAAAATCCACCTTACGCGTTTCGGGCTGGCGCCCTTGATCACAGGTGTCTCAGGATGATTTTGAAGAATGCTGCTTGGACGCTTTATAAGTCCCAAATGTACCCGCCCAGTGGGCGTCGCAAGTGCTCATGGTACTGGTAGTCCTGTGCAGTTCTGTCCCTCATAGGAGTTCTCCAAAACCCCAATTTCATCAAACATTAAAATTCAAGTGAATTGATGAGTGTCCCACCGCTAATTGCAACACGCATATCCACCCTCCAAGCAGGTCTCACTGTCCAGAATAGTGACTTCACGTCGACGTCACCACAGGTCCGCTACCGCGGCGGTGCTTCTGCCACGACCAGGCCGGCCGTAAATATGAAAGAAAAGGTTGCCCTCGCTCGGCGAAGCACACACAGGTGAGTATTCCATTCTTTTATTGGAGGCTGCGTTACAACAAGCAGGAGACAAAAGAGCAGTAAAATCCACCTTACGCGTTTCGGGCTGGCGCCCTTGATCACAGGTGTCTCAGGATGATTTTGAAGAATGCTGCTTGGACGCTTTATAAGTCCCAAATGTACCCGCCCAGTGGGCGTCGCAAGTGCTCATGGTACTGGTAGTCCTGTGCAGTTCTGTCCCTCATAGGAGTTCTCCAAAACCCCAATTTCATCAAACATTAAAATTCAAGTGAATTGATGAGTGTCCCACCGCTAATTGCAACACGCATATCCACCCTCCAAGCAGCTCTCACTGTCCAGACTAGTGACTTCACGTCGACGTCACCACAGGTCCGCTACCGCGGCGGTAGCTTCTGCCACGACCAGGCCGGCCGTAAATATGAAAGAAAAGGTTGCCCTCGCTCGGCGAAGCACACACAGGTGAGTATTCCATTCTTTTATTGGAGGCTGCGTTACAACAAGCAGGAGACAAACAGAGCAGTAAAATCCAGCTTACGCGTTTCGGGCTGGCACCCTTGATCACAGGTGTCTCAGGATGATTTTGAAGAATGCTGCTTGGACGCTTTATAAGTCCCAAATGTACCCGCCCAGTGGGCGTCGCAAGTGCTCATGGTACTGGTAGTCCTGTGCAGTTCTGTCCCTCATAGGAGTTCTCCAAAACCCCAATTTCATCAAACATTAAAATTCAAGTGAATTGATGAGTGTCCCACCGCTAATTGCAACACGCATATCCACCCTCCAAGCAGGTCTCACTGTCCAGACTAGTGACTTCACGTCGACGTCACCACAGGTCCGCTACCACGGCGGTGCTTCTGCCACGACCAGGCCGGCCGTAAATATGAAAGAAAAGGTTGCCCTCGCTCGGCGAAGCACACACAGGTGAGTATTCCATTCTTTTATTGGAGGCTGCGTTACAACAAGCAGGAGACAAACAGAGCAGTAAAATCCACCTTACGCGTTTCGGGCTGGCGCCCTTGATCACAGGTGTCTCAGGATGATTTTGAAGAATGCTGCTTGGACGCTTTATAAGTCCCAAATGTACCCGCCCAGTGGGCGTCACAAGTGCTCATGGTACTGGTAGACCTGTGCAGTTCTGTCCCTCATAGGAGTTCTCCAAAACCCCAATTTCATCAAACATTAAAATTCAAGTGAATTGATGAGTGTCCCACCGCTAATTGCAACATGCATATCCACCCTCCAAGCAGGTCTCACTGTCCAGACTAGTGACTTCACGTCGACGTCACCACAGGTCCGCTACCCCGGCGGTGCTTCTGCCACGACCAGGCCGTCCGTAAATATGAAAGAAAAGGTTGCCCTCGCTCGGCGAAGCACACACAGGTGAGTATTCCATTCTTTTATTGGAGGCTGCGTTACAACAAGCAGGAGACAAACAGAGCAGTAAAATCCACCTTACGCGTTTCGGGCTGGCGCCCTTGATCACAGGTGTCTCAGGATGATTTTGAAAAATGCTGCTTGGATGCCTTATAAGTCCCAAATGTACCCGCCCAGTGGGCGTCGCAAGTGCTCATGGTACTGGTAGTCCTGTGCAGTTCTGTCCCTCATAGGAGTTCTCCAAACCCCAATTTCATCAAACATTAAAATTCAAGTGAATTGATGAGTGTCCCACCGCTAATTGCAACACGCATATCCACCCTCCAAGCAGGTCTCACTGTCCAGACTAGTGACTTCACATCGACGTCACCACAGGTCCGCTACCGCGGCAGTGCTTCTGCCACGACCAGGCCGGCCGTAAATGTGAAAGAAAAGGTTGCCCTCGCTCGGCGAAGCACACACAGGTGAGTATTCCATTCTTTTATTGGAGGCTGCGTTACAACAAGCAGGAGACAAACAGAGCAGTAAAATCCACCTTACGCGTTTCGGGCTGGCGCCCTTGATCACAGGTGTCTCAGGATGATTTTGAAGAATGCTGCTTGGACGCTTTATAAGTCCCAAATGTACCCGCCCAGTGGGCGTCGCAAGTGCTCATGGTACTGGTAGTCCTGTGCAGTTCTGTCCCTCATAGGAGTTCTCCAAAACCCCAATTTCATCAAACATTAAAATTCAAGTGAATTGATGAGTGTCCCACCGCTAATTGCAACACGCATATCCACCCTCCAAGCAGGTCTCACTGTCCAGACTAGTGACTTCACGTCGACGTCACCACAGGTCCGCTACCGCGGCGGTGCTTCTGCCTCGACCAAGCCGGCCGTAAATATGAAAGAAAAGGTTGCCCTCGCTCGGCGAAGCACACACAGGTGAGTATTCCATTGTTTTATTGGACGCTGCGTTACAACAAGCAGGAGACAAACAGAGCAGTAAAATCCACCTTACGCGTTTCGGGCTGGCGCCCTTGATCACAGGTGTCTCAGGATGATTTTGAAGAATGCTGCTTGGACGCTTTATAAGTCCCAAATGTACCCGCCCAGTGGGCGTCGGAAGTGCTCATGGTACTGGTAGTCCTGTGCAGTTCTGTCCCTCATAGGAGTTCTCCAAAACCCCAATTTCATCAAACATTAAAATTCAAGTGAATTGATGAGTGTCCCACCGCTAATTGCAACACGCATATCCACCCTCCAAGCAGGTCTCACTGTCCAGACTAGTGACTTCACGTCGACGTCGCCACAGGTCCGCTACCGCGGCGGTGCTTCTGCCACGACCAGGCCGGCCGTAAATATGAAAGAAAAGGTTGCCCTCGCTCGGCGAAGCACACACAGGTGAGTATTCCATTCTTTTATTGGAGGCTGCGTTACAACAAGCAGGAGACAAACAGAGCAGTAAAATCCAGCTTACGCGTTTCGGGCTGGCGCCCTTGATCACAGGTGTCTCAGGATGATTTTGAAGAATGCTGCTTGGACGCTTTATAAGTCCCAAATGTACCCGCCCAGTGGGCGTCGCAAGTGCTCATGGTACTGGTAGTCCTGTGCAGTTCTGTCCCTCATAGGAGTTCTCCAAAACCCCAATTTCATCAAACATTAAAATTCAAGTGAATTGATGAGTGTCCCACCGCTAATTGCAACACGCATATCCACCCTCCAAGCAGGTCTCACTGTCCAGACTAGTGACTTCACGTCGACGTCACCACAGGTCCGCTACCGCGGCAGTGCTTCTGCCACGACCAGGCCGTCCGTAAATATGAAAGAAAAGGTTGCCCTCGCTCGGCGAAGCACACGCAGGTGAGTATTCCATTCTTTTATTGGAGGCTGCGTTACAACAAGCAGGAGACAAACAGAGCAGTAAAATCCACCTTACGCGTTTCGGGCTGGCGCCCTTGATCACAGGTGTCTCAGGATGATTTTGAAGAATGCTGCTTGGACGCTTTTTAAGTCCCAAATGTACCCGCCCAGTGGGCGTCGCAAGTGCTCATGGTACTGGTAGTCCTGTGCAGTTCTGTCCCTCATAGGAGTTCTCCAAAACCCCAATTTCATCAAACATTAAA
Source organism: Calotriton arnoldi (assembly GCA_963921515.1). Taxonomy (NCBI): domain Eukaryota; kingdom Metazoa; phylum Chordata; class Amphibia; order Caudata; family Salamandridae; genus Calotriton; species Calotriton arnoldi. The sequence continues at coordinate 2,094,895 of CAWUFW010000821.1, forward strand.
ATTCAAGTGAATTGATGAGTGTCCCACCACTAATTGCAACACGCATATCCACCCTCCAAGCAGGTCTCACTGTCCAGACTAGTGACTTCACGTCGACGTCACCACAGGTCCGCTACCGCGGCAGTGCTTCTGCCCTGCCACGACCAGGCCGGCCATAAATGTGAAAGAAAAGGTTGCCCTCGCTCGGCGAAGCACACACAGGTGAGTATTCCATTCTTTTATTGGAGGCTGCGTTACAACAAGCAGGAGACAAACAGAGCAGTAAAATCCAGCTTACGCGTTTCGGGCTGGCACCCTTGATCACAGGTGTCTCAGGATGATTTTGAAGAATGCTGCTTGGACGCTTTATAAGTCCCAAATTTACCCGCCCAGTGGGCGTCGCAAGTGCTCATGGTACTGGTAGTCCTGTGCAGTTCTGTCCCTCATAGGAGTTCTCCAAAACCCCAATGTCATCAAACATTAAAATTCAAGTGAATTGATGAGTGTCCCACCGCTAATTGCAACACGCATATCCACCCTCCAAGCAGGTCTCACTGTCCAGACTAGTGACTTCACGTCGACGTCACCACATGTCCGCTACCGCGGCGGTGCTTCTGCCACGACCAGATCGGCCGTAAATATGAAAGAAAAGGTTGCCCTCGCTCGGAGAAGCACACACAGGTGAGTATTCCATTCTTTTATTGGAGGCTGCGTTACAACAAGCAGGAGACAAACAGAGCAGTAAAATCCACCTTACGCGTTTCGGGCTGGCGCCCTTGATCACAGGTGTCTCAGGATGATTTTGAAGAATGCTGCTTGGACGCTTTATAAGTCCCAAATGTACCCGCCCAGTGGGCGTCGGTAGTGCTCATGGTACTGGTAGTCCTGTGCAGTTCTGTCCCTCATAGGAGTTCTCCAAAACCCCAATTTCATCAAACATTAAAATTCAAGTGAATTGATGAGTGTCCCACCGCTAATTGCAACACGCATATCCACCCTCCAAGCAGGTCTCACTGTCCAGACTAGTGACTTCACGTCGACGTCGCCACAGGTCCGCTACCGCGGCGGTGCTTCTGCCACGACCAGGCCGGCCGTAAATATGAAAGAAAAGGTTGCCCTCGCTCGGCGAAGCACACACAGGTGAGTATTCCATTCTTTTATTGGAGGCTGCGTTACAACAAGCAGGAGACAAACAGAGCAGTAAAATCCAGCTTACGCGTTTCGGGCTGGCGCCCTTGATCACAGGTGTCTCAGGATGATTTTGAAGAATGCTGCTTGGACGCTTTATAAGTCCCAAATGTACCCGCCCAGTGGGCGTCGCAAGTGCTCATGGTACTGGTAGTCCTGTGCAGTTCTGTCCCTCATAGGAGTTCTCCAAAACCCCAATTTCATCAAACATTAAAATTCAAGTGAATTGATGAGTGTCCCACCGCTAATTGCAACACGCATATCCACCCTCCAAGCAGGTCTCACTGTCCAGACTAGTGACTTCACGTCGACGTCACCACAGGTCCGCTACCGCGGCGGTGCTTCTGCCACGACCAGGCCGTCCGTAAATATGAAAGAAAAGGTTGCCCTCGCTCGGCGAAGCACACGCAGGTGAGTATTCCATTCTTTTATTGGAGGCTGCGTTACAACAAGTAGGAGACAAACAGAGCAGTAAAATCCACCTTACGCGTTTCGGGCTGGCGCCCTTGATCACAGGTGTCTCAGGATGATTTTGAAGAATGCTGCTTGGACGCTTTATAAGTCCCAAATGTACCCGCCCAGTGGGCGTCGCAAGTGCTCATGGTACTGGTAGTCCTGTGCAGTTCTGTCCCTCATAGGAGTTCTCCAAAACCCCAATTTCATCAAACATTAAAATTCAAGTGAATTGATGAGTGTCCCACCACTAATTGCAACACGCATATCCACCCTCCAAGCAGGTCTCACTGTCCAGACTAGTGACTTCACGTCGACGTCACCACAGGTCCGCTACCGCGGCGGTGCTTCTGCCACGACCAGGCCGGCCATAAATGTGAAAGAAAAGGTTGCCCTCGCTCGGCGAAGCACACACAGGTGAGTATTCCATTCTTTTATTGGAGGCTGCGTTACAACAAGCAGGAGACAAACAGAGCAGTAAAATCCAGCTTACGCGTTTCGGGCTGGCACCCTTGATCACAGGTGTCTCAGGATGATTTTGAAGAATGCTGCTTGGACGCTTTATAAGTCCCAAATTTACCCGCCCAGTGGGCGTCGCAAGTGCTCATGGTACTGGTAGTCCTGTGCAGTTCTGTCCCTCATAGGAGTTCTCCAAAACCCCAATTTCATCAAACATTAAAATTCAAGTGAATTGATGAGTGTCCCACCGCTAATTGCAACACGCATATCCACCCTCCAAGCAGGTCTCACTGTCCAGACTAGTGACTTCACGTCGACGTCACCACAGGTCCGCTACCGCGGCGGTGCTTCTGCCACGACCAGGCCGGCCGTAAATATGAAAGAAAAGGTTGCCCTCGCTCGGCGAAGCACACACAGGTGAGTATTCCATTCTTTTATTGGAGGCTGCGTTACAACAAGCAGGAGACAAACAGAGCAGTAAAATCCACCTTACGCGTTTCGGGCTGGCGCCCTTGATCACAGGTGTCTCAGGATGATTTTGAACAATGCTGCTTGGACGCTTTATAAGTCCCAAATGTACCCGCCCAGTGGGCGTCGGAAGTGCTCATGGTACTGGTAGTCCTGTGCAGTTCTGTCCCTCATAGGAGTTCTCCAAAACCCCAATTTCATCAAACATTAAAATTCAAGTGAATTGATGAGTGTCCCACCGCTAATTGCAACACGCATATCCACCCTCCAAGCAGGTCTCACTGTCCAGACTAGTGACTTCACGTCGACGTCGCCACAGGTCCGCTACCGCGGCGGTGCTTCTGCCACGACCAGGCCGGCCGTAAATATGAAAGAAAAGGTTGCCCTCGCTCGGCGAAGCACACACAGGTGAGTATTCCATTCTTTTATTGGAGGCTGCGTTACAACAAGCAGGAGACAAACAGAGCAGTAAAATCCACCTTACGCGTTTCGGGCTGGCGCCCTTGATGACAGGTGTCTCAGGATGATTTTGAAGAATGCTGCTTGGACGCTTTATAAGTCCCAAATGTACCCACCCAGTGGGCGTCGCAAGTGCTCATGGTACTGGTAGTCCTGTGCAGTTCTGTCCCTCATAGGAGTTCTCCAAAACCCCAATTTCATCAAACATTAAAATTCAAGTGAATTGATGAGTGTCCCACCGCTAATTGCAACACGCATATCCACCCTCCAAGCAGGTCTCACTGTCCAGACTAGTGACTTCACGTCGACGTCACCACAGGTCCGCTACCGCGGCGGTGCTTCTGCCATGACCAGGCCGGCCGTAAATATGAAAGAAAAGGTTGCCCTCGCTCGGCGAAGCACACACAGGTGAGTATTCCATTCTTTTATTGGAGGCTGCGTTACAACAAGCAGGAGACAAACAGAGCAGTAAAATCCACCTTACGCGTTTCGGGCTGGCGCCCTTGATCACAGGTGTCTCAGGATGATTTTGAAGAATGCTGCTTGGACGCTTTATAAGTCCCAAATGTACCCGCCCAGTGGGCGTCGCAAGTGCTCATGGTACTGGTAGTCCTGTGCAGTTCTGTCCCTCATAGGAGTTCTCCAAAACCCCAATTTCATCAAACATTAAAATTCAAGTGAATTGATGAGTGTCCCACCGCTAATTGCAACACGCATATCCACCCTCCAAGCAGGTCTCACTGTCCAGACTAGTGACTTCACGTCAACGTCACCACAGGTCCGCTACCGCGGCGGTGCTTCTGCCACGACCAGGCCGGCCGTAAATATGAAAGAAAAGGTTGCCCTCGCTCGGCGAAGCACACACAGGTGAGTATTCCATTCTTTTATTGGAGGCTGCGTTACAACAAGCAGGAGACAAACAGAGCAGTAAAATCCACCTTACGCGTTTCGGGCTGGCACCCTTGATCACAGGTGTCTCAGGATGATTTTGAAGAATGCTGCTTGGACGCTTTATAAGTCCCAAATGTACCCGCCCAGTGGGCGTCGCAAGTGCTCATGGTACTGGTAGTCCTGTGCAGTTCTGTCCCTCATAGGAGTTCTCCAAAACCCCAATTTCATCAAACATTAAAATTCAAGTGAATTGATGAGTGTCCCACCGCTAATTGCAACACGCATATCCACCCTCCAAGCAGGTCTCACTGTCCAGACTAGTGACTTCACGTCGACGTCACCACAGGTCCGCTACCGCGGCGGTGCTTCTGCCACGACCAGGCCGGCCGTAAATATGAAAGAAAAGGTTGCCCTCGCTCGGCGAAGCACACACAGGTGAGTATTCCATTCTTTTATTGGAGGCTGCGTTACAACAAGCAGGAGACAAACAGAGCAGTAAAATCCACCTTACGCGTTTCGGGCTGGCGCCCTTGATCACAGGTGTCTCAGGATGATTTTGAAGAATGCTGCTTGGACGCTTTATAAGTCCCAAATGTACCCGCCCAGTGGGCGTCGCAAGTGCTCATGGTACTGGTAGTCCTGTGCAGTTCTGTCCCTCATAGGAGTTCTCCAAAACCCCAATTTCATCAAACATTAAAATTCAAGTGAATTGATGAGTGTCCCACCGCTAATTGCAACACGCATATCCACCCTCCAAGCAGGTCTCACTGTCCAGACTAGTGACTTCACGTCGACGTCACCACAGGTCCGCTACCGCGGCGGTGCTTCTGCCACGACCAGGCCGGCCGTAAATATGAAAGAAAAGGTTGCCCTCGCTCGGCGAAGCACACACAGGTGAGTATTCCATTCTTTTATTGGAGGCTGCGTTACAACAAGCAGGAGACAAACAGAGCAGTAAAATCCACCTTACGCGTTTCGGGCTGGCGCCCTTGATCACAGGTGTCTCAGGATGATTTTGAAGAATGCTGCTTGGACGCTTTATAAGTCCCAAATGTACCCGCCCAGTGGGCGTCGCAAGTGCTCATGGTACTGGTAGTCCTGTGCAGTTCTGTCCCTCATAGGAGTTCTCCAAAACCCCAATTTCATCAAACATTAAAATTCAAGTGAATTGATGAGTGTCCCACCGCTAATTGCAACACGCATATCCACCCTCCAAGCAGGTCTCACTGTCCAGACTAGTGACTTCACGTCGACGTCACCACAGGTCCGCTACCGCGGCGGTGCTTCTGCCACGACCAGGCCGGCCGTAAATATGAAAGAAAAGGTTGCCCTCGCTCGGCGAAGCACACACAGGTGAGTATTCCATTCTTTTATTGGAGGCTGCGTTACAACAAGCAGGAGACAAACAGAGCAGTAAAATCCACCTTACGCGTTTCGGGCTGGCGCCCTTGATCACAGGTGTCTCAGGATGATTTTGAAGAATGCTGCTTGGACGCTTTATAAGTCCCAAATGTACCCGCCCAGTGGGCGTCGCAAGTGCTCATGGTACTGGTAGTCCTGTGCAGTTCTGTCCCTCATAGGAGTTCTCCAAAACCCCAATTTCATCAAACATTAAAATTCAAGTGAATTGATGAGTGTCCCACCGCTAATTGCAACACGCATATCCACCCTCCAAGCAGGTCTCACTGTCCAGACTAGTGACTTCACGTCGACGTCACCACAGGTCCGCTACCGCGGCGGTGCTTCTGCCACGACCAGGCCGGCCGTAAATATGAAAGAAAAGGTTGCCCTCGCTCGGCGAAGCACACACAGGTGAGTATTCCATTCTTTTATTGGAGGCTGCGTTACAACAAGCAGGAGACAAACAGAGCAGTAAAATCCACCTTACGCGTTTCGGGCTGGCGCCCTTGATCACAGGTGTCTCAGGATGATTTTGAAGAATGCTGCTTGGACGCTTTATAAGTCCCAAATGTACCCGCCCAGTGGGCGTCGCAAGTGCTCATGGTACTGGTAGTCCTGTGCAGTTCTGTCCCTCATAGGAGTTCTCCAAAACCCCAATTTCATCAAACATTAAAATTCAAGTGAATTGATGAGTGTCCCACCGCTAATTGCAACACGCATATCCACCCTCCAAGCAGGTCTCACTGTCCAGACTAGTGACTTCACGTCGACGTCACCACAGGTCCGCTACCGCGGCGGTGCTTCTGCCACGACCAGGCCGGCCGTAAATATGAAAGAAAAGGTTGCCCTCGCTCGGCGAAGCACACACAGGTGAGTATTCCATTCTTTTATTGGAGGCTGCGTTACAACAAGCAGGAGACAAACAGAGCAGTAAAATCCACCTTACGCGTTTCGGGCTGGCGCCCTTGATCACAGGTGTCTCAGGATGATTTTGAAGAATGCTGCTTGGACGCTTTATAAGTCCCAAATGTACCCGCCCAGTGGGCGTCGCAAGTGCTCATGGTACTGGTAGTCCTGTGCAGTTCTGTCCCTCATAGGAGTTCTCCAAAACCCCAATTTCATCAAACATTAAAATTCAAGTGAATTGATGAGTGTCCCACCGCTAATTGCAACACGCATATCCACCCTCCAAGCAGGTCTCACTGTCCAGACTAGTGACTTCACGTCGACGTCACCACAGGTCCGCTACCGCGGCGGTGCTTCTGCCACGACCAGGCCGGCCGTAAATATGAAAGAAAAGGTTGCCCTCGCTCGGCGAAGCACACACAGGTGAGTATTCCATTCTTTTATTGGAGGCTGCGTTACAACAAGCAGGAGACAAACAGAGCAGTAAAATCCAGCTTACGCGTTTCGGGCTGGCGCCCTTGATCACAGGTGTCTCAGGATGATTTTGAAGAATGCTGCTTGGACGCTTTATAAGTCCCAAATGTACCCGCCCAGTGGGCGTCGCAAGTGCTCATGGTACTGGTAGTCCTGTGCAGTTCTGTCCCTCATAGGAGTTCTCCAAAACCCCAATTTCATCAAACATTAAAATTCAAGTGAATTGATGAGTGTCCCACCGCTAATTGCAACACGCATATCCACCCTCCAAGCAGGTCTCACTGTCCAGACTAGTGACTTCACGTCGACGTCACCACAGGTCCGCTACCGCGGCGGTGCTTCTGCCACGACCAGGCCGGCCGTAAATATGAAAGAAAAGGTTGCCCTCGCTCGGCGAAGCACACACAGGTGAGTATTCCATTCTTTTATTGGAGGCTGCGTTACAACAAGCAGGAGACAAACAGAGCAGTAAAATCCACCTTACGCGTTTCGGGCTGGCGCCCTTGATCACAGGTGTCTCAGGATGATTTTGAAGAATGCTGCTTGGACGCTTTATAAGTCCCAAATGTACCCGCCCAGTGGGCGTCGCAAGTGCTCATGGTACTGGTAGTCCTGTGCAGTTCTGTCCCTCATAGGAGTTTTCCAAAACCCCAATTTCATCAAACATTAAAATTCAAGTGAATTGATGAGTGTCCCACCGCTAATTGCAACACGCATATCCACCCTCCAAGCAGGTCTCACTGTCCAGACTAGTGACTTCACGTCGACGTCACCACAGGTCCGCTACCGCGGCAGTGCTTCTGCCACGACCAGGCCGGCCGTAAATATGAAAGAAAAGGTTGCCCTCGCTCGGCGAAGCACACACAGGTGAGTATTCCATTCTTTTATTGGAGGCTGCGTTACAACAAGCAGGAGACAAACAGAGCAGTAAAATCCACCTTACGCGTTTCGGGCTGGCGCCCTTGATCACAGGTGTCTCAGGATGATTTTGAAGAATGCTGCTTGGACGCTTTATAAGTCCCAAATGTACCCGCCCAGTGGGCGTCGCAAGTGCTCATGGTACTGGTAGTCCTGTGCAGTTCTGTCCCTCATAGGAGTTCTCCAAAACCCCAATTTCATCAAACATTAAAATTCAAGTGAATTGATGAGTGTCCCACCGCTAATTGCAACACGCATATCCACCCTCCAAGCAGGTCTCACTGTCCAGACTAGTGACTTCACGTCGACGTCACCACAGGTCCGCTACCGCGGCGGTGCTTCTGCCGCCACGACCAGGCCGGCCGTAAATATGAAAGAAAAGGTTGCCCTCGCTCGGCGAAGCACACACAGGTGAGTATTCCATTCTTTTATTGGAGGCTGCGTTACAACAAGCAGGAGACAAACAGAGCAGTAAAATCCACCTTACGCGTTTCGGGCTGGCGCCCTTGATCACAGGTGTCTCAGGATGATTTTGAAGAATGCTGCTTGGACGCTTTATAAGTCCCAAATGTACCCGCCCAGTGGGCGTCGCAAGTGCTCATGGTACTGGTAGTCCTGTGCAGTTCTGTCCCTCATAGGAGTTCTCCAAAACCCCAATTTCATCAAACATTAAAATTCAAGTGAATTGATGAGTGTCCCACCGCTAATTGCAACACGCATATCCACCCTCCAAGCAGGTCTCACTGTCCAGACTAGTGACTTCACGTCGACGTCACCACAGGTCCGCTACCGCGGCGGTGCTTCTGCCACGACCAGGCCGGCCGTAAATATGAAAGAAAAGGTTGCCCTCGCTCGGCGAAGCACACACAGGTGAGTATTCCATTCTTTTATTGGAGGCTGCGTTACAACAAGCAGGAGACAAACAGAGCAGTAAAATCCACCTTACGCGTTTCGGGCTGGCGCCCTTGATCACAGGTGTCTCAGGATGATTTTGAAGAATGCTGCTTGGACGCTTTATAAGTCCCAAATGTACCCGCCCAGTGGGCGTCGCAAGTGCTCATGGTACTGGTAGTCCTGTGCAGTTCTGTCCCTCATAGGAGTTCTCCAAAACCCCAATTTCATCAAACATTAAAATTCAAGTGAATTGATGAGTGTCCCACCGCTAATTGCAACACGCATATCCACCCTCCAAGCAGGTCTCACTGTCCAGACTAGTGACTTCACGTCGACGTCACCACAGGTCCGCTACCGCGGCGGTGCTTCTGCCACGACCAGGCCGGCCGTAAATATGAAAGAAAAGGTTGCCCTCGCTCGGCGAAGCACACACAGGTGAGTATTCCATTCTTTTATTGGAGGCTGCGTTACAACAAGCAGGAGACAAACAGAGCAGTAAAATCCACCTTACGCGTTTCGGGCTGGCGCCCTTGATCACAGGTGTCTCAGGATGATTTTGAAGAATGCTGCTTGGACGCTTTATAAGTCCCAAATGTACCCGCCCAGTGGGCGTCGCAAGTGCTCATGGTACTGGTAGTCCTGTGCAGTTCTGTCCCTCATAGGAGTTCTCCAAAACCCCAATTTCATCAAACATTAAAATTCAAGTGAATTGATGAGTGTCCCACCGCTAATTGCAACACGCATATCCACCCTCCAAGCAGGTCTCACTGTCCAGACTAGTGACTTCACGTCGACGTCACCACAGGTCCGCTACCGCGGCGGTGCTTCTGCCACGACCAGGCCGGCCGTAAATATGAAAGAAAAGGTTGCCCTCGCTCGGCGAAGCACACACAGGTGAGTATTCCATTCTTTTATTGGAGGCTGCGTTACAACAAGCAGGAGACAAACAGAGCAGTAAAATCCACCTTACGCGTTTCGGGCTGGCGCCCTTGATCACAGGTGTCTCAGGATGATTTTGAAGAATGCTGCTTGGACGCTTTATAAGTCCCAAATGTACCCGCCCAGTGGGCGTCGCAAGTGCTCATGGTACTGGTAGTCCTGTGCAGTTCTGTCCCTCATAGGAGTTCTCCAAAACCCCAATTTCATCAAACATTAAAATTCAAGTGAATTGATGAGTGTCCCACCGCTAATTGCAACACGCATATCCACCCTCCAAGCAGGTCTCACTGTCCAGACTAGTGACTTCACGTCGACGTCACCACAGGTCCGCTACCGCGGCGGTGCTTCTGCCACGACCAGGCCGGCCGTAAATATGAAAGAAAAGGTTGCCCTCGCTCGGCGAAGCACACACAGGTGAGTATTCCATTCTTTTATTGGAGGCTGCGTTACAACAAGCAGGAGACAAACAGAGCAGTAAAATCCACCTTACGCGTTTCGGGCTGGCGCCCTTGATCACAGGTGTCTCAGGATGATTTTGAAGAATGCTGCTTGGACGCTTTATAAGTCCCAAATGTACCCGCCCAGTGGGCGTCGCAAGTGCTCATGGTACTGGTAGTCCTGTGCAGTTCTGTCCCTCATAGGAGTTCTCCAAAACCCCAATTTCATCAAACATTAAAATTCAAGTGAATTGATGAGTGTCCCACCGCTAATTGCAACACGCATATCCACCCTCCAAGCAGGTCTCACTGTCCAGACTAGTGACTTCACGTCGACGTCACCACAGGTCCGCTACCGCGGCGGTGCTTCTGCCACGACCAGGCCGGCCGTAAATATGAAAGAAAAGGTTGCCCTCGCTCGGCGAAGCACACACAGGTGAGTATTCCATTCTTTTATTGGAGGCTGCGTTACAACAAGCAGGAGACAAACAGAGCAGTAAAATCCACCTTACGCGTTTCGGGCTGGCGCCCTTGATCACAGGTGTCTCAGGATGATTTTGAAGAATGCTGCTTGGACGCTTTATAAGTCCCAAATGTACCCGCCCAGTGGGCGTCGCAAGTGCTCATGGTACTGGTAGTCCTGTGCAGTTCTGTCCCTCATAGGAGTTCTCCAAAACCCCAATTTCATCAAACATTAAAATTCAAGTGAATTGATGAGTGTCCCACCGCTAATTGCAACACGCATATCCACCCTCCAAGCAGGTCTCACTGTCCAGACTAGTGACTTCACGTCGACGTCACCACAGGTCCGCTACCGCGGCGGTGCTTCTGCCACGACCAGGCCGGCCGTAAATATGAAAGAAAAGGTTGCCCTCGCTCGGCGAAGCACACACAGGTGAGTATTCCATTCTTTTATTGGAGGCTGCGTTACAACAAGCAGGAGACAAACAGAGCAGTAAAATCCACCTTACGCGTTTCGGGCTGGCGCCCTTGATCACAGGTGTCTCAGGATGATTTTGAAGAATGCTGCTTGGACGCTTTATAAGTCCCAAATGTACCCGCCCAGTGGGCGTCGCAAGTGCTCATGGTACTGGTAGTCCTGTGCAGTTCTGTCCCTCATAGGAGTTCTCCAAAACCCCAATTTCATCAAACATTAAAATTCAAGTGAATTGATGAGTGTCCCACCGCTAATTGCAACACGCATATCCACCCTCCAAGCAGGTCTCACTGTCCAGACTAGTGACTTCACGTCGACGTCACCACAGGTCCGCTACCGCGGCGGTGCTTCTGCCACGACCAGGCCGGCCGTAAATATGAAAGAAAAGGTTGCCCTCGCTCGGCGAAGCACACACAGGTGAGTATTCCATTCTTTTATTGGAGGCTGCGTTACAACAAGCAGGAGACAAACAGAGCAGTAAAATCCACCTTACGCGTTTCGGGCTGGCGCCCTTGATCACAGGTGTCTCAGGATGATTTTGAAGAATGCTGCTTGGACGCTTTATAAGTCCCAAATGTACCCGCCCAGTGGGCGTCGCAAGTGCTCATGGTACTGGTAGTCCTGTGCAGTTCTGTCCCTCATAGGAGTTCTCCAAAACCCCAATTTCATCAAACATTAAAATTCAAGTGAATTGATGAGTGTCCCACCGCTAATTGCAACACGCATATCCACCCTCCAAGCAGGTCTCACTGTCCAGACTAGTGACTTCACGTCGACGTCACCACAGGTCCGCTACCGCGGCGGTGCTTCTGCCACGACCAGGCCGGCCGTAAATATGAAAGAAAAGGTTGCCCTCGCTCGGCGAAGCACACACAGGTGAGTATTCCATTCTTTTATTGGAGGCTGCGTTACAACAAGCAGGAGACAAACAGAGCAGTAAAATCCACCTTACGCGTTTCGGGCTGGCGCCCTTGATCACAGGTGTCTCAGGATGATTTTGAAGAATGCTGCTTGGACGCTTTATAAGTCCCAAATGTACCCGCCCAGTGGGCGTCGCAAGTGCTCATGGTACTGGTAGTCCTGTGCAGTTCTGTCCCTCATAGGAGTTCTCCAAAACCCCAATTTCATCAAACATTAAAATTCAAGTGAATTGATGAGTGTCCCACCGCTAATTGCAACACGCATATCCACCCTCCAAGCAGGTCTCACTGTCCAGACTAGTGACTTCACGTCGACGTCACCACAGGTCCGCTACCGCGGCGGTGCTTCTGCCACGACCAGGCCGGCCGTAAATATGAAAGAAAAGGTTGCCCTCGCTCGGCGAAGCACACACAGGTGAGTATTCCATTCTTTTATTGGAGGCTGCGTTACAACAAGCAGGAGACAAACAGAGCAGTAAAATCCACCTTACGCGTTTCGGGCTGGCGCCCTTGATCACAGGTGTCTCAGGATGATTTTGAAGAATGCTGCTTGGACGCTTTATAAGTCCCAAATGTACCCGCCCAGTGGGCGTCGCAAGTGCTCATGGTACTGGTAGTCCTGTGCAGTTCTGTCCCTCATAGGAGTTCTCCAAAACCCCAATTTCATCAAACATTAAAATTCAAGTGAATTGATGAGTGTCCCACCGCTAATTGCAACACGCATATCCACCCTCCAAGCAGGTCTCACTGTCCAGACTAGTGACTTCACGTCGACGTCACCACAGGTCCGCTACCGCGGCGGTGCTTCTGCCACGACCAGGCCGGCCGTAAATATGAAAGAAAAGGTTGCCCTCGCTCGGCGAAGCACACACAGGTGAGTATTCCATTCTTTTATTGGAGGCTGCGTTACAACAAGCAGGAGACAAACAGAGCAGTAAAATCCACCTTACGCGTTTCGGGCTGGCGCCCTTGATCACAGGTGTCTCAGGATGATTTTGAAGAATGCTGCTTGGACGCTTTATAAGTCCCAAATGTACCCGCCCAGTGGGCGTCGCAAGTGCTCATGGTACTGGTAGTCCTGTGCAGTTCTGTCCCTCATAGGAGTTCTCCAAAACCCCAATTTCATCAAACATTAAAATTCAAGTGAATTGATGAGTGTCCCACCGCTAATTGCAACACGCATATCCACCCTCCAAGCAGGTCTCACTGTCCAGACTAGTGACTTCACGTCGACGTCACCACAGGTCCGCTACCGCGGCGGTGCTTCTGCCACGACCAGGCCGGCCGTAAATATGAAAGAAAAGGTTGCCCTCGCTCGGCGAAGCACACACAGGTGAGTATTCCATTCTTTTATTGGAGGCTGCGTTACAACAAGCAGGAGACAAACAGAGCAGTAAAATCCACCTTACGCGTTTCGGGCTGGCGCCCTTGATCACAGGTGTCTCAGGATGATTTTGAAGAATGCTGCTTGGACGCTTTATAAGTCCCAAATGTACCCGCCCAGTGGGCGTCGCAAGTGCTCATGGTACTGGTAGTCCTGTGCAGTTCTGTCCCTCATAGGAGTTCTCCAAAACCCCAATTTCATCAAACATTAAAATTCAAGTGAATTGATGAGTGTCCCACCGCTAATTGCAACACGCATATCCACCCTCCAAGCAGGTCTCACTGTCCAGACTAGTGACTTCACGTCGACGTCACCACAGGTCCGCTACCGCGGCGGTGCTTCTGCCACGACCAGGCCGGCCGTAAATATGAAAGAAAAGGTTGCCCTCGCTCGGCGAAGCACACACAGGTGAGTATTCCATTCTTTTATTGGAGGCTGCGTTACAACAAGCAGGAGACAAACAGAGCAGTAAAATCCACCTTACGCGTTTCGGGCTGGCGCCCTTGATCACAGGTGTCTCAGGATGATTTTGAAGAATGCTGCTTGGACGCTTTATAAGTCCCAAATGTACCCGCCCAGTGGGCGTCGCAAGTGCTCATGGTACTGGTAGTCCTGTGCAGTTCTGTCCCTCATAGGAGTTCTCCAAAACCCCAATTTCATCAAACATTAAAATTCAAGTGAATTGATGAGTGTCCCACCGCTAATTGCAACACGCATATCCACCCTCCAAGCAGGTCTCACTGTCCAGACTAGTGACTTCACGTCGACGTCACCACAGGTCCGCTACCGCGGCGGTGCTTCTGCCACGACCAGGCCGGCCGTAAATATGAAAGAAAAGGTTGCCCTCGCTCGGCGAAGCACACACAGGTGAGTATTCCATTCTTTTATTGGAGGCTGCGTTACAACAAGCAGGAGACAAACAGAGCAGTAAAATCCACCTTACGCGTTTCGGGCTGGCGCCCTTGATCACAGGTGTCTCAGGATGATTTTGAAGAATGCTGCTTGGACGCTTTATAAGTCCCAAATGTACCCGCCCAGTGGGCGTCGCAAGTGCTCATGGTACTGGTAGTCCTGTGCAGTTCTGTCCCTCATAGGAGTTCTCCAAAACCCCAATTTCATCAAACATTAAAATTCAAGTGAATTGATGAGTGTCCCACCGCTAATTGCAACACGCATATCCACCCTCCAAGCAGGTCTCACTGTCCAGACTAGTGACTTCACGTCGACGTCACCACAGGTCCGCTACCGCGGCGGTGCTTCTGCCACGACCAGGCCGGCCGTAAATATGAAAGAAAAGGTTGCCCTCGCTCGGCGAAGCACACACAGGTGAGTATTCCATTCTTTTATTGGAGGCTGCGTTACAACAAGCAGGAGACAAACAGAGCAGTAAAATCCACCTTACGCGTTTCGGGCTGGCGCCCTTGATCACAGGTGTCTCAGGATGATTTTGAAGAATGCTGCTTGGACGCTTTATAAGTCCCAAATGTACCCGCCCAGTGGGCGTCGCAAGTGCTCATGGTACTGGTAGTCCTGTGCAGTTCTGTCCCTCATAGGAGTTCTCCAAAACCCCAATTTCATCAAACATTAAAATTCAAGTGAATTGATGAGTGTCCCACCGCTAATTGCAACACGCATATCCACCCTCCAAGCAGGTCTCACTGTCCAGACTAGTGACTTCACGTCGACGTCACCACAGGTCCGCTACCGCGGCGGTGCTTCTGCCACGACCAGGCCGGCCGTAAATATGAAAGAAAAGGTTGCCCTCGCTCGGCGAAGCACACACAGGTGAGTATTCCATTCTTTTATTGGAGGCTGCGTTACAACAAGCAGGAGACAAACAGAGCAGTAAAATCCACCTTACGCGTTTCGGGCTGGCGCCCTTGATCACAGGTGTCTCAGGATGATTTTGAAGAATGCTGCTTGGACGCTTTATAAGTCCCAAATGTACCCGCCCAGTGGGCGTCGCAAGTGCTCATGGTACTGGTAGTCCTGTGCAGTTCTGTCCCTCATAGGAGTTCTCCAAAACCCCAATTTCATCAAACATTAAAATTCAAGTGAATTGATGAGTGTCCCACCGCTAATTGCAACACGCATATCCACCCTCCAAGCAGGTCTCACTGTCCAGACTAGTGACTTCACGTCGACGTCACCACAGGTCCGCTACCGCGGCGGTGCTTCTGCCACGACCAGGCCGGCCGTAAATATGAAAGAAAAGGTTGCCCTCGCTCGGCGAAGCACACACAGGTGAGTATTCCATTCTTTTATTGGAGGCTGCGTTACAACAAGCAGGAGACAAACAGAGCAGTAAAATCCACCTTACGCGTTTCGGGCTGGCGCCCTTGATCACAGGTGTCTCAGGATGATTTTGAAGAATGCTGCTTGGACGCTTTATAAGTCCCAAATGTACCCGCCCAGTGGGCGTCGCAAGTGCTCATGGTACTGGTAGTCCTGTGCAGTTCTGTCCCTCATAGGAGTTCTCCAAAACCCCAATTTCATCAAACATTAAAATTCAAGTGAATTGATGAGTGTCCCACCGCTAATTGCAACACGCATATCCACCCTCCAAGCAGGTCTCACTGTCCAGACTAGTGACTTCACGTCGACGTCACCACAGGTCCGCTACCGCGGCGGTGCTTCTGCCACGACCAGGCCGGCCGTAAATATGAAAGAAAAGGTTGCCCTCGCTCGGCGAAGCACACACAGGTGAGTATTCCATTCTTTTATTGGAGGCTGCGTTACAACAAGCAGGAGACAAACAGAGCAGTAAAATCCACCTTACGCGTTTCGGGCTGGCGCCCTTGATCACAGGTGTCTCAGGATGATTTTGAAGAATGCTGCTTGGACGCTTTATAAGTCCCAAATGTACCCGCCCAGTGGGCGTCGCAAGTGCTCATGGTACTGGTAGTCCTGTGCAGTTCTGTCCCTCATAGGAGTTCTCCAAAACCCCAATTTCATCAAACATTAAAATTCAAGTGAATTGATGAGTGTCCCACCGCTAATTGCAACACGCATATCCACCCTCCAAGCAGGTCTCACTGTCCAGACTAGTGACTTCACGTCGACGTCACCACAGGTCCGCTACCGCGGCGGTGCTTCTGCCACGACCAGGCCGGCCGTAAATATGAAAGAAAAGGTTGCCCTCGCTCGGCGAAGCACACACAGGTGAGTATTCCATTCTTTTATTGGAGGCTGCGTTACAACAAGCAGGAGACAAACAGAGCAGTAAAATCCACCTTACGCGTTTCGGGCTGGCGCCCTTGATCACAGGTGTCTCAGGATGATTTTGAAGAATGCTGCTTGGACGCTTTATAAGTCCCAAATGTACCCGCCCAGTGGGCGTCGCAAGTGCTCATGGTACTGGTAGTCCTGTGCAGTTCTGTCCCTCATAGGAGTTCTCCAAAACCCCAATTTCATCAAACATTAAAATTCAAGTGAATTGATGAGTGTCCCACCGCTAATTGCAACACGCATATCCACCCTCCAAGCAGGTCTCACTGTCCAGACTAGTGACTTCACGTCGACGTCACCACAGGTCCGCTACCGCGGCGGTGCTTCTGCCACGACCAGGCCGGCCGTAAATATGAAAGAAAAGGTTGCCCTCGCTCGGCGAAGCACACACAGGTGAGTATTCCATTCTTTTATTGGAGGCTGCGTTACAACAAGCAGGAGACAAACAGAGCAGTAAAATCCACCTTACGCGTTTCGGGCTGGCGCCCTTGATCACAGGTGTCTCAGGATGATTTTGAAGAATGCTGCTTGGACGCTTTATAAGTCCCAAATGTACCCGCCCAGTGGGCGTCGCAAGTGCTCATGGTACTGGTAGTCCTGTGCAGTTCTGTCCCTCATAGGAGTTCTCCAAAACCCCAATTTCATCAAACATTAAAATTCAAGTGAATTGATGAGTGTCCCACCGCTAATTGCAACACGCATATCCACCCTCCAAGCAGGTCTCACTGTCCAGACTAGTGACTTCACGTCGACGTCACCACAGGTCCGCTACCGCGGCGGTGCTTCTGCCACGACCAGGCCGGCCGTAAATATGAAAGAAAAGGTTGCCCTCGCTCGGCGAAGCACACACAGGTGAGTATTCCATTCTTTTATTGGAGGCTGCGTTACAACAAGCAGGAGACAAACAGAGCAGTAAAATCCACCTTACGCGTTTCGGGCTGGCGCCCTTGATCACAGGTGTCTCAGGATGATTTTGAAGAATGCTGCTTGGACGCTTTATAAGTCCCAAATGTACCCGCCCAGTGGGCGTCGCAAGTGCTCATGGTACTGGTAGTCCTGTGCAGTTCTGTCCCTCATAGGAGTTCTCCAAAACCCCAATTTCATCAAACATTAAAATTCAAGTGAATTGATGAGTGTCCCACCGCTAATTGCAACACGCATATCCACCCTCCAAGCAGGTCTCACTGTCCAGACTAGTGACTTCACGTCGACGTCACCACAGGTCCGCTACCGCGGCGGTGCTTCTGCCACGACCAGGCCGGCCGTAAATATGAAAGAAAAGGTTGCCCTCGCTCGGCGAAGCACACACAGGTGAGTATTCCATTCTTTTATTGGAGGCTGCGTTACAACAAGCAGGAGACAAACAGAGCAGTAAAATCCACCTTACGCGTTTCGGGCTGGCGCCCTTGATCACAGGTGTCTCAGGATGATTTTGAAGAATGCTGCTTGGACGCTTTATAAGTCCCAAATGTACCCGCCCAGTGGGCGTCGCAAGTGCTCATGGTACTGGTAGTCCTGTGCAGTTCTGTCCCTCATAGGAGTTCTCCAAAACCCCAATTTCATCAAACATTAAAATTCAAGTGAATTGATGAGTGTCCCACCGCTAATTGCAACACGCATATCCACCCTCCAAGCAGGTCTCACTGTCCAGACTAGTGACTTCACGTCGACGTCACCACAGGTCCGCTACCGCGGCGGTGCTTCTGCCACGACCAGGCCGGCCGTAAATATGAAAGAAAAGGTTGCCCTCGCTCGGCGAAGCACACACAGGTGAGTATTCCATTCTTTTATTGGAGGCTGCGTTACAACAAGCAGGAGACAAACAGAGCAGTAAAATCCACCTTACGCGTTTCGGGCTGGCGCCCTTGATCACAGGTGTCTCAGGATGATTTTGAAGAATGCTGCTTGGACGCTTTATAAGTCCCAAATGTACCCGCCCAGTGGGCGTCGCAAGTGCTCATGGTACTGGTAGTCCTGTGCAGTTCTGTCCCTCATAGGAGTTCTCCAAAACCCCAATTTCATCAAACATTAAAATTCAAGTGAATTGATGAGTGTCCCACCGCTAATTGCAACACGCATATCCACCCTCCAAGCAGGTCTCACTGTCCAGACTAGTGACTTCACGTCGACGTCACCACAGGTCCGCTACCGCGGCGGTGCTTCTGCCACGACCAGGCCGGCCGTAAATATGAAAGAAAAGGTTGCCCTCGCTCGGCGAAGCACACACAGGTGAGTATTCCATTCTTTTATTGGAGGCTGCGTTACAACAAGCAGGAGACAAACAGAGCAGTAAAATCCACCTTACGCGTTTCGGGCTGGCGCCCTTGATCACAGGTGTCTCAGGATGATTTTGAAGAATGCTGCTTGGACGCTTTATAAGTCCCAAATGTACCCGCCCAGTGGGCGTCGCAAGTGCTCATGGTACTGGTAGTCCTGTGCAGTTCTGTCCCTCATAGGAGTTCTCCAAAACCCCAATTTCATCAAACATTAAAATTCAAGTGAATTGATGAGTGTCCCACCGCTAATTGCAACACGCATATCCACCCTCCAAGCAGGTCTCACTGTCCAGACTAGTGACTTCACGTCGACGTCACCACAGGTCCGCTACCGCGGCGGTGCTTCTGCCACGACCAGGCCGGCCGTAAATATGAAAGAAAAGGTTGCCCTCGCTCGGCGAAGCACACACAGGTGAGTATTCCATTCTTTTATTGGAGGCTGCGTTACAACAAGCAGGAGACAAACAGAGCAGTAAAATCCACCTTACGCGTTTCGGGCTGGCGCCCTTGATCACAGGTGTCTCAGGATGATTTTGAAGAATGCTGCTTGGACGCTTTATAAGTCCCAAATGTACCCGCCCAGTGGGCGTCGCAAGTGCTCATGGTACTGGTAGTCCTGTGCAGTTCTGTCCCTCATAGGAGTTCTCCAAAACCCCAATTTCATCAAACATTAAAATTCAAGTGAATTGATGAGTGTCCCACCGCTAATTGCAACACGCATATCCACCCTCCAAGCAGGTCTCACTGTCCAGACTAGTGACTTCACGTCGACGTCACCACAGGTCCGCTACCGCGGCGGTGCTTCTGCCACGACCAGGCCGGCCGTAAATATGAAAGAAAAGGTTGCCCTCGCTCGGCGAAGCACACACAGGTGAGTATTCCATTCTTTTATTGGAGGCTGCGTTACAACAAGCAGGAGACAAACAGAGCAGTAAAATCCACCTTACGCGTTTCGGGCTGGCGCCCTTGATCACAGGTGTCTCAGGATGATTTTGAAGAATGCTGCTTGGACGCTTTATAAGTCCCAAATGTACCCGCCCAGTGGGCGTCGCAAGTGCTCATGGTACTGGTAGTCCTGTGCAGTTCTGTCCCTCATAGGAGTTCTCCAAAACCCCAATTTCATCAAACATTAAAATTCAAGTGAATTGATGAGTGTCCCACCGCTAATTGCAACACGCATATCCACCCTCCAAGCAGGTCTCACTGTCCAGACTAGTGACTTCACGTCGACGTCACCACAGGTCCGCTACCGCGGCGGTGCTTCTGCCACGACCAGGCCGGCCGTAAATATGAAAGAAAAGGTTGCCCTCGCTCGGCGAAGCACACACAGGTGAGTATTCCATTCTTTTATTGGAGGCTGCGTTACAACAAGCAGGAGACAAACAGAGCAGTAAAATCCACCTTACGCGTTTCGGGCTGGCGCCCTTGATCACAGGTGTCTCAGGATGATTTTGAAGAATGCTGCTTGGACGCTTTATAAGTCCCAAATGTACCCGCCCAGTGGGCGTCGCAAGTGCTCATGGTACTGGTAGTCCTGTGCAGTTCTGTCCCTCATAGGAGTTCTCCAAAACCCCAATTTCATCAAACATTAAAATTCAAGTGAATTGATGAGTGTCCCACCGCTAATTGCAACACGCATATCCACCCTCCAAGCAGGTCTCACTGTCCAGACTAGTGACTTCACGTCGACGTCACCACAGGTCCGCTACCGCGGCGGTGCTTCTGCCACGACCAGGCCGGCCGTAAATATGAAAGAAAAGGTTGCCCTCGCTCGGCGAAGCACACACAGGTGAGTATTCCATTCTTTTATTGGAGGCTGCGTTACAACAAGCAGGAGACAAACAGAGCAGTAAAATCCACCTTACGCGTTTCGGGCTGGCGCCCTTGATCACAGGTGTCTCAGGATGATTTTGAAGAATGCTGCTTGGACGCTTTATAAGTCCCAAATGTACCCGCCCAGTGGGCGTCGCAAGTGCTCATGGTACTGGTAGTCCTGTGCAGTTCTGTCCCTCATAGGAGTTCTCCAAAACCCCAATTTCATCAAACATTAAAATTCAAGTGAATTGATGAGTGTCCCACCGCTAATTGCAACACGCATATCCACCCTCCAAGCAGGTCTCACTGTCCAGACTAGTGACTTCACGTCGACGTCACCACAGGTCCGCTACCGCGGCGGTGCTTCTGCCACGACCAGGCCGGCCGTAAATATGAAAGAAAAGGTTGCCCTCGCTCGGCGAAGCACACACAGGTGAGTATTCCATTCTTTTATTGGAGGCTGCGTTACAACAAGCAGGAGACAAACAGAGCAGTAAAATCCACCTTACGCGTTTCGGGCTGGCGCCCTTGATCACAGGTGTCTCAGGATGATTTTGAAGAATGCTGCTTGGACGCTTTATAAGTCCCAAATGTACCCGCCCAGTGGGCGTCGCAAGTGCTCATGGTACTGGTAGTCCTGTGCAGTTCTGTCCCTCATAGGAGTTCTCCAAAACCCCAATTTCATCAAACATTAAAATTCAAGTGAATTGATGAGTGTCCCACCGCTAATTGCAACACGCATATCCACCCTCCAAGCAGGTCTCACTGTCCAGACTAGTGACTTCACGTCGACGTCACCACAGGTCCGCTACCGCGGCGGTGCTTCTGCCACGACCAGGCCGGCCGTAAATATGAAAGAAAAGGTTGCCCTCGCTCGGCGAAGCACACACAGGTGAGTATTCCATTCTTTTATTGGAGGCTGCGTTACAACAAGCAGGAGACAAACAGAGCAGTAAAATCCACCTTACGCGTTTCGGGCTGGCGCCCTTGATCACAGGTGTCTCAGGATGATTTTGAAGAATGCTGCTTGGACGCTTTATAAGTCCCAAATGTACCCGCCCAGTGGGCGTCGCAAGTGCTCATGGTACTGGTAGTCCTGTGCAGTTCTGTCCCTCATAGGAGTTCTCCAAAACCCCAATTTCATCAAACATTAAAATTCAAGTGAATTGATGAGTGTCCCACCGCTAATTGCAACACGCATATCCACCCTCCAAGCAGGTCTCACTGTCCAGACTAGTGACTTCACGTCGACGTCACCACAGGTCCGCTACCGCGGCGGTGCTTCTGCCACGACCAGGCCGGCCGTAAATATGAAAGAAAAGGTTGCCCTCGCTCGGCGAAGCACACACAGGTGAGTATTCCATTCTTTTATTGGAGGCTGCGTTACAACAAGCAGGAGACAAACAGAGCAGTAAAATCCACCTTACGCGTTTCGGGCTGGCGCCCTTGATCACAGGTGTCTCAGGATGATTTTGAAGAATGCTGCTTGGACGCTTTATAAGTCCCAAATGTACCCGCCCAGTGGGCGTCGCAAGTGCTCATGGTACTGGTAGTCCTGTGCAGTTCTGTCCCTCATAGGAGTTCTCCAAAACCCCAATTTCATCAAACATTAAAATTCAAGTGAATTGATGAGTGTCCCACCGCTAATTGCAACACGCATATCCACCCTCCAAGCAGGTCTCACTGTCCAGACTAGTGACTTCACGTCGACGTCACCACAGGTCCGCTACCGCGGCGGTGCTTCTGCCACGACCAGGCCGGCCGTAAATATGAAAGAAAAGGTTGCCCTCGCTCGGCGAAGCACACACAGGTGAGTATTCCATTCTTTTATTGGAGGCTGCGTTACAACAAGCAGGAGACAAACAGAGCAGTAAAATCCACCTTACGCGTTTCGGGCTGGCGCCCTTGATCACAGGTGTCTCAGGATGATTTTGAAGAATGCTGCTTGGACGCTTTATAAGTCCCAAATGTACCCGCCCAGTGGGCGTCGCAAGTGCTCATGGTACTGGTAGTCCTGTGCAGTTCTGTCCCTCATAGGAGTTCTCCAAAACCCCAATTTCATCAAACATTAAAATTCAAGTGAATTGATGAGTGTCCCACCGCTAATTGCAACACGCATATCCACCCTCCAAGCAGGTCTCACTGTCCAGACTAGTGACTTCACGTCGACGTCACCACAGGTCCGCTACCGCGGCGGTGCTTCTGCCACGACCAGGCCGGCCGTAAATATGAAAGAAAAGGTTGCCCTCGCTCGGCGAAGCACACACAGGTGAGTATTCCATTCTTTTATTGGAGGCTGCGTTACAACAAGCAGGAGACAAACAGAGCAGTAAAATCCACCTTACGCGTTTCGGGCTGGCGCCCTTGATCACAGGTGTCTCAGGATGATTTTGAAGAATGCTGCTTGGACGCTTTATAAGTCCCAAATGTACCCGCCCAGTGGGCGTCGCAAGTGCTCATGGTACTGGTAGTCCTGTGCAGTTCTGTCCCTCATAGGAGTTCTCCAAAACCCCAATTTCATCAAACATTAAAATTCAAGTGAATTGATGAGTGTCCCACCGCTAATTGCAACACGCATATCCACCCTCCAAGCAGGTCTCACTGTCCAGACTAGTGACTTCACGTCGACGTCACCACAGGTCCGCTACCGCGGCGGTGCTTCTGCCACGACCAGGCCGGCCGTAAATATGAAAGAAAAGGTTGCCCTCGCTCGGCGAAGCACACACAGGTGAGTATTCCATTCTTTTATTGGAGGCTGCGTTACAACAAGCAGGAGACAAACAGAGCAGTAAAATCCACCTTACGCGTTTCGGGCTGGCGCCCTTGATCACAGGTGTCTCAGGATGATTTTGAAGAATGCTGCTTGGACGCTTTATAAGTCCCAAATGTACCCGCCCAGTGGGCGTCGCAAGTGCTCATGGTACTGGTAGTCCTGTGCAGTTCTGTCCCTCATAGGAGTTCTCCAAAACCCCAATTTCATCAAACATTAAAATTCAAGTGAATTGATGAGTGTCCCACCGCTAATTGCAACACGCATATCCACCCTCCAAGCAGGTCTCACTGTCCAGACTAGTGACTTCACGTCGACGTCACCACAGGTCCGCTACCGCGGCGGTGCTTCTGCCACGACCAGGCCGGCCGTAAATATGAAAGAAAAGGTTGCCCTCGCTCGGCGAAGCACACACAGGTGAGTATTCCATTCTTTTATTGGAGGCTGCGTTACAACAAGCAGGAGACAAACAGAGCAGTAAAATCCACCTTACGCGTTTCGGGCTGGCGCCCTTGATCACAGGTGTCTCAGGATGATTTTGAAGAATGCTGCTTGGACGCTTTATAAGTCCCAAATGTACCCGCCCAGTGGGCGTCGCAAGTGCTCATGGTACTGGTAGTCCTGTGCAGTTCTGTCCCTCATAGGAGTTCTCCAAAACCCCAATTTCATCAAACATTAAAATTCAAGTGAATTGATGAGTGTCCCACCGCTAATTGCAACACGCATATCCACCCTCCAAGCAGGTCTCACTGTCCAGACTAGTGACTTCACGTCGACGTCACCACAGGTCCGCTACCGCGGCGGTGCTTCTGCCACGACCAGGCCGGCCGTAAATATGAAAGAAAAGGTTGCCCTCGCTCGGCGAAGCACACACAGGTGAGTATTCCATTCTTTTATTGGAGGCTGCGTTACAACAAGCAGGAGACAAACAGAGCAGTAAAATCCACCTTACGCGTTTCGGGCTGGCGCCCTTGATCACAGGTGTCTCAGGATGATTTTGAAGAATGCTGCTTGGACGCTTTATAAGTCCCAAATGTACCCGCCCAGTGGGCGTCGCAAGTGCTCATGGTACTGGTAGTCCTGTGCAGTTCTGTCCCTCATAGGAGTTCTCCAAAACCCCAATTTCATCAAACATTAAAATTCAAGTGAATTGATGAGTGTCCCACCGCTAATTGCAACACGCATATCCACCCTCCAAGCAGGTCTCACTGTCCAGACTAGTGACTTCACGTCGACGTCACCACAGGTCCGCTACCGCGGCGGTGCTTCTGCCACGACCAGGCCGGCCGTAAATATGAAAGAAAAGGTTGCCCTCGCTCGGCGAAGCACACACAGGTGAGTATTCCATTCTTTTATTGGAGGCTGCGTTACAACAAGCAGGAGACAAACAGAGCAGTAAAATCCACCTTACGCGTTTCGGGCTGGCGCCCTTGATCACAGGTGTCTCAGGATGATTTTGAAGAATGCTGCTTGGACGCTTTATAAGTCCCAAATGTACCCGCCCAGTGGGCGTCGCAAGTGCTCATGGTACTGGTAGTCCTGTGCAGTTCTGTCCCTCATAGGAGTTCTCCAAAACCCCAATTTCATCAAACATTAAAATTCAAGTGAATTGATGAGTGTCCCACCGCTAATTGCAACACGCATATCCACCCTCCAAGCAGGTCTCACTGTCCAGACTAGTGACTTCACGTCGACGTCACCACAGGTCCGCTACCGCGGCGGTGCTTCTGCCACGACCAGGCCGGCCGTAAATATGAAAGAAAAGGTTGCCCTCGCTCGGCGAAGCACACACAGGTGAGTATTCCATTCTTTTATTGGAGGCTGCGTTACAACAAGCAGGAGACAAACAGAGCAGTAAAATCCACCTTACGCGTTTCGGGCTGGCGCCCTTGATCACAGGTGTCTCAGGATGATTTTGAAGAATGCTGCTTGGACGCTTTATAAGTCCCAAATGTACCCGCCCAGTGGGCGTCGCAAGTGCTCATGGTACTGGTAGTCCTGTGCAGTTCTGTCCCTCATAGGAGTTCTCCAAAACCCCAATTTCATCAAACATTAAAATTCAAGTGAATTGATGAGTGTCCCACCGCTAATTGCAACACGCATATCCACCCTCCAAGCAGGTCTCACTGTCCAGACTAGTGACTTCACGTCGACGTCACCACAGGTCCGCTACCGCGGCGGTGCTTCTGCCACGACCAGGCCGGCCGTAAATATGAAAGAAAAGGTTGCCCTCGCTCGGCGAAGCACACACAGGTGAGTATTCCATTCTTTTATTGGAGGCTGCGTTACAACAAGCAGGAGACAAACAGAGCAGTAAAATCCACCTTACGCGTTTCGGGCTGGCGCCCTTGATCACAGGTGTCTCAGGATGATTTTGAAGAATGCTGCTTGGACGCTTTATAAGTCCCAAATGTACCCGCCCAGTGGGCGTCGCAAGTGCTCATGGTACTGGTAGTCCTGTGCAGTTCTGTCCCTCATAGGAGTTCTCCAAAACCCCAATTTCATCAAACATTAAAATTCAAGTGAATTGATGAGTGTCCCACCGCTAATTGCAACACGCATATCCACCCTCCAAGCAGGTCTCACTGTCCAGACTAGTGACTTCACGTCGACGTCACCACAGGTCCGCTACCGCGGCGGTGCTTCTGCCACGACCAGGCCGGCCGTAAATATGAAAGAAAAGGTTGCCCTCGCTCGGCGAAGCACACACAGGTGAGTATTCCATTCTTTTATTGGAGGCTGCGTTACAACAAGCAGGAGACAAACAGAGCAGTAAAATCCACCTTACGCGTTTCGGGCTGGCGCCCTTGATCACAGGTGTCTCAGGATGATTTTGAAGAATGCTGCTTGGACGCTTTATAAGTCCCAAATGTACCCGCCCAGTGGGCGTCGCAAGTGCTCATGGTACTGGTAGTCCTGTGCAGTTCTGTCCCTCATAGGAGTTCTCCAAAACCCCAATTTCATCAAACATTAAAATTCAAGTGAATTGATGAGTGTCCCACCGCTAATTGCAACACGCATATCCACCCTCCAAGCAGGTCTCACTGTCCAGACTAGTGACTTCACGTCGACGTCACCACAGGTCCGCTACCGCGGCGGTGCTTCTGCCACGACCAGGCCGGCCGTAAATATGAAAGAAAAGGTTGCCCTCGCTCGGCGAAGCACACACAGGTGAGTATTCCATTCTTTTATTGGAGGCTGCGTTACAACAAGCAGGAGACAAACAGAGCAGTAAAATCCACCTTACGCGTTTCGGGCTGGCGCCCTTGATCACAGGTGTCTCAGGATGATTTTGAAGAATGCTGCTTGGACGCTTTATAAGTCCCAAATGTACCCGCCCAGTGGGCGTCGCAAGTGCTCATGGTACTGGTAGTCCTGTGCAGTTCTGTCCCTCATAGGAGTTCTCCAAAACCCCAATTTCATCAAACATTAAAATTCAAGTGAATTGATGAGTGTCCCACCGCTAATTGCAACACGCATATCCACCCTCCAAGCAGGTCTCACTGTCCAGACTAGTGACTTCACGTCGACGTCACCACAGGTCCGCTACCGCGGCGGTGCTTCTGCCACGACCAGGCCGGCCGTAAATATGAAAGAAAAGGTTGCCCTCGCTCGGCGAAGCACACACAGGTGAGTATTCCATTCTTTTATTGGAGGCTGCGTTACAACAAGCAGGAGACAAACAGAGCAGTAAAATCCACCTTACGCGTTTCGGGCTGGCGCCCTTGATCACAGGTGTCTCAGGATGATTTTGAAGAATGCTGCTTGGACGCTTTATAAGTCCCAAATGTACCCGCCCAGTGGGCGTCGCAAGTGCTCATGGTACTGGTAGTCCTGTGCAGTTCTGTCCCTCATAGGAGTTCTCCAAAACCCCAATTTCATCAAACATTAAAATTCAAGTGAATTGATGAGTGTCCCACCGCTAATTGCAACACGCATATCCACCCTCCAAGCAGGTCTCACTGTCCAGACTAGTGACTTCACGTCGACGTCACCACAGGTCCGCTACCGCGGCGGTGCTTCTGCCACGACCAGGCCGGCCGTAAATATGAAAGAAAAGGTTGCCCTCGCTCGGCGAAGCACACACAGGTGAGTATTCCATTCTTTTATTGGAGGCTGCGTTACAACAAGCAGGAGACAAACAGAGCAGTAAAATCCACCTTACGCGTTTCGGGCTGGCGCCCTTGATCACAGGTGTCTCAGGATGATTTTGAAGAATGCTGCTTGGACGCTTTATAAGTCCCAAATGTACCCGCCCAGTGGGCGTCGCAAGTGCTCATGGTACTGGTAGTCCTGTGCAGTTCTGTCCCTCATAGGAGTTCTCCAAAACCCCAATTTCATCAAACATTAAAATTCAAGTGAATTGATGAGTGTCCCACCGCTAATTGCAACACGCATATCCACCCTCCAAGCAGGTCTCACTGTCCAGACTAGTGACTTCACGTCGACGTCACCACAGGTCCGCTACCGCGGCGGTGCTTCTGCCACGACCAGGCCGGCCGTAAATATGAAAGAAAAGGTTGCCCTCGCTCGGCGAAGCACACACAGGTGAGTATTCCATTCTTTTATTGGAGGCTGCGTTACAACAAGCAGGAGACAAACAGAGCAGTAAAATCCACCTTACGCGTTTCGGGCTGGCGCCCTTGATCACAGGTGTCTCAGGATGATTTTGAAGAATGCTGCTTGGACGCTTTATAAGTCCCAAATGTACCCGCCCAGTGGGCGTCGCAAGTGCTCATGGTACTGGTAGTCCTGTGCAGTTCTGTCCCTCATAGGAGTTCTCCAAAACCCCAATTTCATCAAACATTAAAATTCAAGTGAATTGATGAGTGTCCCACCGCTAATTGCAACACGCATATCCACCCTCCAAGCAGGTCTCACTGTCCAGACTAGTGACTTCACGTCGACGTCACCACAGGTCCGCTACCGCGGCGGTGCTTCTGCCACGACCAGGCCGGCCGTAAATATGAAAGAAAAGGTTGCCCTCGCTCGGCGAAGCACACACAGGTGAGTATTCCATTCTTTTATTGGAGGCTGCGTTACAACAAGCAGGAGACAAACAGAGCAGTAAAATCCACCTTACGCGTTTCGGGCTGGCGCCCTTGATCACAGGTGTCTCAGGATGATTTTGAAGAATGCTGCTTGGACGCTTTATAAGTCCCAAATGTACCCGCCCAGTGGGCGTCGCAAGTGCTCATGGTACTGGTAGTCCTGTGCAGTTCTGTCCCTCATAGGAGTTCTCCAAAACCCCAATTTCATCAAACATTAAAATTCAAGTGAATTGATGAGTGTCCCACCGCTAATTGCAACACGCATATCCACCCTCCAAGCAGGTCTCACTGTCCAGACTAGTGACTTCACGTCGACGTCACCACAGGTCCGCTACCGCGGCGGTGCTTCTGCCACGACCAGGCCGGCCGTAAATATGAAAGAAAAGGTTGCCCTCGCTCGGCGAAGCACACACAGGTGAGTATTCCATTCTTTTATTGGAGGCTGCGTTACAACAAGCAGGAGACAAACAGAGCAGTAAAATCCACCTTACGCGTTTCGGGCTGGCGCCCTTGATCACAGGTGTCTCAGGATGATTTTGAAGAATGCTGCTTGGACGCTTTATAAGTCCCAAATGTACCCGCCCAGTGGGCGTCGCAAGTGCTCATGGTACTGGTAGTCCTGTGCAGTTCTGTCCCTCATAGGAGTTCTCCAAAACCCCAATTTCATCAAACATTAAAATTCAAGTGAATTGATGAGTGTCCCACCGCTAATTGCAACACGCATATCCACCCTCCAAGCAGGTCTCACTGTCCAGACTAGTGACTTCACGTCGACGTCACCACAGGTCCGCTACCGCGGCGGTGCTTCTGCCACGACCAGGCCGGCCGTAAATATGAAAGAAAAGGTTGCCCTCGCTCGGCGAAGCACACACAGGTGAGTATTCCATTCTTTTATTGGAGGCTGCGTTACAACAAGCAGGAGACAAACAGAGCAGTAAAATCCACCTTACGCGTTTCGGGCTGGCGCCCTTGATCACAGGTGTCTCAGGATGATTTTGAAGAATGCTGCTTGGACGCTTTATAAGTCCCAAATGTACCCGCCCAGTGGGCGTCGCAAGTGCTCATGGTACTGGTAGTCCTGTGCAGTTCTGTCCCTCATAGGAGTTCTCCAAAACCCCAATTTCATCAAACATTAAAATTCAAGTGAATTGATGAGTGTCCCACCGCTAATTGCAACACGCATATCCACCCTCCAAGCAGGTCTCACTGTCCAGACTAGTGACTTCACGTCGACGTCACCACAGGTCCGCTACCGCGGCGGTGCTTCTGCCACGACCAGGCCGGCCGTAAATATGAAAGAAAAGGTTGCCCTCGCTCGGCGAAGCACACACAGGTGAGTATTCCATTCTTTTATTGGAGGCTGCGTTACAACAAGCAGGAGACAAACAGAGCAGTAAAATCCACCTTACGCGTTTCGGGCTGGCGCCCTTGATCACAGGTGTCTCAGGATGATTTTGAAGAATGCTGCTTGGACGCTTTATAAGTCCCAAATGTACCCGCCCAGTGGGCGTCGCAAGTGCTCATGGTACTGGTAGTCCTGTGCAGTTCTGTCCCTCATAGGAGTTCTCCAAAACCCCAATTTCATCAAACATTAAAATTCAAGTGAATTGATGAGTGTCCCACCGCTAATTGCAACACGCATATCCACCCTCCAAGCAGGTCTCACTGTCCAGACTAGTGACTTCACGTCGACGTCACCACAGGTCCGCTACCGCGGCGGTGCTTCTGCCACGACCAGGCCGGCCGTAAATATGAAAGAAAAGGTTGCCCTCGCTCGGCGAAGCACACACAGGTGAGTATTCCATTCTTTTATTGGAGGCTGCGTTACAACAAGCAGGAGACAAACAGAGCAGTAAAATCCACCTTACGCGTTTCGGGCTGGCGCCCTTGATCACAGGTGTCTCAGGATGATTTTGAAGAATGCTGCTTGGACGCTTTATAAGTCCCAAATGTACCCGCCCAGTGGGCGTCGCAAGTGCTCATGGTACTGGTAGTCCTGTGCAGTTCTGTCCCTCATAGGAGTTCTCCAAAACCCCAATTTCATCAAACATTAAAATTCAAGTGAATTGATGAGTGTCCCACCGCTAATTGCAACACGCATATCCACCCTCCAAGCAGGTCTCACTGTCCAGACTAGTGACTTCACGTCGACGTCACCACAGGTCCGCTACCGCGGCGGTGCTTCTGCCACGACCAGGCCGGCCGTAAATATGAAAGAAAAGGTTGCCCTCGCTCGGCGAAGCACACACAGGTGAGTATTCCATTCTTTTATTGGAGGCTGCGTTACAACAAGCAGGAGACAAACAGAGCAGTAAAATCCACCTTACGCGTTTCGGGCTGGCGCCCTTGATCACAGGTGTCTCAGGATGATTTTGAAGAATGCTGCTTGGACGCTTTATAAGTCCCAAATGTACCCGCCCAGTGGGCGTCGCAAGTGCTCATGGTACTGGTAGTCCTGTGCAGTTCTGTCCCTCATAGGAGTTCTCCAAAACCCCAATTTCATCAAACATTAAAATTCAAGTGAATTGATGAGTGTCCCACCGCTAATTGCAACACGCATATCCACCCTCCAAGCAGGTCTCACTGTCCAGACTAGTGACTTCACGTCGACGTCACCACAGGTCCGCTACCGCGGCGGTGCTTCTGCCACGACCAGGCCGGCCGTAAATATGAAAGAAAAGGTTGCCCTCGCTCGGCGAAGCACACACAGGTGAGTATTCCATTCTTTTATTGGAGGCTGCGTTACAACAAGCAGGAGACAAACAGAGCAGTAAAATCCACCTTACGCGTTTCGGGCTGGCGCCCTTGATCACAGGTGTCTCAGGATGATTTTGAAGAATGCTGCTTGGACGCTTTATAAGTCCCAAATGTACCCGCCCAGTGGGCGTCGCAAGTGCTCATGGTACTGGTAGTCCTGTGCAGTTCTGTCCCTCATAGGAGTTCTCCAAAACCCCAATTTCATCAAACATTAAAATTCAAGTGAATTGATGAGTGTCCCACCGCTAATTGCAACACGCATATCCACCCTCCAAGCAGGTCTCACTGTCCAGACTAGTGACTTCACGTCGACGTCACCACAGGTCCGCTACCGCGGCGGTGCTTCTGCCACGACCAGGCCGGCCGTAAATATGAAAGAAAAGGTTGCCCTCGCTCGGCGAAGCACACACAGGTGAGTATTCCATTCTTTTATTGGAGGCTGCGTTACAACAAGCAGGAGACAAACAGAGCAGTAAAATCCACCTTACGCGTTTCGGGCTGGCGCCCTTGATCACAGGTGTCTCAGGATGATTTTGAAGAATGCTGCTTGGACGCTTTATAAGTCCCAAATGTACCCGCCCAGTGGGCGTCGCAAGTGCTCATGGTACTGGTAGTCCTGTGCAGTTCTGTCCCTCATAGGAGTTCTCCAAAACCCCAATTTCATCAAACATTAAAATTCAAGTGAATTGATGAGTGTCCCACCGCTAATTGCAACACGCATATCCACCCTCCAAGCAGGTCTCACTGTCCAGACTAGTGACTTCACGTCGACGTCACCACAGGTCCGCTACCGCGGCGGTGCTTCTGCCACGACCAGGCCGGCCGTAAATATGAAAGAAAAGGTTGCCCTCGCTCGGCGAAGCACACACAGGTGAGTATTCCATTCTTTTATTGGAGGCTGCGTTACAACAAGCAGGAGACAAACAGAGCAGTAAAATCCACCTTACGCGTTTCGGGCTGGCGCCCTTGATCACAGGTGTCTCAGGATGATTTTGAAGAATGCTGCTTGGACGCTTTATAAGTCCCAAATGTACCCGCCCAGTGGGCGTCGCAAGTGCTCATGGTACTGGTAGTCCTGTGCAGTTCTGTCCCTCATAGGAGTTCTCCAAAACCCCAATTTCATCAAACATTAAAATTCAAGTGAATTGATGAGTGTCCCACCGCTAATTGCAACACGCATATCCACCCTCCAAGCAGGTCTCACTGTCCAGACTAGTGACTTCACGTCGACGTCACCACAGGTCCGCTACCGCGGCGGTGCTTCTGCCACGACCAGGCCGGCCGTAAATATGAAAGAAAAGGTTGCCCTCGCTCGGCGAAGCACACACAGGTGAGTATTCCATTCTTTTATTGGAGGCTGCGTTACAACAAGCAGGAGACAAACAGAGCAGTAAAATCCACCTTACGCGTTTCGGGCTGGCGCCCTTGATCACAGGTGTCTCAGGATGATTTTGAAGAATGCTGCTTGGACGCTTTATAAGTCCCAAATGTACCCGCCCAGTGGGCGTCGCAAGTGCTCATGGTACTGGTAGTCCTGTGCAGTTCTGTCCCTCATAGGAGTTCTCCAAAACCCCAATTTCATCAAACATTAAAATTCAAGTGAATTGATGAGTGTCCCACCGCTAATTGCAACACGCATATCCACCCTCCAAGCAGGTCTCACTGTCCAGACTAGTGACTTCACGTCGACGTCACCACAGGTCCGCTACCGCGGCGGTGCTTCTGCCACGACCAGGCCGGCCGTAAATATGAAAGAAAAGGTTGCCCTCGCTCGGCGAAGCACACACAGGTGAGTATTCCATTCTTTTATTGGAGGCTGCGTTACAACAAGCAGGAGACAAACAGAGCAGTAAAATCCACCTTACGCGTTTCGGGCTGGCGCCCTTGATCACAGGTGTCTCAGGATGATTTTGAAGAATGCTGCTTGGACGCTTTATAAGTCCCAAATGTACCCGCCCAGTGGGCGTCGCAAGTGCTCATGGTACTGGTAGTCCTGTGCAGTTCTGTCCCTCATAGGAGTTCTCCAAAACCCCAATTTCATCAAACATTAAAATTCAAGTGAATTGATGAGTGTCCCACCGCTAATTGCAACACGCATATCCACCCTCCAAGCAGGTCTCACTGTCCAGACTAGTGACTTCACGTCGACGTCACCACAGGTCCGCTACCGCGGCGGTGCTTCTGCCACGACCAGGCCG
Organism: Calotriton arnoldi; assembly: GCA_963921515.1. Lineage (NCBI taxonomy): Eukaryota > Metazoa > Chordata > Amphibia > Caudata > Salamandridae > Calotriton > Calotriton arnoldi. Next base: position 2,128,097 of record CAWUFW010000821.1, read on the forward strand.
GCCGTAAATATGAAAGAAAAGGTTGCCCTCGCTCGGCGAAGCACACACAGGTGAGTATTCCATTCTTTTATTGGAGGCTGCGTTACAACAAGCAGGAGACAAACAGAGCAGTAAAATCCACCTTACGCGTTTCGGGCTGGCGCCCTTGATCACAGGTGTCTCAGGATGATTTTGAAGAATGCTGCTTGGACGCTTTATAAGTCCCAAATGTACCCGCCCAGTGGGCGTCGCAAGTGCTCATGGTACTGGTAGTCCTGTGCAGTTCTGTCCCTCATAGGAGTTCTCCAAAACCCCAATTTCATCAAACATTAAAATTCAAGTGAATTGATGAGTGTCCCACCGCTAATTGCAACACGCATATCCACCCTCCAAGCAGGTCTCACTGTCCAGACTAGTGACTTCACGTCGACGTCACCACAGGTCCGCTACCGCGGCGGTGCTTCTGCCACGACCAGGCCGGCCGTAAATATGAAAGAAAAGGTTGCCCTCGCTCGGCGAAGCACACACAGGTGAGTATTCCATTCTTTTATTGGAGGCTGCGTTACAACAAGCAGGAGACAAACAGAGCAGTAAAATCCACCTTACGCGTTTCGGGCTGGCGCCCTTGATCACAGGTGTCTCAGGATGATTTTGAAGAATGCTGCTTGGACGCTTTATAAGTCCCAAATGTACCCGCCCAGTGGGCGTCGCAAGTGCTCATGGTACTGGTAGTCCTGTGCAGTTCTGTCCCTCATAGGAGTTCTCCAAAACCCCAATTTCATCAAACATTAAAATTCAAGTGAATTGATGAGTGTCCCACCGCTAATTGCAACACGCATATCCACCCTCCAAGCAGGTCTCACTGTCCAGACTAGTGACTTCACGTCGACGTCACCACAGGTCCGCTACCGCGGCGGTGCTTCTGCCACGACCAGGCCGGCCGTAAATATGAAAGAAAAGGTTGCCCTCGCTCGGCGAAGCACACACAGGTGAGTATTCCATTCTTTTATTGGAGGCTGCGTTACAACAAGCAGGAGACAAACAGAGCAGTAAAATCCACCTTACGCGTTTCGGGCTGGCGCCCTTGATCACAGGTGTCTCAGGATGATTTTGAAGAATGCTGCTTGGACGCTTTATAAGTCCCAAATGTACCCGCCCAGTGGGCGTCGCAAGTGCTCATGGTACTGGTAGTCCTGTGCAGTTCTGTCCCTCATAGGAGTTCTCCAAAACCCCAATTTCATCAAACATTAAAATTCAAGTGAATTGATGAGTGTCCCACCGCTAATTGCAACACGCATATCCACCCTCCAAGCAGGTCTCACTGTCCAGACTAGTGACTTCACGTCGACGTCACCACAGGTCCGCTACCGCGGCGGTGCTTCTGCCACGACCAGGCCGGCCGTAAATATGAAAGAAAAGGTTGCCCTCGCTCGGCGAAGCACACACAGGTGAGTATTCCATTCTTTTATTGGAGGCTGCGTTACAACAAGCAGGAGACAAACAGAGCAGTAAAATCCACCTTACGCGTTTCGGGCTGGCGCCCTTGATCACAGGTGTCTCAGGATGATTTTGAAGAATGCTGCTTGGACGCTTTATAAGTCCCAAATGTACCCGCCCAGTGGGCGTCGCAAGTGCTCATGGTACTGGTAGTCCTGTGCAGTTCTGTCCCTCATAGGAGTTCTCCAAAACCCCAATTTCATCAAACATTAAAATTCAAGTGAATTGATGAGTGTCCCACCGCTAATTGCAACACGCATATCCACCCTCCAAGCAGGTCTCACTGTCCAGACTAGTGACTTCACGTCGACGTCACCACAGGTCCGCTACCGCGGCGGTGCTTCTGCCACGACCAGGCCGGCCGTAAATATGAAAGAAAAGGTTGCCCTCGCTCGGCGAAGCACACACAGGTGAGTATTCCATTCTTTTATTGGAGGCTGCGTTACAACAAGCAGGAGACAAACAGAGCAGTAAAATCCACCTTACGCGTTTCGGGCTGGCGCCCTTGATCACAGGTGTCTCAGGATGATTTTGAAGAATGCTGCTTGGACGCTTTATAAGTCCCAAATGTACCCGCCCAGTGGGCGTCGCAAGTGCTCATGGCACTGGTAGTCCTGTGCAGTTCTGTCCCTCATAGGATTTCTCCAAAACCCCAATTTCATCAAACATTAAAATTCAAGTGAATTGATGAGTGTCCCGCCGCTAATTGCAACACGCATATCCACCCTCCAAGCAGGTCTCACTGTCCAGACTAGTGACTTCACGTCGACGTCACCACAGGTCCGCTACCGCGGCGGTGCTTCTGCCACGACCAGGCCGGCCGTAAATATGAAAGAAAAGGTTGCCCTCGCTCGGCGAAGCACACACAGGTGAGTATTCCATTCTTTTATTGGAGGCTGCGTTACAACAAGCAGGAGACAAACAGAGCAGTAAAATCCACCTTACGCGTTTCGGGCTGGCGCCCTTGATCACAGGTGTCTCGGGATGATTTTGAAGAATGCTGCTTGGACGCTTTATAAGTCCCAAATGTACCCGCCCAGTGGGCGTCGCAAGTGCTCATGGTACTGGTAGTCCTGTGCAGTTCTGTCCCTCATAGGAGTTCTCCAAAACCCCAATTTCATCAAACATTAAAATTCAAGTGAATTGATGAGTGTCCCACCGCTAATTGCAACACGCATATCCACCCTCCAAGCAGGTCTCACTGTCCAGACTAGTGACTTCACGTCGACGTCACCACAGGTCCGCTACCGCGGCGGTGCTTCTGCCACGACCAGGCCGGCCGTAAATGTGAAAGAAAAGGTTGCCCTCGCTCGGCGAAGCACACACAGGTGAGTATTCCATTCTTTTATTGGAGGCTGCGTTACAACAAGCAGGAGACAAACAGAGCAGTAAAATCCACCTTACGCGTTTCGGGCTGGCGCCCTTGATCACAGGTGTCTCAGGATGATTTTGAAGAATGCTGCTTGGACGCTTTATAAGTCCCAAATGTACCCGCCCAGTGGGCGTCGCAAGTGCTCATGGTACTGGTAGTCCTGTGCAGTTCTGTCCCGCATAGGAGTTCTCCAAAACCCCAATTTCATCAAACATTAAAATTCAAGTGAATTGATGAGTGTCCCACCGCTAATTGCAACACGCATATCCACCCTCCAAGCAGGTCTCACTGTCCAGACTAGTGACTTCACGTCGACGTCACCACAGGTCCGCTACCGCGGCGGTGCTTCTGCCACGACCAGGCCGGCCGTAAATATGAAGAAAGGTTGCCCTCGCTCGGCGAAGCACACACAGGTGAGTATTCCATTCTTTTATTGGAGGCTGCGTTACAACAAGCAGGAGACAAACAGAGCAGTAAAATCCACCTTACGCGTTTCGGGCTGGCGCCCTTGATCACAGGTGTCTCAGGATGATTTTGAAGAATGCTGCTTGGACGCTTTATAAGTCCCAAATGTACCCGCCCAGTGGGCGTCGCAAGTGCTCATGGTACTGGTAGTCCTGTGCAGTTCTGTCCCTCATAGGAGTTCTCCAAAACCCCAATTTCATCAAACATTAAAATTCAAGTGAATTGATGAGTGTCCCACCGCTAATTGCAACACGCATATCCACCCTCCAAGCAGGTCTCACTGTCCAGACTAGTGACTTCACGTCGACGTCACCACAGGTCCGCTACCGCGGCGGTGCTTCTGCCACGACCAGGCCGGCCGTAAATGTGAAAGAAAAGGTTGCCCTCGCTCGGCGAAGCACACACAGGTGAGTATTCCATTCTTTTATTGGAGGCTGCGTTACAACAAGCAGGAGACAAACAGAGCAGTAAAATCCACCTTACGCGTTTCGGGCTGGCGCCCTTGATCACAGGTGTCTCAGGATGATTTTGAAGAATGCTGCTTGGACGCTTTATAAGTCCCAAATGTACCCGCCCAGTGGGCGTCGCAAGTGCTCATGGTACTGGTAGTCCTGTGCAGTTCTGTCCCGCATAGGAGTTCTCCAAAACCCCAATTTCATCAAACATTAAAATTCAAGTGAATTGATGAGTGTCCCACCGCTAATTGCAACACGCATATCCACCCTCCAAGCAGGTCTCACTGTCCAGACTAGTGACTTCACGTCGACGTCACCACAGGTCCGCTACCGCGGCGGTGCTTCTGCCACGACCAGGCCGGCCGTAAATATGAAAGAAAAGGTTGCCCTCGCTCGGCGAAGCACACACAGGTGAGTATTCCATTCTTTTATTGGAGGCTGCGTTACAACAAGCAGGAGACAAACAGAGCAGTAAAATCCACCTTACGCGTTTCGGGCTGGCGCCCTTGATCACAGGTGTCTCAGGATGATTTTGAAGAATGCTGCTTGGACGCTTTATAAGTCCCAAATGTACCCGCCCAGTGGGCGTCGCAAGTGCTCATGGTACTGGTAGTCCTGTGCAGTTCTGTCCCTCATAGGAGTTCTCCAAAACCCCAATTTCATCAAACATTAAAATTCAAGTGAATTGATGAGTGTCCCACCGCTAATTGCAACACGCATATCCACCCTCCAAGCAGGTCTCACTGTCCAGACTAGTGACTTCACGTCGACGTCACCACAGGTCCGCTACCGCGGCGGTGCTTCTGCCACGACCAGGCCGGCCGTAAATATGAAAGAAAAGGTTGCCCTCGCTCGGCGAAGCACACACAGGTGAGTATTCCATTCTTTTATTGGAGGCTGCGTTACAACAAGCAGGAGACAAACAGAGCAGTAAAATCCACCTTACGCGTTTCGGGCTGGCGCCCTTGATCACAGGTGTCTCAGGATGATTTTGAAGAATGCTGCTTGGACGCTTTATAAGTCCCAAATGTACCCGCCCAGTGGGCGTCGCAAGTGCTCATGGTACTGGTAGTCCTGTGCAGTTCTGTCCCTCATAGGAGTTCTCCAAAACCCCAATTTCATCAAACATTAAAATTCAAGTGAATTGATGAGTGTCCCACCGCTAATTGCAACACGCATATCCACCCTCCAAGCAGGTCTCACTGTCCAGACTAGTGACTTCACGTCGACGTCACCACAGGTCCGCTACCGCGGCGGTGCTTCTGCCACGACCAGGCCGGCCGTAAATATGAAAGAAAAGGTTGCCCTCGCTCGGCGAAGCACACACAGGTGAGTATTCCATTCTTTTATTGGAGGCTGCGTTACAACAAGCAGGAGACAAACAGAGCAGTAAAATCCACCTTACGCGTTTCGGGCTGGCGCCCTTGATCACAGGTGTCTCAGGATGATTTTGAAGAATGCTGCTTGGACGCTTTATAAGTCCCAAATGTACCCGCCCAGTGGGCGTCGCAAGTGCTCATGGTACTGGTAGTCCTGTGCAGTTCTGTCCCTCATAGGAGTTCTCCAAAACCCCAATTTCATCAAACATTAAAATTCAAGTGAATTGATGAGTGTCCCCACCGCTAATTGCAACACGCATATCCACCCTCCAAGCAGGTCTCACTGTCCAGACTAGTGACTTCACGTCGACGTCACCACAGGTCCGCTACCGCGGCGGTGCTTCTGCCACGACCAGGCCGGCCGTAAATATGAAAGAAAAGGTTGCCCTCGCTCGGCGAAGCACACACAGGTGAGTATTCCATTCTTTTATTGGAGGCTGCGTTACAACAAGCAGGAGACAAACAGAGCAGTAAAATCCACCTTACGCGTTTCGGGCTGGCGCCCTTGATCACAGGTGTCTCAGGATGATTTTGAAGAATGCTGCTTGGACGCTTTATAAGTCCCAAATGTACCCGCCCAGTGGGCGTCGCAAGTGCTCATGGTACTGGTAGTCCTGTGCAGTTCTGTCCCTCATAGGAGTTCTCCAAAACCCCAATTTCATCAAACATTAAAATTCAAGTGAATTGATGAGTGTCCCACCGCTAATTGCAACACGCATATCCACCCTCCAAGCAGGTCTCACTGTCCAGACTAGTGACTTCACGTCGACGTCACCACAGGTCCGCTACCGCGGCGGTGCTTCTGCCACGACCAGGCCGGCCGTAAATATGAAAGAAAAGGTTGCCCTCGCTCGGCGAAGCACACACAGGTGAGTATTCCATTCTTTTATTGGAGGCTGCGTTACAACAAGCAGGAGACAAACAGAGCAGTAAAATCCACCTTACGCGTTTCGGGCTGGCGCCCTTGATCACAGGTGTCTCAGGATGATTTTGAAGAATGCTGCTTGGACGCTTTATAAGTCCCAAATGTACCCGCCCAGTGGGCGTCGCAAGTGCTCATGGTACTGGTAGTCCTGTGCAGTTCTGTCCCTCATAGGAGTTCTCCAAAACCCCAATTTCATCAAACATTAAAATTCAAGTGAATTGATGAGTGTCCCACCGCTAATTGCAACACGCATATCCACCCTCCAAGCAGGTCTCACTGTCCAGACTAGTGACTTCACGTCGACGTCACCACAGGTCCGCTACCGCGGCGGTGCTTCTGCCACGACCAGGCCGGCCGTAAATATGAAAGAAAAGGTTGCCCTCGCTCGGCGAAGCACACACAGGTGAGTATTCCATTCTTTTATTGGAGGCTGCGTTACAACAAGCAGGAGACAAACAGAGCAGTAAAATCCACCTTACGCGTTTCGGGCTGGCGCCCTTGATCACAGGTGTCTCAGGATGATTTTGAAGAATGCTGCTTGGACGCTTTATAAGTCCCAAATGTACCCGCCCAGTGGGCGTCGCAAGTGCTCATGGTACTGGTAGTCCTGTGCAGTTCTGTCCCTCATAGGAGTTCTCCAAAACCCCAATTTCATCAAACATTAAAATTCAAGTGAATTGATGAGTGTCCCACCGCTAATTGCAACACGCATATCCACCCTCCAAGCAGGTCTCACTGTCCAGACTAGTGACTTCACGTCGACGTCACCACAGGTCCGCTACCGCGGCGGTGCTTCTGCCACGACCAGGCCGGCCGTAAATATGAAAGAAAAGGTTGCCCTCGCTCGGCGAAGCACACACAGGTGAGTATTCCATTCTTTTATTGGAGGCTGCGTTACAACAAGCAGGAGACAAACAGAGCAGTAAAATCCACCTTACGCGTTTCGGGCTGGCGCCCTTGATCACAGGTGTCTCAGGATGATTTTGAAGAATGCTGCTTGGACGCTTTATAAGTCCCAAATGTACCCGCCCAGTGGGCGTCGCAAGTGCTCATGGTACTGGTAGTCCTGTGCAGTTCTGTCCCTCATAGGAGTTCTCCAAAACCCCAATTTCATCAAACATTAAAATTCAAGTGAATTGATGAGTGTCCACCGCTAATTGCAACACGCATATCCACCCTCCAAGCAGGTCTCACTGTCCAGACTAGTGACTTCACGTCGACGTCACCACAGGTCCGCTACCGCGGCAGTGCTTTTGCCACGACCAGGCCGGCCGTAAATGTGAAAGAAAAGGTTGCCCTCGCTCGGCGAAGCACACACAGGTGAGTATTCCATTCTTTTATTGGAGGCTGCGTTACAACAAGCAGGAGACAAACAGAGCAGTAAAATCCACCTTACGCGTTTCGGGCTGGCGCCCTTGATCACAGGTGTCTCAGGATGATTTTGAAGAATGCTGCTTGGACGCTTTATAAGTCCCAAATGTACCCGCCCAGTGGGCGTCGCAAGTGCTCATGGTACTGGTAGTCCTGTGCAGTTCTGTCCCTCATAGGAGTTCTCCAAAACCCCAATTTCATCAAACATTAAAATTCAAGTGAATTGATGAGTGTCCCACCGCTAATTGCAACACGCATATCCACCCTCCAAGCAGGTCTCACTGTCCAGACTAGTGACTTCACGTCGACGTCACCACAGGTCCGCTACCGCGGCGGTGCTTCTGCCACGACCAGGCCGGCCGTAAATATGAAAGAAAAGGTTGCCCTCGCTCGGCGAAGCACACACAGGTGAGTATTCCATTCTTTTATTGGAGGCTGCGTTACAACAAGCAGGAGACAAACAGAGCAGTAAAATCCACCTTACGCGTTTCGGGCTGGCGCCCTTGATCACAGGTGTCTCAGGATGATTTTGAAGAATGCTGCTTGGACGCTTTATAAGTCCCAAATGTACCCGCCCAGTGGGCGTCGCAAGTGCTCATGGTACTGGTAGTCCTGTGCAGTTCTGTCCCTCATAGGAGTTCTCCAAAACCCCAATTTCATCAAACATTAAAATTCAAGTGAATTGATGAGTGTCCCACCGCTAATTGCAACACGCATATCCACCCTCCAAGCAGGTCTCACTGTCCAGACTAGTGACTTCACGTCGACGTCACCACAGGTCCGCTACCGCGGCGGTGCTTCTGCCACGACCAGGCCGGCCGTAAATATGAAAGAAAAGGTTGCCCTCGCTCGGCGAAGCACACACAGGTGAGTATTCCATTCTTTTATTGGAGGCTGCGTTACAACAAGCAGGAGACAAACAGAGCAGTAAAATCCACCTTACGCGTTTCGGGCTGGCGCCCTTGATCACAGGTGTCTCAGGATGATTTTGAAGAATGCTGCTTGGACGCTTTATAAGTCCCAAATGTACCCGCCCAGTGGGCGTCGCAAGTGCTCATGGTACTGGTAGTCCTGTGCAGTTCTGTCCCTCATAGGAGTTCTCCAAAACCCCAATTTCATCAAACATTAAAATTCAAGTGAATTGATGAGTGTCCCACCGCTAATTGCAACACGCATATCCACCCTCCAAGCAGGTCTCACTGTCCAGACTAGTGACTTCACGTCGACGTCACCACAGGTCCGCTACCGCGGCGGTGCTTCTGCCACGACCAGGCCGGCCGTAAATATGAAAGAAAAGGTTGCCCTCGCTCGGCGAAGCACACACAGGTGAGTATTCCATTCTTTTATTGGAGGCTGCGTTACAACAAGCAGGAGACAAACAGAGCAGTAAAATCCACCTTACGCGTTTCGGGCTGGCGCCCTTGATCACAGGTGTCTCAGGATGATTTTGAAGAATGCTGCTTGGACGCTTTATAAGTCCCAAATGTACCCGCCCAGTGGGCGTCGCAAGTGCTCATGGTACTGGTAGTCCTGTGCAGTTCTGTCCCTCATAGGAGTTCTCCAAAACCCCAATTTCATCAAACATTAAAATTCAAGTGAATTGATGAGTGTCCCACCGCTAATTGCAACACGCATATCCACCCTCCAAGCAGGTCTCACTGTCCAGACTAGTGACTTCACGTCGACGTCACCACAGGTCCGCTACCGCGGCGGTGCTTCTGCCACGACCAGGCCGGCCGTAAATATGAAAGAAAAGGTTGCCCTCGCTCGGCGAAGCACACACAGGTGAGTATTCCATTCTTTTATTGGAGGCTGCGTTACAACAAGCAGGAGACAAACAGAGCAGTAAAATCCACCTTACGCGTTTCGGGCTGGCGCCCTTGATCACAGGTGTCTCAGGATGATTTTGAAGAATGCTGCTTGGACGCTTTATAAGTCCCAAATGTACCCGCCCAGTGGGCGTCGCAAGTGCTCATGGTACTGGTAGTCCTGTGCAGTTCTGTCCCTCATAGGAGTTCTCCAAAACCCCAATTTCATCAAACATTAAAATTCAAGTGAATTGATGAGTGTCCCACCGCTAATTGCAACACGCATATCCACCCTCCAAGCAGGTCTCACTGTCCAGACTAGTGACTTCACGTCGACGTCACCACAGGTCCGCTACCGCGGCGGTGCTTCTGCCACGACCAGGCCGGCCGTAAATATGAAAGAAAAGGTTGCCCTCGCTCGGCGAAGCACACACAGGTGAGTATTCCATTCTTTTATTGGAGGCTGCGTTACAACAAGCAGGAGACAAACAGAGCAGTAAAATCCACCTTACGCGTTTCGGGCTGGCGCCCTTGATCACAGGTGTCTCAGGATGATTTTGAAGAATGCTGCTTGGACGCTTTATAAGTCCCAAATGTACCCGCCCAGTGGGCGTCGCAAGTGCTCATGGTACTGGTAGTCCTGTGCAGTTCTGTCCCTCATAGGAGTTCTCCAAAACCCCAATTTCATCAAACATTAAAATTCAAGTGAATTGATGAGTGTCCCACCGCTAATTGCAACACGCATATCCACCCTCCAAGCAGGTCTCACTGTCCAGACTAGTGACTTCACGTCGACGTCACCACAGGTCCGCTACCGCGGCGGTGCTTCTGCCACGACCAGGCCGGCCGTAAATATGAAAGAAAAGGTTGCCCTCGCTCGGCGAAGCACACACAGGTGAGTATTCCATTCTTTTATTGGAGGCTGCGTTACAACAAGCAGGAGACAAACAGAGCAGTAAAATCCACCTTACGCGTTTCGGGCTGGCGCCCTTGATCACAGGTGTCTCAGGATGATTTTGAAGAATGCTGCTTGGACGCTTTATAAGTCCCAAATGTACCCGCCCAGTGGGCGTCGCAAGTGCTCATGGTACTGGTAGTCCTGTGCAGTTCTGTCCCTCATAGGAGTTCTCCAAAACCCCAATTTCATCAAACATTAAAATTCAAGTGAATTGATGAGTGTCCCACCGCTAATTGCAACACGCATATCCACCCTCCAAGCAGGTCTCACTGTCCAGACTAGTGACTTCACGTCGACGTCACCACAGGTCCGCTACCGCGGCGGTTGCTTCTGCCACGACCAGGCCGGCCGTAAATATGAAAGAAAAGGTTGCCCTCGCTCGGCGAAGCACACACAGGTGAGTATTCCATTCTTTTATTGGAGGCTGCGTTACAACAAGCAGGAGACAAACAGAGCAGTAAAATCCACCTTACGCGTTTCGGGCTGGCGCCCTTGATCACAGGTGTCTCAGGATGATTTTGAAGAATGCTGCTTGGACGCTTTATAAGTCCCAAATGTACCCGCCCAGTGGGCGTCGCAAGTGCTCATGGTACTGGTAGTCCTGTGCAGTTCTGTCCCTCATAGGAGTTCTCCAAAACCCCAATTTCATCAAACATTAAAATTCAAGTGAATTGATGAGTGTCCCACCGCTAATTGCAACACGCATATCCACCCTCCAAGCAGGTCTCACTGTCCAGACTAGTGACTTCACGTCGACGTCACCACAGGTCCGCTACCGCGGCGGTGCTTCTGCCACGACCAGGCCGGCCGTAAATATGAAAGAAAAGGTTGCCCTCGCTCGGCGAAGCACACACAGGTGAGTATTCCATTCTTTTATTGGAGGCTGCGTTACAACAAGCAGGAGACAAACAGAGCAGTAAAATCCACCTTACGCGTTTCGGGCTGGCGCCCTTGATCACAGGTGTCTCAGGATGATTTTGAAGAATGCTGCTTGGACGCTTTATAAGTCCCAAATGTACCCGCCCAGTGGGCGTCGCAAGTGCTCATGGTACTGGTAGTCCTGTGCAGTTCTGTCCCTCATAGGAGTTCTCCAAAACCCCAATTTCATCAAACATTAAAATTCAAGTGAATTGATGAGTGTCCCACCGCTAATTGCAACACGCATATCCACCCTCCAAGCAGGTCTCACTGTCCAGACTAGTGACTTCACGTCGACGTCACCACAGGTCCGCTACCGCGGCGGTGCTTCTGCCACGACCAGGCCGGCCGTAAATATGAAAGAAAAGGTTGCCCTCGCTCGGCGAAGCACACACAGGTGAGTATTCCATTCTTTTATTGGAGGCTGCGTTACAACAAGCAGGAGACAAACAGAGCAGTAAAATCCACCTTACGCGTTTCGGGCTGGCGCCCTTGATCACAGGTGTCTCAGGATGATTTTGAAGAATGCTGCTTGGACGCTTTATAAGTCCCAAATGTACCCGCCCAGTGGGCGTCGCAAGTGCTCATGGTACTGGTAGTCCTGTGCAGTTCTGTCCCTCATAGGAGTTCTCCAAAACCCCAATTTCATCAAACATTAAAATTCAAGTGAATTGATGAGTGTCCCACCGCTAATTGCAACACGCATATCCACCCTCCAAGCAGGTCTCACTGTCCAGACTAGTGACTTCACGTCGACGTCACCACAGGTCCGCTACCGCGGCGGTGCTTCTGCCACGACCAGGCCGGCCGTAAATATGAAAGAAAAGGTTGCCCTCGCTCGGCGAAGCACACACAGGTGAGTATTCCATTCTTTTATTGGAGGCTGCGTTACAACAAGCAGGAGACAAACAGAGCAGTAAAATCCACCTTACGCGTTTCGGGCTGGCGCCCTTGATCACAGGTGTCTCAGGATGATTTTGAAGAATGCTGCTTGGACGCTTTATAAGTCCCAAATGTACCCGCCCAGTGGGCGTCGCAAGTGCTCATGGTACTGGTAGTCCTGTGCAGTTCTGTCCCTCATAGGAGTTCTCCAAAACCCCAATTTCATCAAACATTAAAATTCAAGTGAATTGATGAGTGTCCCACCGCTAATTGCAACACGCATATCCACCCTCCAAGCAGGTCTCACTGTCCAGACTAGTGACTTCACGTCGACGTCACCACAGGTCCGCTACCGCGGCGGTGCTTCTGCCACGACCAGGCCGGCCGTAAATATGAAAGAAAAGGTTGCCCTCGCTCGGCGAAGCACACACAGGTGAGTATTCCATTCTTTTATTGGAGGCTGCGTTACAACAAGCAGGAGACAAACAGAGCAGTAAAATCCACCTTACGCGTTTCGGGCTGGCGCCCTTGATCACAGGTGTCTCAGGATGATTTTGAAGAATGCTGCTTGGACGCTTTATAAGTCCCAAATGTACCCGCCCAGTGGGCGTCGCAAGTGCTCATGGTACTGGTAGTCCTGTGCAGTTCTGTCCCTCATAGGAGTTCTCCAAAACCCCAATTTCATCAAACATTAAAATTCAAGTGAATTGATGAGTGTCCCACCGCTAATTGCAACACGCATATCCACCCTCCAAGCAGGTCTCACTGTCCAGACTAGTGACTTCACGTCGACGTCACCACAGGTCCGCTACCGCGGCGGTGCTTCTGCCACGACCAGGCCGGCCGTAAATATGAAAGAAAAGGTTGCCCTCGCCGGTGAAGCACACACAGGTGAGTATTCCATCCTTTTATTGGAGGCTGCGTTACAACAAGCAGGAGACAAACAGACAAGTAAAATCCACCTTACGTGTTTCGGGCTGGCGCCCTTGATCACAGGTGTCTCAGGATGATTTTGAAGAATGCTGCTTGGACGCTTTATAAGTCCCAAATGTACCCGCCCAGTGGGCGTCGCAAGTGCTCATGGTACTGGTAGTCCTGTGCAGTTCTATCCCTCGTAGAAGTTCTCCAAAACCCCAATTTCATCAAACATTAAAATTCAAGTGAATTGATGAGTGTCCCACCGCTAATTGCAACACGCATATCCACCCTCCAAGCAGGTCTCACTGTCCAGACTAGTGACTTCACGTCGACGTCACCACAGGTCCGCTACCGCGGCGGTGCTTCTGCCACGACCAGGCCGGCCGTAAATATGAAAGAAAAGGTTGCCCTCGCTCGGCGAAGCACACACAGGTGAGTATTCCATTCTTTTATTGGAGGCTGCGTTACAACAAGCAGGAGACAAACAGAGCAGTAAAATCCACCTTACGCGTTTCGGGCTGGCGCCCTTGATCACAGGTGTCTCAGGATGATTTTGAAGAATGCTGCTTGGACGCTTTATAAGTCCCAAATGTACCCGCCCAGTGGGCGTCGCAAGTGCTCATGGTACTGGTAGTCCTGTGCAGTTCTGTCCCTCATAGGAGTTCTCCAAAACCCCAATTTCATCAAACATTAAAATTCAAGTGAATTGATGAGTGTCCCACCGCTAATTGCAACACGCATATCCACCCTCCAAGCAGGTCTCACTGTCCAGACTAGTGACTTCACGTCGACGTCACCACAGGTCCGCTACCGCGGCGGTGCTTCTGCCACGACCAGGCCGGCCGTAAATATGAAAGAAAAGGTTGCCCTCGCTCGGCGAAGCACACACAGGTGAGTATTCCATTCTTTTATTGGAGGCTGCGTTACAACAAGCAGGAGACAAACAGAGCAGTAAAATCCACCTTACGCGTTTCGGGCTGGCGCCCTTGATCACAGGTGTCTCAGGATGATTTTGAAGAATGCTGCTTGGACGCTTTATAAGTCCCAAATGTACCCGCCCAGTGGGAGTCGCAAGTGCTCATGGTACTGGTAGTCCTGTGCAGTTCTGTCCCTCATAGGAGTTCTCCAAAACCCCAATTTCATCAAACATTAAAATTCAAGTGAATTGATGAGTGTCCCACCGCTAATTGCAACACGCATATCCACCCTCCAAGCAGGTCTCACTGTCCAGACTAGTGACTTCACGTCGACGTCACCACAGGTCCGCTACCGCGGCGGTGCTTCTGCCACGACCAGGCCGGCCGTAAATATGAAAGAAAAGGTTGCCCTCGCTCGGCGAAGCACACACAGGTGCGTATTCCATTCTTTTATTGGAGGCTGCGTTACAACAAGCAGGAGACAAACAGAGCAGTAAAATCCACCTTACGCGTTTCGGGCTGGCGCCCTTGATCACAGGTGTCTCAGGATGATTTTGAAGAATGCTGCTTGGACGCTTTATAAGTCCCAAATGTACCCGCCCAGTGGGCGTCGCAAGTGCTCATGGTACTGGTAGTCCTGTGCAGTTCTGTCCCTCATAGGAGTTCTCCAAAACCCCAATTTCATCAAACATTAAAATTCAAGTGAATTGATGAGTGTCCCACCGCTAATTGCAACACGCATATCCACCCTCCAAGCAGGTCTCACTGTCCAGACTAGTGACTTCACGTCGACGTCACCACAGGTCCGCTACCGCGGCGGTGCTTCTGCCACGACCAGGCCGGCCGTAAATATGAAAGAAAAGGTTGCCCTCGCTCGGCGAAGCACACACAGGTGAGTATTCCATTCTTTTATTGGAGGCTGCGTTACAACAAGCAGGAGACAAACAGAGCAGTAAAATCCACCTTACGCGTTTCGGGCTGGCGCCCTTGATCACAGGTGTCTCAGGATGATTTTGAAGAATGCTGCTTGGACGCTTTATAAGTCCCAAATGTACCCGCCCAGTGGGCGTCGCAAGTGCTCATGGTACTGGTAGTCCTGTGCAGTTCTGTCCCTCATAGGAGTTCTCCAAAACCCCAATTTCATCAAACATTAAAATTCAAGTGAATTGATGAGTGTCCCACCGCTAATTGCAACTCGCATATCCACCCTCCAAGCAGGTCTCACTGTCCAGACTAGTGACTTCACGTCGACGTCACCACAGGTCCGCTACCGCGGCGGTTGCTTCTGCCACGACCAGGCCGGCCGTAAATATGAAAGAAAAGGTTGCCCTCGCTCGGCGAAGCACACACAGGTGAGTATTCCATTCTTTTATTGGAGGCTGCGTTACAACAAGCAGGAGACAAACAGAGCAGTAAAATCCACCTTACGCGTTTCGGGCTGGCGCCCTTGATCACAGGTGTCTCAGGATGATTTTGAAGAATGCTGCTTGGACGCTTTATAAGTCCCAAATGTACCCGCCCAGTGGGCGTCGCAAGTGCTCATGGTACTGGTAGTCCTGTGCAGTTCTGTCCCTCATAGGAGTTCTCCAAAACCCCAATTTCATCAAACATTAAAATTCAAGTGAATTGATGAGTGTCCCGCCGCTAATTGCAACACGCATATCCACCCTCCAAGCAGGTCTCACTGTCCAGACTAGTGACTTCACGTCGACGTCACCACAGGTCCGCTACCGCGGCGGTGCTTCTGCCACGACCAGGCCGTCCGTAAATATGAAAGAAAAGGTTGCCCTCGCTCGGCGAAGCACACACAGGTGAGTATTCCATTCTTTTATTGGAGGCTGCGTTACAACAAGCAGGAGACAAACAGAGCAGTAAAATCCACCTTACGTGTTTCGGGCTGGCGCCCTTGATCACAGGTGTCTCGGGATGATTTTGAAGAATGCTGCTTGGACGCTTTATAAGTCCCAAATGTACCCGCCCAGTGGGCGTCGCAAGTGCTCATGGTACTGGTAGTCCTGTGCAGTTCTATCCCTCATAGGAGTTCTCCAAAACCCCAATTTCATCAAACATTAAAATTCAAGTGAATTGATGAGTGTCCCACCGCTAATTGCAACACGCATATCCACCCTCCAAGCAGGTCTCACTGTCCAGACTAGTGACTTCACGTCGACGTCACCACAGGTCCGCTACCGCGGCAGTGCTTTTGCCACGACCAGGCCGGCCGTAAATGTGAAAGAAAAGGTTGCCCTCGCTCGGCGAAGCACACACAGGTGAGTATTCCATTCTTTTATTGGAGGCTGCGTTACAACAAGCAGGAGACAAACAGAGCAGTAAAATCCACCTTACGCGTTTCGGGCTGGCGCCCTTGATCACAGGTGTCTCAGGATGATTTTGAAGAATGCTGCTTGGACGCTTTATAAGTCCCAAATGTACCCGCCCAGTGGGCGTCGCAAGTGCTCATGGTACTGGTAGTCCTGTGCAGTTCTGTCCCGCATAGGAGTTCTCCAAAACCCCAATTTCATCAAACATTAAAATTCAAGTGAATTGATGAGTGTCCCACCGCTAATTGCAACACGCATATCCACCCTCCAAGCAGGTCTCACTGTCCAGACTAGTGACTTCACGTCGACGTCACCACAGGTCCGCTACCGCGGCGGTGCTTCAGCCACGACCAGGCCGGCCGTAAATATGAAAGAAAAGGTTGCCCTCGCTCGGCGAAGCACACACAGGTGAGTATTCCATTCTTTTATTGGAGGCTGCGTTACAACAAGCAGGAGACAAACAGAGCAGTAAAATCCACCTTACGCGTTTCGGGCTGGCGCCCTTGATCACAGGTGTCTCAGGATGATTTTGAAGAATGCTGCTTGGATGCTTTATAAGTCCCAAATGTACCCGCCCAGTGGGCGTCGCAAGTGCTCATGGTACTGGTAGTCCTGTGCAGTTCTGTCCCTCATAGGAGTTCTCCAAAACCCCAATTTCATCAAACATTAAAATTCAAGTGAATTGATGAGTGTCCCACCGCTAATTGCAACACACATATCCACCCTCCAAGTAGGTCTCACTGTCCAGACTAGTGACTTCACGTCGACGTCACCACAGGTCCGCTACCGCGGCAGTGCTTCTGCCACGACCAGGCCGGCCGTAAATGTGAAAGAAAAGGTTGCCCTCGCTCGGCGAAGCACACACAGGTGAGTATTCCATTCTTTTATTGGAGGCTGCGTTACAACAAGCAGGAGACAAACAGAGCAGTAAAATCCACCTTACGCGTTTCGGGCTGGCGCCCTTGATCACAGGTGTCTCAGGATGATTTTGAAGAATGCTGCTTGGACGCTTTATAAGTCCCAAATGTGCCCGCCCAGTGGGCGTCGCAAGTGCTCATGGTACTGGTAGTCCTGTGCAGTTCTGTCCCGCATAGGAGTTCTCCAAAACCCCAATTTCATCAAACATTAAAATTCAAGTGAATTGATGAGTGTCCCACCGCTAATTGCAACACGCATATCCACCCTCCAAGCAGGTCTCACTGTCCAGACCTAGTGACTTCACGTCGACGTCACCACAGGTCCGCTACCGCGGCGGTGCTTCTGCCACGACCAGGCCGGCCGTAAATATGAAAGAAAAGGTTGCCCTCGCTCGGCGAAGCACACACAGGTGAGTATTCCATTCTTTTATTGGAGGCTGCGTTACAACAAGCAGGAGACAAACAGAGCAGTAAAATCCACCTTACGCGTTTCGGGCCTGGCGCCCTTGATCACAGGTGTCTCAGGATGATTTTGAAGAATGCTGCTTGGACGCTTTATAAGTCCCAAATGTACCCGCCCAGTGGGCGTCGCAAGTGCTCATGGTACTGGTAGTCCTGTGCAGTTCTGTCCCTCATAGGAGTTCTCCAAAACCCCAATTTCATCAAGCATTAAAATTCAAGTGAATTGATGAGTGTCCCACCGCTAATTGCAACACGCGCATCCACCCTCCAAGCAGGTCTCACTGTCCAGACTAGTGACTTCACGTCGACGTCACCACAGGTCCGCTACCGCGGCGGTGCTTCTGCCACGACCAGGCCGGCCGTAAATATGAAAGAAAAGGTTGCCCTCGCTCGGCGAAGCACACACAGGTGAGTCATTCCATTCTTTTATTGGAGGCTGCGTTACAACAAGCAGGAGACAAACAGAGCAGTAAAATCCACCTTACGCGTTTCGGGCTGGCGCCCTTGCAGTCACAGGTGTCTCAGGATGATTTTGAAGAATGCTGCTTGGACGCTTTATAAGTCCCAAATGTACCCGCCCAGTGGGCGTCGCAAGTGCTCATGGTACTGGTAGTCCTGTGCAGTTCTGTCCCTCATAGGAGTTCTCCAAAACCCCAATTTCATCAAACATTAAAATTCAAGTGAATTGATGAGTGTCCCACCGCTAATTGCAACACGCATATCCACCCTCCAAGCAGGTCTCACTGGTCCAGACTAGTGACTTCACGTCGACGTCGCCACAGGTCCGCTACCGCGGCGGTGCTTCTGCCACGACCAGGCCGGCCGTAAATATGAAAGAAAAGGTTGCCCTCGCTCGGCGAAGCACACACAGGTGAGTATTCCATTCTTTATTGGAGGCTGCGTTACAACAAGCAGGAGACAAACAGAGCAGTAAAATCCACCTTACGTGTTTCGGGCTGGCGCCCTTGATCACAGGTGTCTCAGGATGATTTTGAAAGAATGCTGCTTGGACGCTTTATAAGTCCCAAATGTACCTCCGCCCAGTGGGCGTCGCAAGTGCTCATGGCACTGGTAGTCCTGTGCAGTTCTGTCCCTCATAGGAGTTCTCCAAAGCCCAATTTCATCAAACATTAAAATTCAAGTGAATTGATGAGTGTCCCACCGCTAATTGCAACACGCATAGTCCACCCTCCAAGCAGGTCTCACTGTCCAGACTAGTGACTTCACGTCGACGTCACCACAGGTCCGCTTGCCGTCGGAGGCAGCTTCTGCCACGACCAGGCCGGCCGTAAATGATGAAAAAGAAAAGGCTGCCCTCGCTCGTTGCGAAGCACACACAGGTGCGTATTCCATTCTTTTATTGGAGGCTGCGTTACAGCAAGCAGGAGACGAACAGAGCAGTAAAATCCACCTTACGCGTTTCTCGGGCTGGAGCCTTATGGATTCACAGGTGTCTCAGGGATGATTTTTGAAGAGAATGCTGCTTGGACGCTTTATAAGTCCCAAATGTACCCGCCCAGTGGCGCGTGTGAAGTGCTCGTGGTACTGGTAGTCCTGTGCAGTTCTGTCCCTCATAGGAGTTCTCTCCAAAACCCCAATTTCATCAAACATCAAAATTCTGTGAAGTGAATTGATGAGTGTCCCACCGCTAATTGCAGCACGCATATCCACCCTCCAAGCAGGTCTCACTGTCCAGACTAGTGACTTCACGTCGACGTCACCACAGGTCCGCCACCGCACGGCGGTGCTTCTGCCACGACCAGGCCGGCCGGGGAAATGTGAAAGAAAAGGCTGCTCCCCGCTCGGCGAAGCACACACAGGTGAGTATTCCATTCTTTTATTGGAGGCTGCGTTACAACAAGCAGGAGACAAACAGAGCAGTAAAATCCACCTTACGCGTTGCGGGCTGGCACCCTTGATCACAGGTGTCTCAGGATGATTTTGAAGAATGCTCTGCTTGGACGCTTTATAAGTCCCAAATGTACCCGCCCAGTGGGCGCTCGCAGAGTGCTCATGGTACTGGTAGTCCTGTGCAGTTTCTGTCCCGCATAGGAGTTCTCCAAAACCCCAATTTCATCAAACATTAAAATTCAAGTGAATTGATGAGTGTCCCACCGCTAATTGCAACTCGCATATCCACCCTCCAAGCAGGTCTCACTGTCCAGACTAGTGACTTCACGTCGACGTCACCACAGGTCCGCTACCGCGAGCGGTGC